>JAOPSE010000012.1:5916801-6461194 GCA_029449295.1 Zea luxurians | reverse complement strand
AACTGCTAAAATTTTGACCAACTTATAAAAGCAATGCTCAGCTTCAGCCTTTATTTCATTGATCAGCCTTACACTTCATGAACTCCCACCTTTGGTGAGTTCATGTCACATTATTCCCCACGACTTGTTGAGCTATGATCGTATGTGAGCTCACTCTTGCTGTCTCACACCCCCCCCCACAGGAGAAGAGCAGGTGGTTCAGGAGGAGCCGCCTAACACTGAGGAGTTCGATCTGATCTAGGTGGCGTTTCTCAGTCGACATTGGCGCCGACGATCCTTAGTTCGTTTTATCTTTATTATTCTATTTTGTAATAAGTCTTCCGCTTTGTAATAAATACTCTGATGTTAATGACATTTATCTCTATGCACTCTGTTATTATATATGTTGTCTTCTTTGGCGCATGTATGAGATGCACCTGGCTTTGTTCTTTAAAACCGGGTGTTACAGGAACAAAAGGAGCAAGATCAACCCTCTTCCTCAACAATGGTGCATCCTCCAACTAATGATGATGAACAGGTTCATCAAGAGGAGGTGTGTGATCAAGGGGGAGCACAAGATGATCATGTGATGGAGGAAGAAGCACAACCGGCACCTCCAACCCAAGTTCGAGCGACGATTCAAAGGAATCATCCCGTCGACCAAATTTTGGGTGACATTAGCAAGGGAGTAACTACTCGTTCTATATTAGTTAATTTTTGTGAGCATTACTCCTTTGTCTCTTCTATTGAGCCTTTTAGGGTAGAAGAGGCCTTGCTAGATCCGGACTGGTGCTGGCCATGCAAGAAGAGCTCAACAATTTCAAGAGAAATGAAGTTTGGACACTGGTGCCTCATCCCAAGCAAAATGTTGTGGGAACCAAGTGGGTGTTCCGCAACAAACAAGACGAGCACGGGGTGGTGACAAGGAACAAGGCTCGACTTGTGGCAAAAGGTTATGCCCAAGTCACAGATTTGGACTTTGAGGAGACTTTTTCTCCTGTGGCTAGGCTAGAGTCTATTCGTATTTTGCTAGCATATGCTGCTCACCATTCTTTTAGGTTGTACCAAATGGATGTTAAGAGCGCTTTCCTCAACGGGCCAATCAAGGAGGAGGTGTACGTGGAGCAACCCCCTGGCTTTGAGGATGAATGGTACCCCGACCACGTGTGTAAGCTCTCTAAGGCGTTCTATGGACTTAAGCAAGCCCAAGAGCCTGGTATGAATGCCTTAGAGACTTTTTAATTGCTAATGCTTTCAAGGTTGGGAAAGCCGATCCAACTTTATTCACTAAGACTTGTGATGGTGACTTATTTGTGTGCCAAATTTATGTCGATGACATAATATTTGGTTCTACTAACCAAAAGTCTTGTGAAGAGTTTAGCAGGGTAATGACTCAAAAGTTTGAGATGTCAATGATGGGCGAGTTGAACTACTTCCTTGGGTTCCAAGTGAAGCAACTCAAGGACGGCATCTTCATCTCCCAAACGAAGTACACGCAAGACTTGCTAAAGCGGTTTGGGATGAAGGACGCCAAGCACGCAAAGACTCCGATGGGAACTGATGGACACGTCGACCTCAACAAAGGAGGTAAGTCTGTTGATCAAAAAGCATACCGGTCCATGATAGGTTCTTTGCTTTATTTATGCGCTAGTAGACCGGATATTATGCTTAGTGTATGCATGTGTGCTAGATTTCAATCCGATCCAAGGGAGTGTCACTTAGTGGCCGTGAAGCGAATTCTTAGATATTTAGTCGCTACGCCTTGCTTCGGGATCTGGTATCCAAAGGGGTCTACCTTTGACTTAATTGGATATTCAGACTCCGATTATGTTGGATGTAAGGTCGATAGGAAGAGTACATCAGGGACGTGCCAATTCTTAGGAAGGTCCCTGGTGTCGTGGAGCTCTAAGAAACAAACCTCTGTTGCCCTATCCACCGCTGAGGCCGAGTATGTTGCCGCAGGACAGTGTTGCGCGCAACTACTTTGGATGAGGCAAACCCTCCGGGACTTTGGCTACAATCTAAGCAAAGTCCCACTCCTATGTGACAATGAGAGTGCTATCCGCATAGCGGACAATCCTGTTGAGCACAGCCGCACAAAGCACATTGACATCCGGCATCACTTTTTGAGAGACCACCAGCAAAAGGGAGATATCGAAGTGTTTTATATTAGCACCGAGAACCAGCTAGTCGATATCTTTACCAAGCCTTTAGATGAGAAGACCTTTTGTAGGCTGCATAGTGAGCTAAATGTCTTAGATTCACGGAACTTGGATTGATTTATAGCATACATGTGTTTATGCCTTTGATCATGTTCCTTATGCATATTGTTGTTTATTTATGGTGCTCAAGTTGTACAAACACTCCCCAGACTTCAAAAGTCCATGTGTGAGTGATGCACATATTTAGGGGAGATGTGCTACAACTTGACCCTTTGAGACTAACCGTGTGCTTGAGTTTGCTTGATTTAGTCTCAAAGGTGGTTTGAAAGGGAAAGGTGGACTTGGACCATGCAAGACTTCCACTGCACTCCGATGAGAGGGTAACTTACTCCAAGTCCATCTCAATATCCTTATTGCCTTGGTACTCTTATTTGAAGATTTTGGTGAGGCAATGGGGTTTAAGTGCCAAAATTGATCCCGTTTTGGTGCTTGATGCCAAAGGGGGAGAAAATAAGGCCAAAGCAAGAAATGGATCAGTTAGCACTTGAGAATTTTGAAAATAGTAGAATAGAGCTTTTGTTCTGTCAAAATACTCTTATTGGCTCTTTTTGTCAAAAGTTGGTCTCTTGTGGGGAGAATGTTTGATTATGGGAAATAGGGGGAGTTTTTTTTAAACTGTGATCAATTTATATTAGAACAACTCTCTTTATGTCTCAACAAGTGTTTTGACTTAGAGATAGGAAATTGAGGTTGATTTACAAAAACAAAACCAAGTGGTGGCAAAGAATGATCCAAATATGCCAAATTTGAATCAAAACAAATTTGTGTTTTCATTTGCATTGATGTTGCACTTCTTTTAGTTGCTTTTTGTTGTGTTGGCATAAATCACCAAAAAGGGGGAGATTGAAAGAGAAATGTGCCCTTGGGCCATTTCTAAGTATTTTGGTGATTGAGTGCCAACACAAATGGACTTGTGGTAATCTATGCAAAGTGATGGACAAAGTGCAAATCAAGTCTAAAGGTATGTATCTAGACTTAGTACATTGTTTTAAGAACTAATGTATTGTGTCTAAGTGCTGGAAACAGGAGAAATCACTTTGGAATAGAGATGACTTTGTTCAGCCAAAGTCTGCACAGTCTGGGTGCACCGGACAGTGTCCGGTGGTGCACCGGACAGTGTCCAGTGCGCCAGGCTGGCGACTGTCAACTGGCTGCTCTCGGAAGTGATCAACGGTGTGAAAGGGAAATGTGCCCTTGGACCATTTCTAAGTATTTTGGTGATTGAGTGCCAACACAAGTGCTTAAGTGAAAATATATGCCAATTGATGGACAAAGTGCAAATCAAGTCTAAAGGTATGTTTCTAGACTTAGTACATTGTTTTAAGAACTAATGTATTGTGTCTAAGTGCTGGAAACAGGAGAAATCAATTTGGAGATGACTTGGCTCGTTCAGCCAAAGTCTGCTCAGTCTGGGTGCACCGGACTGTCCGGTGGTGCACCGGACAGTGTCCGGTGCGCCAGGCTGGCTCTGGCGAACTTGCTGCTCTCGGGACTTCAACGGCGGTGTACGGCTATAAATCACCGGACTGTCCGGTGGTGCACCGGACTGTCCGGTGAGCCATTCACAGGCGAAGTCGTCGCTCTCGGGAAGCAATTAATGGCGTACGGCTAAAAATCACCGGACTGTCCGGTGAGCCAACAGTCGCCGGGCCAACGGTCGGCCGCGCAATCCGCGCGGGACACGTGGCCGAGCCAACAGCTAGAAGGGGGCACCGGACTGTCCGGTATGCACCGGACAGTGTCCGGTGTGCCAACGGCTCTGAATCTTCAACGGTCTGCTTCGCCAAATAAGGAAAGAGATCCGCACCGGACAGTGTCCGGTGCACCAGGCGACTGAAGGCAAGAATTGCCTTCCTGGAATGCTCTCAACGGCTCCTAGCTGCCTTGGGGCTATAAAAGGGACCCCTAGGCGCATGGAGGAGAATACCAAGCATCCTTTGAGCATTGTTGATCACTCACACTTCATTCTTGCGCACTTGTTCGACATTCTTAGTGATTTGAGCTCCGTTCTAGTGAGAACCTCGTGATATTCTTTTGAGCTCAAGTCTGGGTCTTGTGTGTGCGTATTTGCTGTGATTTTTGTGACTGTGTGCGTTGCTCATCCCTCCCTTACTCTGTGCTTCTTTGTGAACATCTTTGTAAGGGCGAGAGACTCCAAGTTGTGGAGATTCCTCGCAAGCGGGATATAGTAAAGCAAAGCAAAACACCGTGGTATTCAAGTTGGTCTTTGGACCGCTTGAGAGGGGTTGATTGCAACCCTCGTCCGTTGGGACGCCACAACGTGGAGTAGGCAAGCGTTGGTCTTGGCCGAACCACGGGATAAACCACTGCGCCATCTCTGTGTTGATCTCTTGTGGTTATTGTGTTTGGTTAAGACTCCTCTCTAGCCACTTGGCATTATTGTGCTAACTCCTAATCAAGTTTTGTGGCATTAAGATTTCAAGTTTCACAGGATCACCTATTCACCCCCCCTCTAGGTGCTCTCAATTGGTATCAGAGCCGTTCTCTTCACGAAGGGACTAATCGCCCGAAGAGATGGATCCTAAGGGCAAGGGGATTGTGATCAATGATAAGGAGAAGGAGTCTTTCGTCAATGAGCCGAAAGATGACAAGACTACCGACTCGGGCTCGGGCCACAAACGAAAAGATGGGAAGAAGAAGAAGACAAGGCGCATCAAGGAGATCGTCTACTACGACGACAGCGACGAATCTTCCTCTTCCCAAAAGGACGATGACAACGACTACGAGAAAAAGAAGACGGTTAACTCAAACTTCTCTTTCGATTATTCTCGTATTCCGCATAGTTCAAATGCACATTTGCTTTCCATTCCTCTTGGCAAACCCCCTCACTTTGATGGAGAGGACTACGGATTTTGGAGTCACAAAATGCTTAGTCACTTGTTCTCTCTCCATCCAAGCATATGGGAGATAGTCGAGAGTGGAACGAAATTTGATAGTACTGATAGTCCCATGTTCATTAATGAGCAAATTCACAAAAATGCACAAGCTACTACTGTTCTTCTAGCTTCTTTGTGCAGGGACGAATACCATAAGGTGAGCGGCTTGGATAACGCCAAGCAAATCTGGGACACCCTCAAGATCTCTCATGAGGGGAACGACGTCACCATGCTCACCAAGATGGAATTGGTGGAAGGCGAACTTGGGAGATTCGCAATGATTAGGGGCGAGGAGCCAACCCAAACGTACAACCGGCTCAAGACCCTCGTCAACAAAATAAGGAGCTATGGAAGCACGCGATGGACGGACCACGACGTCGTCCGCCTAATGCTAAGGTCCTTTACCGTCCTTGATCCACATCTTGTGAACAATATTCGTGAGAATCCTAGGTACACGAAGATGACGCCCGAGGAGATCCTTGGAAAGTTCTTAAGCGGGCGGATGATGATCAAGGAGGCTAGATACGTTGACGATGCATTGAATGGCCCAATCCAAGAGCCTCAAACCATTGCTCTCAAAGCAACGAGGAGCAAGGAGGCGCTACCTAGCAAGGTGGCGCAAGTTGAGGCGGCCGGGCTTAATGATGAAGAAATGGCCCTCATCATCAAGCGCTTCAAGACGACGCTAAAGGGCCGCAAGGAGCATCCCAAGAAGAACAAGACAAAGGGGAAGCGCTCATGCTTCAAATGTGGTAAGATTGGTCATTTTATCGCTAATTGTCCCAAAAATGATAGTGACCAGGAACAAGAGAACAAGAGGGAAAAGAAGAAAACTTACAAGAAGGCTAAGGGCGAGGCACACCTTGGCAAGGAGTGGGACTCGGATTGTTCGTCATCCGACTCCGACAACAAAGGACTCGCCGCCACCGCCTTCAACAAATCGGCCCTCTTCCCCAACGAGCGTCGCACATGCCTCATGGCGAAGGAGAAGAAGGTATGTACTCGGGATACTACTTATGCTTCTTCAAGTGATGATGAGTCTAGTGATGATGATGAAATAGACTATTCTAGTTTATTTAAAGGTTTAGATAGAAATAAAATTGATAAGATCAATGAATTGATTGATGCTTTAAACGATAAGAATAAGTTATTAGAAAAGCAAGAGGATCTTTTGTATGAAGAACATGATAAATTTGTAGAGGCGCAAAATTCTCTTGCTTTAGAAATTAAAAGGAATGAAATGCTTTCTTGTGAATTGTCTGCATGCCATGACTCAATTTTTAGTTTAAAAAGTGTTAATGATGATTTAAATGCTAAGTTAGAAATAGCTAGTAAATCAACATCTTGTGTAGAAAATGTTGTAATTTGCAATAGGTGTAAAGATTTTAATGTTGATGCTTGTAGTGAACACCTAGTTTCAATTTCTAAATTGAATGATGAAGTGGCTAGTCTTAATGCCCAACTTAAGACTAGCAAGAGTGAATTTGACAAGCTAAAATTCGCAAGGGATGCCTACACAATTGGTAGACACCCCTCAATTAAGGATGGTCTTGGCTTCAAGAGGGAAGTCAAGAACTTAACAAGCCATAAGGCTTCCATCTCCGCAAAGGAGAAAGGGAAGGCCCCTATGGCTAGTAGTGCTAAAAAGAACCATGCTTTCATGTATCATGACAGGAGACATTCTAGGAATGTTTATAGAAGTTATGATGTTTTTAACTCTCATGCCATGATTGCTTCTAGTTCTTCTATATGTATGATAGAAATTTGACTAGGAAAAATGTTGTTCATCATATGCCTAGAAGAAATATTGTTCATGCTCCTAGGAAAGTAATGAATGAACCTTCTACAATTTATTATGCTTGCAATGCTTCCTTTGCTATTTGTAGAAAGGATAAGAAGGTAATTGCTAGGAAGTTAGGGGCCAAATGTAAGGGAGACAAAACTTGCATTTGGGTCCCTAAGACTATTGTAACTAACCTTGTAGGACCCAACATGAGTTGGGTACCTAAGACCCAAGCCTAAATTTGCCTTGCAGGTTTATGCATCCGGGGGCTCAAGCTGGATTATCGACAGCGGATGCACAAACCACATGACGGGGGAAAAGAGGATGTTCTCTTCCTACGTCAAGAACAAGGATCCCCAAGATTCAATAATATTCGGTGATGGGAACCAAGGCAAGGTGAAAGGGTTAGGAAAAATTGCTATTTCATCCGAGCACTCTATTTCTAATGTATTCTTAGTTGAGTCGCTTGGATATAACTTGTTGTCTATGAGTCAACTCTGTAATATGGGATATAACTGTCTATTCACAAATATAGATGTGTCTGTCTTTAGAAGAAGTGATGGTTCATTAGCTTTTAAGGGTGTATTAGACGACAAACTCTATTTAGTTGATTTTGCAAAAGTGGAGGCTAGTCTAGATGCATGCTTAATTGCTAAGACTAGCATGGGCTGGCTGTGGCATCGCCGTTTAGCTCATGTGGGGATGAAGAACCTTCACAAGCTTCGAAAGGGAGAACACGTGATAGGTCTAACTAATGTAACTTTCGAAAAAGATAGACCTTGTGCAGCTTGTCAAGCAGGTAAACAGGTGGGAAGCTCTCATCATACCAAAAATGTGATGACCACATCAAGACCTTTGGAGATGCTTCATATTGACCTCTTCGGACCCGTCGCCTATCTAAGCATAGGAGGAAGTAAGTATGGTCTTGTTATAGTCGATGATTTTTCCCGCTTCACTTGGGTATTCTTTTTGCAGGATAAATCTGAAACCCAAGGGACCCTCAAGCGCTTCCTAAGGAGAGCTCAAAATGAGTTTGAGCTCAAGGTGAAGAAGATAAGGAGCGACAACGGGTCCGAGTTCAAGAATCTTCAAGTGGAGGAGTACCTTGAGGAGGAAGGGATCAAGCACGAGTTCTCCGCTCCCTACACACCACAGCAAAATGGTGTGGTAGAGAGGAAGAACAGGACGCTCATCGATATGGCGAGGACGATGCTTGGAGAGTTCAAGACCCCCGAGCGCTTTTGGTCGGAAGCCGTGAACACGGCTTGCCACACCATCAACCGGGTCTACCTTCACCGCCTCCTCAAGAAGACTTCATATGAGCTTCTAACCGGTAACAAACCCAATGTGTCTTACTTTCGTGTATTCGGGAGCAAATGCTATATTCTAGTAAAGAAGGGTAGAAATTCTAAGTTTGCTCCCAAAGTTGTAGAAGGGTTTTTGTTAGGTTATGACTCAAATACAAAAGCGTATAGGGTCTTCAACAAATCATCGGGTTTGGTTGAAATCTCTAGCGACGTTGTATTTGATGAGACTAATGGCTCTCCAAGAGAGAAAGTTGTTGATCTTGATGATGTAGATGAAGAAGACGTTCCAACAGACGCGATTCGTACCATGGCGATTGGAGACGTGCGACCACAGGAACAAAAGGAGCAAGATCAACCCTCTTCCTCAACAATGGTGCATCCCCCAAATCAAGATGATGAACAGGTTCATCAAAAGGAGGCGTGTGATCAAGGGGGAGCACAAGATGATCATGTGATGGAGGAAGAAGCACAACCAGCACCTCCAACCCAAGTTCGAGCGACGATTCAAAGGAATCATCCCGTCGACCAAATTTTGGGTGACATTAGCAAGGGAGTAACTACTCGTTCTAGATTAGTTAATTTATGTGAGCATTACTCCTTTGTCTCTTCTATTGAGCCTTTCAGGGTAGAAGAGGCCTTGCTAGATCCGGACTGGGTGTTGACCATGCAGGAAGAGCTCAATAACTTCAAGCGTAATGAAGTTTGGACACTGGTGCCGCGTCCCAAGCAAAATGCTGTGGGAACCAAGTGGGTGTTCCGCAACAAACAGGACGAGCACGGGGTGGTGCCGAGGAACAAGGCTCGACTTGTGGCAAAAGGTTATGCCCAAGTCGCAGTTTTGGACTTTGAGGAGACTTTTGCTCCTGTGGCTAGGCTAGAGTCTATTTGTATATTGCTAGCATATGCCGCTCACCATTCTTTCAGGTTGTTCCAAATGGATGTGAAGAGCGCTTTCCTCAACGGGCCAATCAAGGAGGAGGTGTACGTGGAGCAACCCCCTAGCTTCGAGGATGAACGGTACCCCGACCACGTATGTAAGCTCTCTAAGACGCTCTATGGACTTAAGCAAGCCCCAAGAGCATGGTATGAATGCCTTAGAGACTTTTTAATTGCTAATGCTTTCAAGGTTGGGAAAGCCGATCCAACTTTATTCACTAAGACTTGTGATGGTGACTTATTTGTGTGCCAAATTTATGTCGATGACATAATATTTGGTTCTACTAACCAAAAGTCTTGTGAAGAGTTTAGCAGGGTGATGACTCAAAAGTTTGAGATGTCGATGATGGACGAGTTGAACTACTTCCTTGGGTTCCAAGTGAAGCAACTCAAGGACGGCACCTTCATCTCCCAAACGAAGTAAACACAAGACTTGCTAAAGCGGTTTGGGATGAAGGACACCAAGCCCGCAAAGACTCTGATGGGAACTGACGGACACGTCGACCTCAACAAAGGAGGTAAGTCCGTTGATCAAAAAGCATACGGTCCATGATAGGTTCCTGCTTTATTTATGTGCTAGTAGACCGGATATTATGCTTAGTGTATGCATGTGTGCTAGATTTCAATCCGATCCAAGGGAGTGTCACTTAGTGGCTGTGAAGCGAATTCTTAGATATTTAGTCGCTACGCCTTGCTTCGGGATCTGGTATCCAAAGGTCTACCTTTGACTTAATTAGATATTCAGACTCCGATTATGCTGGATGTAAAGTCGATAAGAAGAGTACATCAGGGACGTTCCAATTCTTAGGAAGGTCCCTGGTGTCATGGAGTTCTAAGAAACAAACCTTCCGTTGCCCTATCCACCGCTGAGGCCGAGTATGTTGCCGCAGGACAGTGTTGTGCGCAACTACTTTGGATGAGGCAAACCCTCCGGGACTTTGGCTACAATCTGAGCAAAGTCCCACTCCTATGTGATAATGAGAGTGCTATCTGCATAGCGGACAATCCTGTCGAGCACAGCCGCACAAAGCACATTGACATCCGGCATCACTTCTTGAGAGACCACCAGCAAAAGAGAGATATCGAAGTGTTTTATATTAGCACCGAGAACCAGCTAGCCGATATCTTTACCAAGCCTTTAGATGAGAAGACCTTTGCAGGCTGCGTAGTGAGCTAAATGTCTTAGATTCGCGGAACTTGGATTGATTTGTAGCATACATGTGTATTATGCTTTGATCATGTTCCTTATGCATTTTGTTGTTTACTTGTGGTGCTCAAGTTGTACAAACACTCCTCGGACCTCACAAGTCCTTTTGCAAGTGATGCATATATTTAGGGGGAGATGTGCTACAACTTGACCCTTTGAGACTAACTGTGTGCTTGAGTTTGCTTGATTTAGTCTCAAAGGAGGTTTGAAAGGGAAAAGGTTGACTTGGACCATGAAAGACTTCCACTGCACTCCGATGAGAGGGTAACTTATTCCAAGTTCATCTCATGTACTCTTATTGCCTTGGTACTCTTATTTGAAGATTTTGGTGAGGCAATGGGGTTCGAGGGCCAAGATTGATCCCGTTTTGGTGCTTGATACCAAAGGGGGAGAAAATAAGGCCAAAGCAATAAATGGATCAGCTACCACTTGATAATTTTTAAAATAGTAGAATAGAGCTTAGAATAGAGCTTTTGTTTTGTCAAAATCCTCTTATTGTATCTCTTTGTCAAAAGTTGGTCTCTTGTGGGGAGAATGTTTGATTATGGGAAAAAGGGGGGAGTTTTTGAAATCTTTTGATCAATTTCTCTTGGAACAACTCTCTTTATGTCTCTACAATTGTGTTTGAATTAGAGATAGGAGATTGAGGTTGATTTGCAAAACAAAAACCAAGTGTGGTAAAGAATGATCCATATATGCCAATTTTGAATCAAAACAATTTTGAGTTTTCATTTGTATTGAAGTTGCACTTCTTTTAGTTGCTTTTTGTTGTGTTGGCATAAATCACCAAAAAGGGGGAGATTGAAAGGGAAATGTGCCGTTGGACCATTTCTAAGTATTTTGGTGATTGAGTGCCAACACAAGTGCTTAAGTGAAAATATATGGCAATTGATGGACAAAGTGCAAATCAAGTCTAAAGGTATGTTTCTAGACTTAGTACATTGTTTTGAGAACTAATGTATTGTGTCTAAGTGCTGGAAACAGGAGAAATCAATTTGGAGATGACTTGGCTCGTTCAGCCAAAGTCTGCTCAGTCTAGGTGCACCGGAATGTCCGGTTTCCGGTGCGCCAGGCTGGCTCTAGCGAACTTGCTGCTCTCGGGACTTCAACGGCGGTGTACGGCTATAAATCACCGGACTGTCCGGTGGTGCACCGGACTGTCCGGTGAGCCATTCACAGGCGAAGTCGTCGCTCTCGGGAAGCAATTACGGCGTACGGCTAAAATCACCGGATTGTCCGGTGGTGCACCGGACTGTCCGGTGAGCCAACAGTCGGCCGGGCCAACGGTCGGCCGCGCAATCCGCGCGGGGACACGTGGCCGAGCCAACAGCTAGAAGGGGGCACCGGACTGTCCGGTATGCACCGGACAGTGTCCGGTGTGCCAACGGCTCTGAATCTTCAACGGTCTGCTTCGCCAAATAAGGAAAGAGATCCGCACCGGACAGTGTCCGGTGCACCAGGCGACTGAAGGCAAGAATTGCCTTCCTGGAATGCTCTCAACGGCTCCTAGCTGCCTTGGGGCTATAAAAGGGGACCCCTAGGCGCATGGAGGAGAATACCAAGCATCCTTTGAGCATTGTTGATCACTCACACTTCATTCTTGCGCACTTGTTCGACATTCTTAGTGATTTGAGCTCCGTTCTAGTGAGAACCTCGTGATATTCTTTTGAGCTCAAGTCTGGGTCTTGTGTGTGCGTATTTGCTGTGATTTTGTGACTTGTGTGCGTTGCTCATCCCTCCCTTACTCCGTGCTTCTTTGTGAACATCTTTGTAAGGGCGAGAGACTCCAAGTTGTGGAGATTCCTCGCAAGCGGGATATAGTAAAGCAAAGCAAAACACCGTGGTATTCAAGTTGGTCTTTGGACCGCTTGAGAGGGGGTTGATTGCAACCCTCGTCCGTTGGGACGCCACAATGTGGAGTAGGCAAGTGTTGGTCTTGGCCGAACCACGGGATAAACCATTGTGCCATCTCTGTGTTGATCTCTTGTGGTTATTGTGTTTGGTTAAGACTCCTCTCTAGCCACATGGCATTATTGTGCTAACTCCTAATCAAGTTTTGTGGCATTAAGATTTCAAGTTTCACAGGACCACCTATTCACCCCCCCCCCCCTCTAGGTGCTCTCACGGTGTACGGCTATAAATCACGGACTGTCCGGTGGTGCACCGGACTATTCAGTGAGCCATTCACAGTGAAGTCGTCGCTCTCGGGAAGCGATTAACGGCGTATGGCTATAAATCACCGGACTGTCCGGTGGTGCACCCGGACTGTCCGGTGAGCCAACGGTCGGCCGGGCCACGGTCGGCCACGTAATCCCGCGCAGCGACGCGTGGCCGAGCCCAACGGTCAGAAGGGGGCATCGGACTGTCCGGTGTGCACCGGACAGTGTCCGGTGCGCCAACGGCTCTGGATCTTCAATGGTCGGCTGCGCCACAGAAGGAAAGAAATCCGCACCGGACAGTGTCCGTGGTGCACCGGACTGTCCGGTGCGCCAGGCGACAGAAGGCAAGAATTGCCTTCCTGGAATGCTCTCAACGGCTCCGAGCTGCCTTGGGGCTATAAAAGGGGCCCCTAGGCCGCATGAAGGAGTACACCAAGCATTCTCTAAGCATTCCTAAGCACCAAGACTTCAATTCCGCGCATTTGATTCTTTGTGATAGCAACTGGAGCTCCATTTGAGTAGAGGACTCTTTGAGTTGTGTTGAGAGCTCGTGTTGTGACTTGTGTGCATGTGTTGCTCTGATTTTGTGTCTTGTGTGTGTTGCTCATCCCATCCTTACTTCCGTGCCTCTTTGTGAACATTTTTGTAAGGGCGAGAGGCTCCAAGTTGTGGAGATCCCTCGCAAGCGGGATATAGTAAAGTGCAAGCAAAACACCGTGGTATTCAAGTGGGTCTTTGGACCGCTTGAGAGGGGTTGAGTGCAACCCTCGTCCGTTGGGACGCCACAACATGGAGTAGGCAAGTATTGGACTTGGCCGAACCACGGGATAAACCACTGTGCCATCTCTGTGTTGATCTCTTTGTGGTTATTGTGTTTTGCTAAGACTCCTCTCTAGCCACTTGGCCTTATTGTGCTAACTCCTAATCAAGTTTTTTGTGGCACTAAGTTTCAAGTTTTACAGGATCACCTATTCACCCCCCCCCCCTCTAGGTGCTCTCAGATATCATCAACATAAATTTGGCATACAAACAAATCATTTGCAAGTGTTTTAGTAAAAAGTGTAGGATCGGCTTTTCCGACTTTGAAGCCATTAGCATAAGAAAATCTCTTAGGCATTCATACCATGCTCTTGGGGCTTGCTTGAGCCCATAAAGCGCCTTAGAGAGTCTATAAACATGGTTAGGATACTCACTGTCTTCAAAACCGGGAGGGTTGCTCAACATAGACCTCTTCCTTTATTGGTCCATTGAGGAAGGCACTCTTCACGTCCATTTGATAAAGCTTGAAGCCATGGTAAGTAGCATAGGCAAGTAAAATGCGAATTGACTCAAGTCTAGCTACGGGTGCATAGGTTTCACCGAAATCCAAACCTTCGACTTGGGAATATCCCTTGGCCACAAGTTGGGCTTTGTTCCTCGTCACCACACCATGCTCATCTTGTTTGTTGCGGAAGACCCACTTGGTTCCTACAATATTTTGGTTAGGACGTGGAACTAAATGCCATACCTCATTCCTCGTGAAGTTGTTGAGCTCCTCTTGCATCGCCATTGCCCAATCCGAATCTTGAAGTGCTTCCTCTACACTGTGTAGCTCAATAGAGGAAACAAAGAGTAATGCTCACAAAAATGTGCAACACGAGATCTAGTGGTTACCCCCTTATGAATGTCGCTGAGGATGGTGTTCACGGGGTGATCTCGTTGGATTGCTTGATGGACTCTTGGGTGTGGCGGTGCTGGAACTTGTTCATCCTCCTTGTCTTGATCATTTGCATCTCCCCCTTGATCATTGTCGTCTTCTTGAGGTGGCTCATCTTCTTGATCTTCTTCTTCATCATCTTGAGCCTCATCCTCATCTTGAGTTGGTGGAGATGCTTGCATGGAGGAGGATGGTTGATCTTGTGCTTGAATGGGCTCTTCGGATTCCTTAGGGCACACATCCCCAATGGACATGTTCCTTAGCGCGACGCACGGAGCCTCTTCATCATCTAATTCATCAAGATCAACTTGCTCCACTTGGAGCCGTTAGTCTCATCAAACACAATGTCACAAGAAACTTCAACTAGTCCAGTGGACTTGTTAAAGACTCTATATGCCCTTGTGTTTGAATCATATCCTAGTAAAAAGCCTTCTACAGCCTTAGGAGCAAATTTGGACTTTCTACCTCTTTTAACAAGAATAAAACATTTGCTACCAAAGATTCTAAAATATGAAACATTTGGCTTTTTACCGGTGAGGAGTTCGTAAGATGTCTTCTTGAGGATTCGGTGTAGATACAACCGATTGATGGCGTAGCAAGCGGTGTTGACCGCCTCGGCCCAAAACCGATCCGAAGTCTTGTATTCATCAAGCATGGTTCTTGCCATGTCCAATAGAGTTCTATTCTTCCTCTCCACTACACCATTTTGTTGTGGCGTGTAGGGAGAAGAGAACTCATGCTTGATGCCCTCCTCCTCAAGGAAGCCTTCGATTTGCGAATTCTTGAACTTCGTTCCATTATCGCTTCTAATTTTCTTGATCCTTAAGCCGAACCTCATTTTGAGCTCGTCTCAAGAATCCCTTTAGGTCTCTTGGGTTTGAGATTTTTCCTGTAAAAGAATACCCAAGTGAAGCGAGAATAGTCATCCACAATAACTAGACAGTACTTACTCCCGCCGATGCTTATGTAAGCGATCGGGCCGAATAGGTCCATGTGGAGGAGCTCGAGTGACCTGTCAGTCGTCAAGATGTTCTTATGTGGATGATGAACACCAACTTGCTTCCCTGCTTGGCATGCGCTACAGATCCTGTCTTTCTCAAAATGCACATTTGTTAGTCCCAAAATGTGCTCTCCCTTTAGAAGCTTGTGAAGATTCTTCATCCCAACATGGGCTAGTCGGCGATGCCAGAGCCAACCCATGTTAGTCTTAGCAATTAAGCAGTGTCGAGTTCAGCTCTATTTAATCAACTAAGTATAGCTGACCCTCTAACACTCCCTTAAAAGCTACTGAATCATCACTTCTTCTAAAGACAGTAACACATGTATCGTGAAAAGATAGTTGTAACCCATTTTACATAATTGAGATACAGAAAGCAAGTTGTGATCTAATGAATCTACAAGAAAAACATTGGAAATGGAATGGTCAGGTGATATAGCAATTTTACCCAATCCTTTGACTAAACCGTGATTTCCATCCCCGAATGTGATAGCTCGTTGGGGATCTTGGTTTTTCTCGTAGGAGGAGAACATTCTTTTCTCCCCAGTCATATGGTTTGTCCACCCGCTATCGATGATCCAACTTGAGCCTCCGGATGCATAAACCTACAGAACAAATTTAGTTCTTGATTTTAGGTACCCAAACAGTTTTGGGTCCTTTGACATTAGATTACAAGAACTTTGGGTACCCAAACACAAGTCTTTGGTCCCTTGTATTTGTCCCCAAACATACTTGGCAACTACTTTGCCGATTTGTTAGTCAAAACATAGATGCATCAAAAGTTTTAAATGAAATGCTAGGTTCATTTGATGCACTAGGAGTTTTCTTTTTAGGCAATTTAGCATGGGTTGATTTCCTAGAACTAGATGTCTCACTCTTATACATAAAAGCATGATTAGGACCAGAGTGAGACTTCCTAGAATGAATTCTCCTAATCTTATGCTCGGGATAACCGGCAGGGTACAAAATGTAGCCCTCGTTATCCTGAGGCATGGGAGCCTTGCCCTTAACAAAGTTAGATAATCTTTTAGAAGGGGCATTAAGTTTGACATTGTCTCCCTTTTGGAAGCCAATGCCATCCTTGATGTCAGGGCGTCTCCCATTATAAAGCATACTACGAGCAAATTTAAATTTTTCATTATCTAGCTCATGCTCGGCAATTTTAGCATCTAATTTTGCTATATGATCATTTTATTGTTTAATTAAAGCCATGTAATCATGAATAGCATCAATGTCAACATCTCTACATCTAGTGCAAATAGAAACATGCTCAATGGTAGATGTAGATGGTTTGCAAGAATTTAATTCAACAATCTTAGCATGTAATATGGCATTTTCATCTCTAAGATTGGAATGGAAGCATTGCAAACATTTAATTCATTAGCCTTAGCGATTAATTTTTCATTTTCATTTCTAAGGCTAGCAAGAGAGACATTTAATTTTTCAATCTTAGCAATAGAAATAGCATGATCATTTCTAAGATTGGCATATGAATCATCACATACATTTGAATCAACCTTAGCAATTAATCTAGCATTCTCATTCCTAAGGTTGGCAATCAATCATGGCAGGTGCTTATCTCACTAGATAATTTTTCACATTTTTCTACTTCTAGAGCATAAGCATTTTAACCTTAACATGCTTCTTGTTTTCCTTAATTAGGAAGTCCTCTTGGGTGTCCAAGAGTTCATCCTTCTCATGAATAGCACTAATTAATTCATTCAATTTTTCTTTTGTTGCATGTTAAGATCGGCAAAAAGAGTAAGCAAATTGTCCTCATCATCACTAGAATTATGCTCATCACTAGAGGTTGCATATTTAGTGGAGGAATTGGATTTAACCTTCTTCTTTTTTGCCGTCCTTTGCCATGAGGCACTTGTGGCCGACGTTGGGGAAGGGAAGTCCCTTGTTGACGTGATGTTGGCGGCGTCCTCGTCGTCGAGGAGTCAGTGGAGCTCTCATCGGAGTCCCACTCCCGGCAAACATGGGGCATCACCGCCCTTCTTCTTGTAGTACTTCTTCTTTTCCCTTCTTCTCCCCTTCTTGTCGTCGCCCTGTCACTAGAATAAGACATTTTGCTATAAAGTGACCGGGCTTACCACACTTGTAGCAAACCTTCTTAGAGCGGGGCTTGTAGTCCTTCCCCCTCCTTTGCTTGAGGATTTGTCGAAAGCTTTTGATGATTAAAGCCATCTCCTCATTATCGAGCTTCGAGGCGTCGATGGGGAGCCTACTTGGTGTAGACTCTTCCTTCTTCTCCTCTGTTGCCTTGAATGCGACGGGTTGTGCCTCGGGCGTGGAAGAGGTGCCTTGCTCGATGATTTTCTTTGAGCCTTTGATCATTAGCTCACAGCTCACAAAACTTCCCTATAACCTCATCGGGAGACATTAGCGTGTATCTAGGATCACCTCGAATTATTGAACTTGCGTAGGGTTAAGAAAAACGAGGGATCTAAGAATAACCTTGGACCTCTCATGGTCATCCCATTTGGTGCTCCCGAGGTTGCGCACTTGGTTCACCAAGGTCTTCAAGCGGTTGTACATGGCTTGCGGATCCTCTCCTTGGTGAAGCATGAAGCGACCGAGCTCCCCCTCGATCGTCTCCCGCTTGGTGATCTTGGTCACCTCGTCTCCTTCGTGCGCGGTCTTGAGCACGTCCCAAATTTACTTTGCGCTTTTCAACCCTTGCACCTTATTATACTCCTCTCGACTTAGAGAGGCGAGGAGTATAGTAGTGGCTTGGGAGTTGAAGTGATGAATTTGGGCCACTTCATCCGAATCATAGTCTTCATCCCCTACGGATGGTACCTGTACACCAAACTCAACAACGTTCCAAATGCTTGTGTGGAGTGAGGTTAGATGATGCCTCATTTTGTCACTCCACATATTATAATCTTCACCGTCAAAAAACCGGTGGTTTGCCTAATGGAACGGAAAGCAATGGAGTACGTTTAGAAATACGAGGGTAGTGTAGGGGAATCTTACTAAACTTATTGCGCTCATGGCGCTTAGAAGTTATGGATGGCCCGTCGGAGCTAGAGGTGGATGGCGATGAAGAATCAGTCTTGTAGTAGACCATTTTCCTCATCTTCTTTTTCTTGTCGCCACTCCGATGCAACTTTTGTGAGGAGGATTCCTTATCCTTCCCCTTGTTGCGGGACTCTCCGATGGAGCCTTCCTGTGGTTTGTAGCGGGCTTGTCGCCGGTCACCATCTCCTTCTTGGCGTGATCTCCCGACATCACTTCGAGCGGTTAGGCTCTAATGAAGCACCGGCTCTGATACCAATTGAAAGTCGCCTAAAGGGGGGGTGAATAGGGCGAATCTGAAATTTACAAAGTTTAAGCACAACTACAAGTCGGGTTAGCATTAGAAATATAAACGAGTCCGAGAGAGAGGGTGGAAAAACAAATCGCAAGCAAATAAAGAGTGAGACACAAGGATTTGTTTTACCGAGGTTCGGTTCTTGCAAACCTACTCCCCGTTGAGGTGGTCACAAAGATCGGGTCTCTTTCAACTCTTTCCCTCTCTCAAACGGTCACTTAGACCGAGTGAGCTTCTCTTCTCAATCACACGGGACACTAAGTCCCCGCAAGGACCACCATACAATTGGTGTCTCTTGCCTCGGTTACAATTGAGTGAATCACAAGAAAGAATGAGAAAGAAAAGAAGCAATCCAAGCGCAAGAGCTCAAATGAACACAAGTGTCACTCTCTCTAGTCACTATTTGATTTGGAGTGATTCCGGACTTGGGAGAGGATTTGATCTCTTTGGTTGTGTCTAGAATTGAATGATATAGCTCTTGTAAGGGGTTGGAAGGTGGAAAACTTGGATGCAATGAATGGTGGGGTGGTTGGGGTATTTATAGCCCCAACCACCAAACTAGTCGTTTGGTGGAGGCTGCTGTCGAATGGCGCACCGGACAGTCCGGTGCGCCAGCCACGTCACCCGGCCGTTAGGGTTCGACCGTTGGAGCTCTAACAGGTGGGGTCTTCTGGCTGTCCGGTGGTGCACCGGACAAGTACTATAGACTGTCTGGTGCGCCTTCTGATGCTGCTCTGACTCTGGCGCGCACTGTAGCGCATTGAATGCGGTTGCAGTCGACCGTTGTCGCTGAAGTAGCCGTTGCTCCACTGGCACACCGGACAGTTCGGTGCGCCACCGGACACTGTCCGGTGCCTCACCGGACAGTCCGGTGAATTATAGCGGAGCGCCCTCTGATTTTTCCGAAGGTGATGAGTTTGGAGCTGAGTTCTCTAGTGCACCGGACACTGTCCGGTGGCACACCGGACAGTCCGGTGCGCCAGACCAGGGCACACTTCGGTTGTCTTTTGCTCTCTTTGTTTGAACCCTTTCTTGGTCATTTTATTGGTCTATTGTGAACCTTTGGCACCTGTAAAACTTATAATCTAGAGCAAACTAGTTAGTCCAATTATTTGTGTTGGGTAATTCAACCACCAAAATCAATTAGGAAAAGGTGTAAGCCTATTTCCCTTTCAGGCCTAACCTGTCAGTGCGTGGCGGCCTAGACCCGACGGCGCGGTGGCCCTGCCGCGGAGGCTGCACGGCCCCGACGGCGCGGCACCCCGGGCTGGTGCGCGCGGGCCCAACGGTGCGAGCGTGGCGCCAGGCGCTCTGCGACGTGGCGTGAGTGTGGCCCCCGGCGGCGTTGTGGGCGTAGCCCTGGTGGCTGCCAGGCGCGGCCTCGCACGACGGCTCGGGCGCGGCCCCGCACGGGCGGCGCGGGCGCGGCCTCCCGACAACCCCGGCACGCGGGTTCTTCTGGCCAAGTGCAGACCCAGCGTGGCCTCCGGCCAGGAGCGGGTCCTGCCCGGTGTGGCAGCACGGGCGCGCCGTCCCAGCTGCGTGCGGGTTGCAGTCCCCGGCGCGCGAGGACGCAAGCCCTTCATGGCGCGCACGGCGTGGTGGCCTCCGGCCCTGACGGCATGGGCATAGCCGCGACGGCCTTTGGCGGCGGCGTCCCCACTGGCCACGGCGATCTGTAGCGGCCACAACGACTTCCCAGTTCTCGGCGATGTGATGATGCAGAGGCAATTTTTCTAGCCTTAATCATTAATCATGATGATGGATGACTGATGTACCTCGTGTCGCATCAACAATGGCCAACCGCACTGGTTACTCCCCGTGCTATCCTTCTAGCGAGTTCCAGATTCCTCTTCTTTTTTCAACAGCAACTTCTCTCGAGTAGGGTGGATATTGGTTCAGATTTCTTCTTCTACGAGCGATCTCTCTCTTTCTCTAATCTTGCGAGCAGTGCTAATAACGTGTTGAATGTCAGTGGTAACGAGACACAGAGGTAGAGAGAAAGTGATTGAGACAAATGATAGTTATCTCTTTATTGCAGTGATCACTCAAATATATATCTATACTACACTATTAAGATAATAGTGTCACCGTCCACATCCTTGTGCCCCCGCCCGCTCCCACGCTCGTGCATCCCCCATTCCCCCGCATCGCACATGCGCCACCATCGTTTGCTCTGCGCCCTAGCCCCGCATGCAGCGCTACCTCCGCTTCGCACGCACCGCGGAGCGCTTCCCGCATAGATTCTCAAACCGCATGCTGCACTCCCTTCTATCCTCATCCCCGCATGATGCGCTCCCAAGTCCCAACACCATCGCCCTCCATGATGAAAGGCCAAGGATTTGAAGGAGGGACGTGTGCAGATGTTCGTGAAGACTCCAATCGGAGCCTAGCCATGGCCGCCGTCGCGGAGCAGGAGAAGAAGCTCCTCTCGTCGGTGGTGGACGACATCCGCTCCTACTCCGGCTCCAATCCCCTCCACCCATGGCTGCGGTACGACACCACCGCCTGTCGCTCCCTCCCTTCCCTTTCACGACACTATCTCCTGCGATTTCATCCCTGTGTTTTGCGCGCCGATGACGGATCGACCGATGACCCCATTATCTCCACCTCCCGGCGCACGTCCTTGACGCCGACGGGGGTGCGGAGCTTCTTCTTGGAGATGGACTTGCAGGCTAGCGCCTCCCCTGAGGCGCGGTCCGTGCAGAGATATGTGACCCTGAACTCGCCGCGCCCGAGCTCCGCTCCAAGCTCGTACCGCTCCGCGATGTCCCGCCCGTGGGCTCCCGCAGCACCACCAGCCTCGGCGCGCTCGCCGGCGCCGAGCCGTTGTACTCGATCGAGAAGGGGTTCGGCTTCTTGCCCTTGTTCTGCTTCGGCTCCTTGGGCTTCTTGCCGCCGCCGGCGCCGGTGGCTCTGTCGGTGTTACGCAGCAGTTGCTCATCCCCAGCCGCCGCGGAGATCCGGCAGCCCCAGATAAGGCGAATCAATGAACCTCACGACCCGTAGAGATCTGTGGGGGGAGAAGGACGTGGGTAGGGAGAGCGGCCGAGGAACGAACATCGCGTGCATCAATTGGGCGGTCAAGCGCCTGGGCTGCGCAACCAACCGCACCGGCAGGCGGTAGCACTAGCACCGCAGGCAGCGGAAGCGACGGGGCACGTGGGGTGCAGGCGGCTGAATGATTCGTTGCGTGGAGCCAGGACGGGGGGTGTCGGTGGCGACCAAGCCCTACCCCAGCCGGCCGGAGCTGCTACTACTTTTGTAACTGACGACTGCGCTGCACGACGATGTTACGGCCGCACGCCTGTTTGTCACCAGCCGCCGTTTACCGTCCAGGAAAGCACGGGGCCCCCCTTGCTCCACGGCCGCCGCTCTGCCGGTCGTGCTCGTTCCTGCGCCTCCGCCTGCGCCTGCGTCACCAGCTCCTGCAGGCCCGGGCGCCCGGCAGCCATGAAGCAAGCAGAAGTTGTGCGCCTGGTCATGCCTGAGGTGCGAACTGCGGCTTTCGGCCTTTCTCTGAGCAGGCAGACAGGCAGACGTGTCACCACCTGATGTGTTGGAGTGGAGTAGAACTCGGCACATCAGAAGAGATCAAAAGCGTACTCCGATTGTGCAACACGAACAGCTCAACACCAAGGCATGGTTCATTCGTGTGTTTCTTGGCGAATCGCAGGAATGATCTAGCTTACCACGGTCAGCTGATCGGAGTAAAAAAAAGCCACACAAGCCAAGTAGCAGTGGTGTTAAAAGCCGGGGTAGCATGCAGTGGTATCTGGTCGAGTTCACGTTCATCAGCTCCACGGATTCCACCACCTCGGCCTCTCCCGTCGTGCCGGCAGGGCTGCAGGGACTCAACAACCTTGGCAACACCTTGTTCATGAACTCATGCTCCAGGGCTCGTCCACGCGCTGCCGCTCCAAAACTACTTCCTTGATGAATCAAATATTTGGTGCCGTGAGGGAAACTGAGTGAGCTGTTTTCCCAGTCCTCGACCCCCGTCACTTTGCTTCCCAATGTCGAACTGGTGGTACTACCTCTACCATTCTTTTGAGGTGCAGTATACTCATGTGCCATCTCAGTGGCACTTTCTACCCAAACTCTGCTTTATGGTATCCTTCCTCATTCTGCAAATGAGCCATCCTATGTTCGCTTAGACCTCTGTCGTTGAGGGCAAAATGTGTCTCATGTTCATGAAATATTTTTCTGCAAAATAATGAACTATCATCATATGCTTTTAGTACTCCATGGTGATGTAGTTTGTGCTCCTTGATGAATCCTTCAACAACTGACAAATAACTATTTGTTGAACTTTCAACAAACTTGATTTGTTTGGGCTCTAATTTATGCACACCTGAACTTCCTTTTACATCTGTAATCGCATTACTAAAGCATTCATTTGATACTTGTGAAACTAACTCTGACATTTTTATTTTTGCATCTTCCAGGTTTATAGGGCCCAAATTCTGTTTTCCATGTGCGTCTTGGGCTTGCTCCAAAACTGTGAAGGTATTTCCCTTGGGCTTCAATCCGTAGTTGTAGATGCCTTTGCACCTGTTGCCAGTTTAAATATCAGACCAGAATCACTACATGACAACTCTATTTTATAGACACTACAACATGTATTTTGCTGGACCTTTAAACTCAGTAGCGGACGTTGGATCCAATATTGGGTGTGCGAAGCCATAGAAAATAATTCAAGATGCTGCCCCTCACAACCATAACCCTGAACACTGCACTTCTACAAGTTTTCTAATGATCAGCACAAAAGAGGCTGAGGTGCTTGGCGCTGGGAAATCCTATTTGTAGCAGACAGGCAGGAGAAAGAAGGCTAGAGGCGAGAGAAACCATGAGAATGGGTTTGCTTTTCAAGCATGCAACTTCAAGATTACTAATTGATTCAATGGTCATAATCTCCGTCGGACAGAATGCACAAGTGCACTTAGGCTAACAGGAAGCAGCAGGTTGCCATAACACAGGAGGTGCGACTTGCAACAAGGATGAGCGGTTCGAATTCATAAGAGAGAAGGTAACTGAGGAGGGTAAGTGTGAGGTCCTAAAGAAAAGAAAGGCTCCATAGAAGGTGTTTGACGAGTCTCTTCAATTTGTCATGTGATAGCTTCACCTATTTTTTGGCTGACTCCACTGCCATTGCTGCTCTGGTGCACTGCAGGTGGTTCTTGAAAGTCGCCTAGAGGGGGGTGAATAGGGTGAAACTGAAATTCTCAAAAATAATCACAACTACAAGCCGGATTAGCGTTAGAAATATAATAGAGTCCGTGAGAGAGGGTGTAAAACAAATCGCAAGCGAATAAGGAAGTGAGACACGCGGATTTGTTTTACCGAGGTTCGGTTCTTTTAAACCTACTCCCCGTTGAGGAGGCCACAAAGGCCGGGTCTCTTTCAACCCTTTCCCTCTCTCAAACGGTCCCTTAGACCGAGTGAGCTTTCTCTTCTCAAATGCTTGGAACACAAAGTTCCCACAAGGACCACCACAAGATTGGTGTCTCTTGCCTCAATTACAAGTGAGTTTGATCGCAATGAAGATTGAAAGAAAGCACGATTGCAAAAACCAAGCGACAAGAGCGACAAATAACACACGGATCACTTTCTCTCTCAAGACACTAATCACTAATGATCTCTTTTCTCAATTGTGAAACTTGGAGAGATGGAGGCTTTGAATGTGTCTTGGAATGGATTGCTAGCTCTTGTATTGAATGTTGAAGGTTGGAATGCTTGGATGTTATGAATGGAGGTGGTTGGGGTTGTATTTATAGCCACCAACCACTTCCTAGCCGTTACTCCATTCTGCTGAGCGCGGACGGTCCGCCCGCCAGGTCCGGACGGTCCGCCCCTGTAGATCAACGGCTGAAAATGCAACGGTCAGCAGTAACGGCTATATCAACGGCTATATTGCATTTAATGCATCGTCAGATGTCAGACAGACCCAGTCGCGGACGGTCCGGTCGTGCACCCCGGACGGTCCGCGAGGCCGCTATAATTCATTCTTCCGAACCCGTCACCTTCGGGTTTTTCGGATCCTTGCCTACCGGACGGTCCGCGCCTGAGGCCGGACGGTCCGAGCGAGGGTTCAGACGGTCCGCGCTTATCCTCCGGACAGTCCATAGTGCAGACTCGGATTTTTGCATTGGTTCTGTCCGAGGGTCATCCTTGTGTCACGGACGGTCCGCCGCAAGGGCCCGGACGGTCCGCGCTTGGCCTGTTTTTCCAAAAAGCTTCTCCTGTCCGGAATAATCTACAGTATTCCGGACAGTCGATTTAGTATAGTTGTAGATGAACCTTTGACACCTGTAGAACATATAATCTAGAGCAAACTAGTTAGTCCAATTATTTGTGTTGGGCAATTCAACCACCAAAATCAATTAGGAAGTAGGTGTAAGCCTAATTCCCTTTCAATCTCCCCCTTTTTGGTGATTGATGCCAACACAAACTAAAGCAAATATAAAAGTGCATAATTGAACCAATTTGCATAATGTAAGTGCGAAGGTTGCTTGGAATTGAGCCAATAAATGTTACTTACTAGATGTGCATGGATTGTTTCTTTATTTTTAACATTTTGGACCACACTTGCATCACATGTTTTGTTTTTGCAAATTCTTTTTGTAAATCCTTTTCAAAGTCCTTTTGCAATATAGTCAAAGGTAGATGAAATAAGATTTTTGCAAAGTATTTTCAAGTTTAAAATTTTCTCCCCTTGTTTCAAATGCTTTTCCTTTGACTAAACAAAACTCCCCCTCAAATAAATTCTCCTCTTAGTGTTCAAGAGGGTTTTGAGATATTAAGTTTTGAAGATACTACTTGCTCCCCCTTTAGAACACAAAGAGATACCAATTGAAATTTTCCAATTGAAAACCATTAATTTTAAAATTTAGGGTGGTGGTGCGGTCCTTTGCTTTGGGCCAATACTTTCTCCCCCTTTGGCATGAATCGCCAAAAACGGATACTTGGAATGATATATAGGCCCCTTTCCTAACTACTTTCTCCCCTTTGGTAAATAAAACATATGAGTGAAAATTATACCAAAGATGGAGAGTGATGCGGAGCGACGGCGAAGGATGAGTAGTAGAGTGGAGTGGAAGCCTTTGTCTTCGCCGAAGACTCCAATTCCCTTTCAATACCTATGACTTGATTTGAAATATACTTGAAAACACATTAGTCATAGCATATATAAAAGAGATATGATCAAAGGTATATTTATGAGCTATATGTGCAAATTAGCAAAAGAAGTTCCTAGAATCAAGAATATTGAGCTCATGCCTAAGTTTGGTAAAAGATTGTTCATCAAGTGGCTTGGTAAAGATATCGGCTAATTGATCTTTAGTGTTAATGTATGAAATCTCGATATCCCCCTTTTGTTGGTGATCCCTAAGAAAATGATACCGAATGGCTATGTGTTTAGTGCGGCTATGCTCAACGGGATTATCCGCCATGCGGATTGCACTCTCATTATCACATAGAAGAGGAACTTTGGTTAGTTTGTAACCGTAGTCCCGCAGGGTTTGCCTCATCCAAAGTAATTGCGCGCAACAATGGCCTGCGGCAATATACTCGGCTTCGGCAGTAGAAAGAGCGACCGAATTTTGCTTCTTTGAAGCCCAAGACACCAAGGATCTTCCCAAGAATTGGCAAGTCCCCGATGTGCTCTTCCTATTAATCTTACACCCTGCCCAATCGGCATCCGAATAACCAATCAAATCAAATGTGGATCCCCGAGGGTACCAAAGCCCAAACTTAGGTGTATAAGCCAAATATCTCAAGATTCGTTTTACGGCCGTAAGGTGTGATTCCTTAGGGTCGGCTTGGAATCTTGCACACATGCAAACAGAAAGCATAATGTCCAGTCGAGATGCACATAAATAGAGCAATGAACCATTCATCGACCGGTATACCTTTTGATCCACGGACTTACCTCCCGTGTCGAGGTCGAGATGCCCATTTGTTCCCATGGGTGTCTTGATGGGCTTGGCATCCTTCATTCCAAACTTGCTTAGAATGTCTTGAGTGTACTTCGTTTGGCTAATGAAGGTGCCCTCTTGGAGTTGCTTGACTTGGAATCCTAAGAAATACTTCAACTCCCCCATCATAGACATCTCGAATTTTTGTGTCATGATCCTACTAAATTCTTCACATGTAGATTTGTTAGTAGACCCAAATATAATATCATCAACGTAAATTTGGCATACAAACAAATCATTGTCAAGAGTTTTAGTAAATAAAGTAGGATCGGCCTTTCCGACTTTGAAGCCATTAGCAATAAGGAAATCTCTAAGGCATTCATACCATGCTCTTAGGGCTTGCTTGAGCCCATAAAGCGCCTTAGAGAGCCTATAGACATGGTTAGGGTACTCACTATCTTCAAAGCCGGGAGGTTGCTCAACATAGACCTCTTCCTTGATTGGTCCATTGAGGAAGGCACTCTTCACGTCCATTTGGTAAAGCTTGAAGCCATGGTAAGTAGCATAGGCTAATAATATGCGAATTGACTCAAGCCTAGCTATGGGTGCATAGGTTTCACCAAAATCCAAACCTTCGACTTGTGAATACCCCTTGGCCACGAGTCGAGCCTTGTTCCTTATCACCACACCATGCTCGTCTTGCTTGTTGCGGAAGACCCACTTGGTTCCTACAACATTTTGATTAGGACGTGGAACCAAATGCCATACCTCGTTCCTCGTGAAGTTGTTGAGCTCCTCTTGCATCGCCATCACCCAATCCGAATCTTGGAGTGCTTCCTCTACCCTGTGTGGCTCAATAGAGGAAACAAAAGAGTAATGCTCACAAAAATGTGCAACACGAGATCGAGTGGTTACCCCCTTATGAATGTCGCCGAGGATGGTGTCGACGGGGTGATCTCGTTGTATTGCTTGGTGGACTCTTGGGTGTGATGGCCTTGGTTCTTCATCCTCCTTGTCTTGATCGTTTGCATCTCCCCCTTGATCATTGCCGCCATCTTGAGGTGGCTCATCTTTTTGATCTTTTCCATCATCAACTTGAGCCTCGTCCTCATTTTGAGTTGGTGGAGATGCTTGTGTGGAGGAGGATGGTTGATCTTGTTCATGTGGAGGCTCTTCGGATTCCTTAGGACACACATCCCCAATGGACATGTTCCTTAGTGTGATGCACGGAGCCTGTTCTTCACCTATCTCATCAAGATCAACTTGCTCTACTTGAGAGCCGTTAGTCTCATCAAACACAACGTCACAAGAAACTTCAACAAGTCCTGAGGACTTGTTAAAGACTCTATATGCCCTTGTGTTTGAGTCATATCCTAGTAAAAAGCCTTCTACAGTTTTAGGAGCAAATTTAGATTTTCTACCTCTTTTGACAAGAATAAAACATTTGCTACCAAAAACTCTAAAATATGAAATATTGGGCTTTTTACCGGTTAGGAGTTCATAGGATGTCTTCTTGAGGATTCGGTGTAGATATAACCGGTTGATGGCGTAGCAAGCGGTGTTGACCGCCTCGGCCCAAAACCGATCTGGTATCTTGTACTCATCAAGCATGGTTCTTGCCATGTCCAATAGAGTTCGATTCTTCCTCTCCACTACACCATTTTGTTGTGGCGTGTAGGGAGAAGAGAACTCATGCTTGATGCCCTCCTCCTCAAGGAAGCCTTCTATTTGTGAGTTCTTGAACTCCGTCCCATTGTCGCTTCTAATTTTCTTGATCCTTAAGCCGAACTCATTTTGAGCCCGTCTCAAGAATCCCTTTAAGGTCTCTTGGGTATGGGATTTTTCCTGCAAAAAGAACACCCAAGTGAAGCGAGAATAATCATCCACAATAACTAGACAATACTTACTCCCGCCGATGCTTATGTAAGCAATCGGGCCGAATAGGTCCATGTGTAGGAGCTCCAGTGGCCTGTCACTAGTCATGATGTTCTTGTGTGGATGATAAGACCCAACTTGCTTTCCTGCTTGGCATGCGCTACAAATCCTGTCTTTCTCAAAATGAACATTTGTTAGTCCCAAAATGTGCTCTCCTTTTAGAAGCTTATGAAGATTATTCATCCCAACGTGGGCTAGTCGGCGATGCCAGAGCCAACCCATGTTAGTCTTAGCAATTAAGCATGTGTCGAGTTCAGCTCTATCAAAATCTACTAAGTATAGCTGACCCTCTAACACACCCTTAAATGCTATTGAATCATCACTTCTTCTAAAGACAGTGACACCTACATCAGTAAAGAGACAGTTGTAGCCCATTTGACATAATTGAGATACAGAAAGCAAATTGTAATCTAAAGAATCTACAAGAAAAACATTGGAAATAGTATGGTCAGGTGATATAGCAATTTTACCCAATCCTTTGACCAAACCTTGATTTCCATCCCCGAATGTGATAGCTCGTTGGGGATCTTGGTTTTTCTCATATGAGGAGAACATCTTCTTTTCGCCTGTCATGTGGTTTGTGCACCCGCTGTCGAGTATCCAACTTGAGCCCCCGGATGCATAAACCTACAAAACAATTTTAGTTCTTGACTTTAGGTACCCAAACGGTTTTGGGTCCTTTAGCATTAGAAACAAGAACTTTGGGTACCCAAACACAAGTCTTGGAGCCCTTGTGTTTGCCCCCAACAAACTTGGCAACTACCTTGCCGGATTTGTTAGTCAAAACATAAGATGCATCAAAAGTTTTAAATGAAATATCATGATCATTTGATGCATTAGGAGTTTTCTTTCTAGGCAACTTGGCACGGGTTGGTTGCCTAGAGCTAGATGTCTCACCCTTATACATGAAAGCATAGTTAGGGCCAGAGTGAGACTTCCTAGAATGAGTTCTCCTAATTTTGCTCTCGGGATAACTGGCAGGGTACAAAATGTAACCCTCGTTATCCTGAGGCATGGGAGCCTTGCCCTTAACAAAGTTAGACAAGTTCTTAGGAGGGGCATTAAGTTTGACATTGTCTCCCCTTTGGAAGCCAATGTCATCCTTGATGCCAGGGCGTCTCCCATTATAGAGCATACTTCTAGCATATTTAAACTTTTCATTTTCTAAGTTATGCTCGGCAATTTTAGCATTTAATATTGCTATATGATCATTTTGTTGTTTAATTAAAGCCATGTGATCATGAATAGCATTGATATCAACATCTCTACATCTAGTACAAATAGAAGTGTGCTCAATAGTAGATGTAGAGGGTTTGCAAGATTTTAGTTCTACAACCTTAGCATGCAACATATCATTCTTAGTTCTAAGGTCGGAAATAGTAGTATTGCAAACATCAAAGTCTTTAGCCTTAGCAATCAAATTTTCATTTTCTACTCTAAGGCTAGCAAGAGAATCATTCAATTCCTTAATCTTAGCAAGCAAATCATCATTATTGAAAGGGAATTAGGCTTACACCTAGTTCCTAAATTATTTTGGTGGTTGAATTGCCCAACACAAATATTGGACTAACTAGTTTACTCTAGTGCATAAGTTATACAGGTGCAAAAGGTTCACAATCAGCCAATAAAAAGACCAAGTGTTGGATTCAACTAAGGAGCAATGAGGCAACCGAGGGCACCTCTGGCTGAAGGCACCGGACTGTCCGGTGTGCACCGGACTGTCCGGTGCGGCCAGAGGACTTCAACTCAAACTCTTCGCCCTCGGGAATTCTCAGAAGCCGGCGCGCTATAATTCACCGGACTGTCCGGTGTGCACCGGACATGTCTGGTGCTCCAAGGAGACGCGGCCTCCGGAACTCGCCAGCCTCGGGTTCGCTCGGCAGCCACTCCGCTAAAATTCACCGGACTGTCCGGTGTGCACCGGACTGTCCGGTGTGCACCGGACTGTCCGGTGTACCAGCGGAGCAACGGCTCTCTGCGGCGCCAACGGCTCCCTGCGGTGCATTTAATGCGCGCGCAGCGCGCGCAGACGTCAGGATCGCCCATACCGGTGCACCGGACATCAAACAGTACATGTCCGGTGTGCACCGGACACCCAGGAGGGCCCAGAAGTCAGAAGCTCCAACGGTCAGAATCCAACGGCAACGGTGACGTGGCAGGGGCACCGGACTGTCCGGTGTGCACCGGACTGTCCGGTGCGCCATCGAACAGACTGCTTCCAGCAACGGTCACTTTTGGTGGTTGGGGCTATAAATACCCCAACCACCCCACATTCATTGCCATCCAAGTTTTCCAACTCTCAACCACTTACAAGAGCTAGGCATTCAATTCTAGACACATACAAAGAGATCAAATCCTCTCCAATTCCACTCAAGCCCTTAGTGATTAGCGAGAGAGATTTGCCGTGTTCTTTTGAGCTCTTGCGCTTGGATCGCTTTCTTTCTTTCTCATTTGTTCTTGAGATCATCACTCAATTGTAACCAAGGCAAGAGGCACCAAGTGTGTGGTGGCCCTTGCGGGGAAGTTTTGTTCCCGGTTGATTGAGAAGAAGAGAAAGCTCACTCGATCCGTGGGATCGTTTGAGAGAGGGAAGGGTTGAAAGAGACCCGGCCTTTGTGGCCTCCTCAACGGGGAGTAGGTTTGCGAGAACCGAACCTCGGTAAAACAAATCCTCGTGTCACACTCTCATTTGCTTGCGATTTGTTTTGCGCCCTCTCTCGCGGACTCATTTCTTTATTACTAACGCTAACCCGGCTTGTAGTTGTGATTATTTTTTGTAAATTTCAGTTTCGCCCTATTCACCCCCCCCCCCTCTAGGCGACTATCAATTGGTATCAGAGCTCGGTGCTTCATTAGAGCCTAACCGCTCGAAGTGATGTCGGGAGATCACACCAAGAGGGAGATGGAGACCGGCGATGACAAGCCCACTACAAGTCAAGGGAGCACTTCATCTTCATCGGAAGAGTCCCGCACCAAGAGAAGAGAGAAGAAGAAGAAATCCTCCAAGCGGAAGGAGAAAAGATCTTCCTCTTCTCACCACAAAGAGAAGAAGGAAAAATCTTCTTCTCACAAGCCGCATCGGAGTGGGGACAAGCACAAAAGGATGAGGAAGGTGGTCTACTACGAGACCGACACTTCATCGACATCTACCTCCGGCTCCGACGCGGCATCCGTCACTTCTAAATGCCAAGAGCGTAAGAAGTATAGTAAGATCCCCCTACGCTACCCTCGCGTTCCTAAACATACACCTTTACTTTCCGTCCCATTAGGCAAACCACCAACTTTTAATGGTGAAGATTATGCTATGTGGAGTAATTTGATGCGATTTCATCTAACCTCTCTCCACAAAAGATTATGGGATGTTGTTGAGTATGGTGTACAGGTACCATCCGTAGGGGATGAGGACTACGACACGGACGAAGTGGCCCAAATCGAGCACTTCAACTCCCAAGCCACAACCATCCTCCTTGCCTCTCTAAGCAAGGAGGAATACAACAAAGTACAAGGGTTGAAGAACGCCAAGGAGATTTGGGACCTACTCAAGACGGCGCACGAGGGTGATGAACTCACAAAGATCACCAAGCGGGAAACGATCGAGGGGGAGCTCGGTCGCTTCCGTCTTCGCCAAGGGGAGGAGCCTCAAGACATGTACAACCGGCTCAAGACCTTGGTGAACCAAGTGCGCAACCTCGGAAGCGCAAAATGGGATGACCACGAAGTGGTTAAGGTTATTCTAAGAGCTCTTATTTTCCTTAACCCCACACAAGTTCAATTAATTCGTGGCAATCCTAGATATACTCAAATGACCCCCGAAGAAGTCATCGGGAATTTTGTGAGTTTTGAATGCATGATTAAGGGCTCCAAGAAGATCAACGAGCTTGACGAGCCTTCCACATCCGAGGCGCAACCCGTGGCCTTCAAGGCAACGGAGGAGAAGAAGGAGGAGTCTACACCAAGTAGACAACCAATTGACGCCTCCAAGCTCGACAACGAGGAGATGGCTCTAATCATTAAAAGCTTTAGGCAAATCCTCAAGCAACGGAAGGGGAAGGACTACAAATCCCGTTCCAAGAAGGTTTGCTACAAGTGTGGTAAGCCCGGTCACTTTATTGCTAAATGTCCATTATCAAGTGATAGTGACAGGGGCGACGACAAGAAGGGCAAGAGGAAGGAGAAGAAGAGATACTACAAGAAGAAGGGTGGCGATGCCCATGTTTGTCGGGAGTGGGACTCCGACGAAAGCTCTAGCGACTCCTCCGACGACGAGGACGCCGCCAACATCGCCGTCACCAAGGGCCTCCTCTTCCCCAACGTCGGCCACAAGTGTCTCATGGCCAAGGACGGCAAAAAGAAGGTAAAATCGAGGTCCTCCACTAAATATGAAACATCTAGTGATGAGGATGATAAAAATGAGGAGGAAAACTTGCGTACTCTTTTTGCTAACCTCAACATGCAACAAAAGGAAAAATTGAATGAATTAATTAGTGCTATACATGAGAAGGATGATCTCTTGGATTCTCAAGAGGACTTCCTTATTAAAGAAAATAAGAAGCATGTTAAGGTTAAAAATGCTTATGCTCTAGCAATAGAAAAATGTGAAAAATTGTCTAGTGAGCTAAGTACTTGCCATGAGACTTTAGACAACCTTAGAAATGAAAATGCCAATTTGCTAGCTAAGGTTGATTCTCATATTTGCAATGTTTCAATTCCTAGAAATGATAATAATGATTTGCTTGCTAGGATTGAAAAATTGAACATTTCTCTTGCTAGCCTTAGAAATGAGAATGAGAAATTAATTGCTAAGGCTAAGGATTTTGATATTTGCAATGCTACTATTTCCGACCTTAGAACTAAAAATGATTTGTTGCATACTAAGGTCATTGAATTAAAGTCTTGCAAACCATCTACATCTACTATTGAGCATGTGTCCATTTGCACTAGATGTAGAGATATTAATGTTGATGCTATCCATGATCACCTAGCCTTAATTAAAAAACAAAATGATCACATAGCACAACTTAATGCTAAAATTAGAGAGCATGACTTAGAAAATGAAAAATTTAAATTGGCTAGAAGCATGCTCTATAATGGGAGACGCCCGGGCATTAAGGACGGCATTGGCTTCCAAAGGGGAGACAATGTCAAAATTAATGCCCCTCCTAAGAACTTGTCTAACTTTGTTAAGGGCAAGGCTCCCATGCCTCAGGATAACGAGGGTTACATTTTGTACCCTGCCGGGTATCCTGAGAGTAAAATCAAGAAAATTCATTCTAGGAAGTCTCACTCTGGCCCTAATTATGCTTTTATGTATAAGGGTGAGACATCTAGATCTAGGCAACCAACCCATGCCAAGTTGCCTAGAAAGAAAACTACTAATGCATCAAATGATCATGCCATTTCATTTAAAACTTTTGATGCATCTTATGTTTTGACTAGCAAATCCGGCAAGGTAGTTGCCAAAATTGTTGGGGGCAAACACAAGGGCTCCAAGACTTGTGTTTGGGTACCCAAAGTTCTTGTATCTAATGCCAAAGGACCCAAAACCGTTTGGGTACCTAAAACAAAGAACTAAACTTGTTTTGTAGGTTTATGCATCCGGGGGCTCAAGTTGGATACTCGACAGCGGGTGCACAAACCATATGACAGGGGAGAAAAGGATGTTCTCCTCATATGAGAAAAACCAAGATCCCCAACGAGCTATCACATTCGGGGATGGAAATCAAGGTTTGGTCAAAGGTTTGGGTAAAATTGCTATATCTCCTGACCATTCCATTTCTAATGTTTTTCTTGTAGATTCCTTAGATTACAATTTGCTTTCTGTATCCCAATTATGTCAAATGGGCTACAACTGTCTTTTTACTGATATTGGTGTTACTGTCTTTAGAAGAAGTGATGATTCAATAGCTTTTAAGGGAGTGTTAGAGGGTCAGCTATACCTAGTAGATTTTCATAGAGCTGAACTCAACACTTGCTTGATTGCTAAGACTAACTTGGGTTGGCTCTGGCACCGCCGACTAGCCCATGTTGGAATGAAGAATCTTCACAAGCTTCTAAAGGGAGAACACATTTTGGGACTAACCGATGTTCATTTTGAGAAAGACAGGATTTGTAGTGCATGCCAAGCCGGGAAGCAAGCTGGTGTTCATCATCCACACAAAAACATCATGACTACCGACAGGCCACTGGAGCTCCTTCACATGGATTTGTTCGGCCCGATCGCTTACATAAGCATCGGCGGTAGTAAGTATTGCCTTGTAATTGTGGATGACTATTCTCGCTTCACTTGGGTATTCTTTTTGCAGGAAAAATCACAAACCCAAGAGACCTTAAAGGGATTCTTAAGACGGGCTCAAAACGAGTTCGGCTTAAGGGTCAAGAAAATTAGAAGCGACAACGGAACGGAGTTCAAGAACTCTCAAATCGAAGGCTTTCTTGAGGAGGAGGGCATCAAGCATGAGTTCTCTTCTCCCTACACTCCACAACAAAATGGTGTAGTGGAGAGGAAGAATCGAACTCTATTGGACATGGCAAGAACCATGCTTGATGAGTACAAGACACCGGATCGGTTTTGGGCCGAGGCGGTCAACACCGCCTGCTACGCCATCAACCGGTTATATCTTCACCGAATCCTCAAGAAGACATCTTATGAACTCCTAACCGGTAAAAAGCCCAATATTTCATATTTTAGAGTTTTTGGCAGCAAATGTTTTATACTTATTAAAAGAGGTAGAAAATCTAAATTTGCTCCTAAAACAGTAGAAGGCTTTTTACTAGGATATGACTCAAACACAAGGGCATATAGAGTCTTTAACAAGTCCTCAGGACTTGTTGAAGTTTCTTGTGACGTTGTGTTTGATGAGACTAATGGCTCTCAAGTAGAGCAAGTTGATCTTGATGATGTAGGTGAAGAACAGGCTCCATGCATAGCGCTAAGGAACATGTCCATCGGGGATGTGTGTCCTAAGGAATCCGAAGAGCCTCCAAATGCACAAGATCAACCATCCTCCTCCACACAAGTATCTCCACCAACTCAAGTTGAGGATGAGGCTCAAGATGTTGAACAATAAGATCAAGAAGATGAGCCACCTCAAAATGACGGCAACGATCAAGGGGGAGATTCAAATGATGAAGACAAGGAGGATGAACAACCAAGGCCGCCACACCCAAGAGTCCACCAAGCAATACAACGAGATCACCCCGTCGACACCATCCTCGGCGACATTCATAAGGGGGTAACTACTCGATCTCGTGTTGCTCACTTTTGTGAACATTACTCGTTTGTTTCCTCTATTGAGCCAACCAGGGTAGAGGAAGCACTACAAGATTCGGATTGGGTGATGGCGATGCAAGAGGAGCTCAACAATTTCACGAGGAATGAGGTATGGCACTTAGTTCCACGTCCTAATCAAAATGTTGTAGGAACCAAGTGGGTCTTCCGCAACAAGCAAGACGAGCATGGTGTGGTGACAAGGAACAAAGCTCGACTCGTGGCCAAGGGGTATTCACAAGTCGAAGGTTTGGATTTTGGTGAAACCTATGCACCCGTAGCTAGGCTTGAGTCAATTCGTATATTATTAGCCTATGCTACTTACCATGGCTTCAAGCTTTATCAAATGGACGTGAAGAGTGCCTTCCTCAATGGACCAATCAAGGAGGAGGTCTATGTTGAGCGACCTCCCGGCTTTGAAGACAGTGAGTATCCTAACCATGTTTATAGGCTCTCTAAGGCGCTTTATGGGCTTAAGCAAGCCCCAAGAGCATGGTATGAATGCCTTAGAGATTTCCTTATTGCAAATGGCTTCAAAGTCGGCAAAGCCGATCCTACTTTATTTACTAAGACTCTTGATAATGATTTGTTTGTATGCCAAATTTATGTTGATGATATCATATTTGGGTCTACTAACAAATCTACATGTGAAGAATTTAGTAGGATCATGACACAAAAATTCGAGATGTCAATGATGGGGGAGTTGAAGTATTTTCTAGGATTTCAAGTCAAGCAACTCCAAGAGGGCACCTTCATTAGCCAAACAAAGTATACTCAAGATATTCTAAGCAAGTTTGGAATGAAGGATGCCAAGCCCATCAAGACACCCATGGGAACCAATGGGCATCTCGACCTCGACACGGGAGGTAAGTCCGTGGATCAAAAGGTATATCGGTCGATGATTGGATCATTGCTTTATTTATGTGCATCTCGACCGGACATTATGCTTTCCGTTTGCATGTGTGCAAGATTCCAAGCCGACCCTAAGGAATCACACCTTACGGCCGTGAAACGAATCTTGAGATATTTGGCTTTTACTCCTAAGTTTGGGCTTTGGTACCCTCGGGGATCCACTTTTGATTTGATTGGTTATTCGGATGCCGATTGGGCGGGGTGTAGGATTAATAGGAAGAGCACATCGGGGACTTGCCAGTTCTTGGGAAGATCCTTGGTGTCTTGGGCTTCAAAGAAGCAAAATTCGGTCGCTCTTTCCACCGCCGAAGCCGAGTATATTGCCGCAGGCCATTGTTGCGCGCAATTGCTTTGGATGAGGCAAACCCTGCGGGACTACGGTTACAAATTAACCAAAGTTCCTTTGCTATGTGACAATGAGAGTGCAATCAAAATGGCCGACAATCCCGTCGAGCATAGCCGCACTAAGCACATAGCCATTCGGTATCATTTTCTTCGGGATCACCAACAAAAGGGGGATATCGAGATTTCTTATATTAATACTAAAGATCAATTAGCCGATATCTTTACCAAGCCTCTTGATGAACAATCTTTTACCCGACTTAGGCATGAGCTCAATATTCTTGATTCTAGGAATTTCTTTTGCTAGTCTTGCACACATAGCACATGAATATACCTTTGATCATGTCTCTTTTATATATGCTATGACTAATGTGTTTTCAAGTGTATTTCAACCAAGTCATAGGTATATTGAAAGGGAATTGGAGTCTTCGGCGAAGACAAGGCTTCCACTCCACTCCACTACTCATCCTTCGCCGTCGCTCCGCATCATCTCTCCAACTTTGGTATAATCTTCACTCATTCATTTCATGACCAAAGGGGGAGAAAGTACCTCATTGGGCTCTAATGATTCCGTTTTTGGCGATTCATGCCAAAGGGGGAGAAAATATGAGCCCAAAGCAAAAGGACCGCACCACCACCTAATTTTATAAAATTGATGATTTTAAATTGGAAAACTTCAAAATTGGTATCTCTTTGTGTTCTAAAGGGGGAGCAACTAGTATTTTCAAATTTGATGTCTTGAAAACCCTCTTGAACACTAAGAGGAGACCTTATTTGAGGGGGAGTTTTGCTTAGTCAAAGGAAAAGCATTGGAAATAGGGGGAGAAAATTCCATATCTTGAAAATGCTTTGCAAAACCTTATTCATTTACCTTTGACTATCTTGCAAAAGTACTTTGAAAAGAATTTACAAAAGAATTTGCAAAAACAAAACTCTTGGTGCAAATATGGTCCAATATGTCAAAAACAAAGAAACCATCCATGCGCATCACATAAGTATTTATATTTGGCTCAATTCCAAGCAACCTTTGCACTTACATTATGTAAACTAGTTCAATTATGCACTTCTATATTTGCTTTGGTTTGTGTTGGCATCAATCACCAAAAAGGGGGAGATTGAAAGGGAATTAGGCTTACACCTAGTTCCTAAATTATTTTGGTGGTTGAATTGCCCAACACAAATATTGGACTAACTAGTTTACTCTAGTGCATAAGTTATACAGGTGCAAAAGGTTCACAATCAGCCAATAAAAAGACCAAGTGTTGGATTCAACTAAGGAGCAATGAGGCAACCGAGGGCACCTCTGGCTGAAGGCACCGGACTGTCCGGTGTGCACCGGACTGTCCGGTGCGGCCAGAGGACTTCAACTCAAACTCTTCGCCCTCGGGAATTCTCAGAAGCCGGCGCGCTATAATTCACCGGACTGTCCGGTGTGCACCGGACATGTCCGGTGCTCCAAGGAGACGCGGTCTCCGGAACTCGCCAGCCTCGGGTTCGCTCGGCAGCCACTCCGCTAAAATTCACCGGACTGTCCGGTGTGCACCGGACTGTCCGGTGTACCAGCGGAGCAACGGCTCTCTGCGGCGCCAACGGCTCCCTGCGGTGCATTTAATGCGCGCGCAGCGCGCGCAGACGTCAGGATCGCCCATACCGGTGCACCGGACATCAAACAGTACATGTCCGGTGTGCACCGGACACCCAGGAGGGCCCAGAAGTCAGAAGCTCCAACGGTCAGAATCCAACGGCAACGGTGACGTGGCAGGGGCACCGGACTGTCCGGTGTGCACCGGACTGTCCGGTGCGCCATCGAACAGACTGCTTCCAGCAACGGTCACTTTTGGTGGTTGGGGCTATAAATACCCCAACCACCCCACATTCATTGCCATCCAAGTTTTCCAACTCTCAACCACTTACAAGAGCTAGGCATTCAATTCTAGACACATACAAAGAGATCAAATCCTCTCCAATTCCACTCAAGCCCTTAGTGATTAGCGAGAGAGATTTGCCGTGTTCTTTTGAGCTCTTGCGCTTGGATCGCTTTCTTTCTTTCTCATTTGTTCTTGAGATCATCACTCAATTGTAACCAAGGCAAGAGGCACCAAGTGTGTGGTGGCCCTTGCGGGGAAGTTTTGTTCCCGGTTGATTGAGAAGAAGAGAAAGCTCACTCGATCCGTGGGATCGTTTGAGAGAGGGAAGGGTTGAAAGAGACCCGGCCTTTGTGGCCTCCTCAACGGGGAGTAGGTTTGCGAGAACCGAACCTCGGTAAAACAAATCCTCGTGTCACACTCTCATTTGCTTGCGATTTGTTTTGCGCCCTCTCTCGCGGACTCATTTCTTTATTACTAACGCTAACCCGGCTTGTAGTTGTGATTATTTTTTGTAAATTTCAGTTTCGCCCTATTCACCCCCCCCCCCTCTAGGCGACTATCAATTATCATTTCTAAGATTGGGAATTGAAGCATCACAAACATGAGAATCAACCTTAGCAATTAAACTAGCATTTTCATTTCTAAGGTTATCAATGGTCTCATGGCAAGTGCTTAGCTCACTAGACAATTTTTCATATTTTTCAACTTGTAGAGCATAAGCATTTTTAACCTTAACATGCTTTTTATTTTCCTTGATTAGGAAGTCCTCTTGGGAGTCCAAGAGATCATCCTTTTCATGGATGGCACTAATTAATTCATTTAATTTCTCCTTTTGTTGCATGTTTAGGTCGGCAAAAAGGGTACGCAAATTATTCTCCTCATCACTAGCATTATCATCACTAGAGGATTCATATTTAGTGGAGGATTTTGATTTAACCTTCTTCCTTTTGCCGTCCTTTGCCATGAGGCACTTGTGGCCGATGTTGGGGAAGAGGAGTCCCTTGGTGACGGCGATGTTTGCGGCTTCTTCGTCGTCGGAGGAGTCGGTGGAGCTCTCGTCCGAGTCCCACTCCTGGCAAACATGGGCATCGCCGCCCTTCTTCTTGTAGTACCTCTTCTTTTCTCTCCTCTTTCCCTTCTTGTCGTCGCCCCTGTCACTGTCACTAGATATAGGACATTTTGCAATGAAATGACCGGGCTTACCACACTTGTAGCAAACTTTCTTGGAACGGGATTTGTAATCCTTCCCCTTCCGTTGCTTGAGAATTTGGCGAAAGCTTTTTATGATTAAAGCCATTTCCTCATTGTCGAGCTTGGAGGCGTCAATTGGTTGTCTACTCGGTGTAGACTCCTCCTTCTTCTCCTCCGTCGCCTTAAATGCCACCGGTTGCGCTTCGGACATGGAGGGTTCGTCAAGCTCGTTGATCTTCTTTGAGCCTTTAATCATACATTCAAAGCTCACAAAATTCCCGATTACTTCCTCGGGAGTCATTAGTGTATATCTTGGGTTACCACGAATTAATTGAACTTGAGTAGGGTTAAGGAAAATAAGTGATCTCAAAATAACCTTTACCACCTCGTGGTCATCCCATTTCTTGCTCCCGAGGTTGCGCACTTGGTTCACCAAGGTTTTGAGCCGGTTGTACATATCTTGTGGCTCCTCCCCTTGGCGAAGACGAAAACGACCGAGCTCCCCCTCAATCGTTTCCCGCTTGGTAATCTTGGTGAGTTCATCACCCTCATGCGCGGTCTTGAGTAGGTCCCAAATCTCCTTGGCATTCTTCAACCCTTGCACTTTGTTGTATTCCTCCTTGCTTAGAGAGGCGAGGAGTATGGTTGTGGCTTGGGAGTTGAAGTGCTCGATTTGGGCCACTTCGTCCGTATCATAGTCTTCATCCCCTACGGATGGTACCTGTGCTCCAAACTCAACAACATTCCATATACTTTTGTGGAGTGAGGTTAGATGAAATTTCATTAAATCACTCCACCTAGCATAACTTTCGCCATCAAAGGTTGGCGGTTTGCCTAATGGAACGGAAAGTAATGGAGTATGTTTAGATGTACGAGAGTAGTGTAAGGGGATCTTACTAAACTTCTTGTGCTCTTGGCGCTTAGAAGTTACGGACGGCGCATCGGAGTCGGAGGTCGATGTTGATGAAGTGTCGGTCTCGTAGTAGACCACCTTCCTCATCCTTTTGTGCTTCTCGCCTTTCCGATGCGACTTGTGAGAAGAAGATTTTTCCTTCTTCTCTTTGTGGTGAGAAGAAGATCTTTTCTCCTTCCGTTTGGAGGAGTCCTTCTTCTTCTCCTTCCTCTTGGTGCGGGACTCTTCCGATGAAGTGCTCCCGTGGCTCGTAGTGGGCTTGTCGCCGGTCTCCATCTCCCTCTTGGTGTGATCTCCCGACATTACTTCGAGCGGTTAGGCTCTAATGAAGCACCGGGCTCCGATACCAATTGAAAGTCGCCTAGAGGGGGGGTGAATAGGGCGAAACTGAAATTCTCAAAAATAATCACAACTACAAGCCGGATTAGCGTTAGAAATATAATAGAGTCCGTGAGAGAGGGTGTAAAACAAATCGCAAGCGAATAAGGAAGTGAGACACGCGGATTTTTTTTACCGAGGTTCGGTTCTTTTAAACCTACTCCCCGTTGAGGAGGCCACAAAGGCCGGGTCTCTTTCAACCCTTTCCCTCTCTCAAACGGTCCCTTAGACCGAGTGAGCTTTCTCTTCTCAAATGCTTGGAACACAAAGTTCCCACAAGGACCACCACAAGATTGGTGTCTCTTGCCTCAATTACAAGTGAGTTTGATCGCAATGAAGATTGAAAGAAAGCACGATTGCAAAAACCAAGCGACAAGAGCGACAAATAACACACGGATCACTTTCTCTCTCAAGACACTAATCACTAATGATCTCTTTTCTCAATTGTGAAACTTGGAGAGATGGAGGCTTTGAATGTGTCTTGGAATGGATTGCTAGCTCTTGTATTGAATGTTGAAGGTTGGAATGCTTGGATGTTATGAATGGAGGTGGTTGGGGTTGTATTTATAGCCACCAACCACTTCCTAGCCGTTACTCCATTCTGCTGAGCGCGGACGGTCCGCCCGCCAGGTCCGGACGGTCCGCCCCTGTAGATCAACGGCTGAAAATGCAACGGTCAGCAGTAACGGCTATATCAACGGCTATATTGCATTTAATGCATCGTCAGATGTCAGACAGATCCAGTCGCGGACGGTCCGGTCGTGCACCCCGGACGGTCCGCGAGGCCGCTATAATTCATTCTTCCGAACCCGTCACCTTCGGGTTTTTCGGATCCTTGCCTACCGGACGGTCCGCGCCTGAGGCCGGACGGTCCGAGCGAGGGTTCAGACGGTCCGCGCTTATCCTCCGGACAGTCCATAGTGCAGACTCGGATTTTTGCATTGGTTCTGTCCGAGGGTCATCCTTGTGTCGCGGACGGTCCGCCGCAAGGGCCCGGACGGTCCGCGCTTGGCCTGTTTTTCCAAAAAGCTTCTCCTGTCCGGAATAATCTACGGTATTCCGGACAGTCGATTTAGTATAGTTGTAGATGAACCTTTGACACCTGTAGAACATATAATCTAGAGCAAACTAGTTAGTCCAATTATTTGTGTTGGGCAATTCAACCACCAAAATCAATTAGGAAGTAGGTGTAAGCCTAATTCCCTTTCAGTTCTTAACGGGCTGCATTTTTTATGGATTTAGTATTTGTGGATGGTAACTATAGGATGAGGTCATGGATCAGATTGTTGAGTGTTATAGAGAAGCTGGGCTTCATGATATTGCAAATTTCATTCCCCACAGGGAATAGATGTCAGGTTCCCTATGGCCTATAATGTTATTCAATACATTCTTGAATTTTTTCTAGAATCCTCACTCGTAGTATGATCTTTGCTCGCTTTATATGGCCGCCTGCTACAGATCGAGCAACTTCTTGGAATAGTTCTTCAAGTCCACTAGGCAGGCAAACTATTGCACGATGTGCCTTTGTTAATGTATGTTTGATTTATTACACTTAATTAATTCCTCACCAACACATAGACATTTAATTTACTGTGTGCCAACAATCACAAGGGAAGGATGTGCACACACATGCAGGTGCATCGAGTCCTTGGCAGCAAGTTTGATTTTAGAAGTTTGATGTATGTATTTTATATCTTTTCGTATCAATATTTTATGATAGGCTTTTATTTTCATAACAAAGCATAGACACATACCTATATATTTAAGGTATCTAAATCTTTTTTAACCTTTAAACGACGCTAATAAGAGCATAGTATGACAATTAGTGCGGATGTATCTCAATACCCTATGTGTTACCATCTCTGTGGAACGGTAAAAATAAGCTAAAATTATGCATAAATGTCACGAGCACCCTACCACCACGAACCTAACAAGTCGCTTAGTGAGTAACCATTGAACAAATATCCTATTTAAACGTATATAGAAACCGTAGCAAAGCACGGGCAAGTAACTAGTACAAGGTGAAGGGGTATATCCTAAAGAGTGTCCCTTATGGAGACGCTGTCGAATCCCTTGGATTGGTCATAATAAAATAACATGTTTTGTAACAGCTATGTCATGTTTGTGGGATTGAGAATGCGGTGTGACGTGTCAGCGAGGTGTACACTTCTTCAGGATACGTAAATGTTTTTTCGCAGCTTTTGTTGCCTATGCACGATTGCACGTACGTGATGTTGCTCGTCTGGCTGGTTCTAAATTGCCGCAAGGCGACAAGAGCGTCCACGCCTCGCCGATGGTTCAGTACACGAAACGAGAGAGAGATTAGGACCCGACATGCATGACCACACGAGCAAACAAAACTGTCTCCACACCTAATATTCCCCATGACAAATTTCCGCCGCCTTCGAGGCTCAAATAGAATTTCTCGTCGATTCTTGCTCACTATGAGCATCTTCGAAATTAATTCATGGTGTTATCGATCAAAAATCATCCTCCAAAGGTCATGTCCCCAAATATGTAACTTCCTATATATATTATAACTAAGTTATTTGACATTTTTTCATTAGTTTTTTATGTTTTAAAAAATAGACTATATGTACTACTTTAATACATTATAAATATAATGGATTGGGGAGACATTGCTTACACGCAAATATGCGGGAGGGGACGAGGAACGCGAAACTTTTGAAGAAAGTATTAAGAAGCTGTTAAAGCAAGAAAAACCGAATTTGTTTCCTCATATATGTTTTGTGGTAGGTTTACGACTTTTTTTGGAGTTGCTCTAAGAACATCTCGAATAAGTTGCCTCAAAATAGTGCCAAAAAATTTAAATATTACATTCAACATGTTCATCGCATTAAAAACAACTTGAGGTTCAAGAGTTAAGCCATAAATCATGTATTTTAGAAAATAAACTATATTATTATGAAAGAAAAATGTTGAGAATGATGTAGGAAAACAAGGATATGACACTAATATAAAGGTGTGGATCAATTCATGACGTGTTATATATATTTTGATAAAAAATTATAAAATAGAATATTGTTGAAATAGTTTTTCCTAAGTTGATCCCTATATTTTTCCAATATGACACTGTTGTACATGCTCTGACTCTGAGAACCTTTAGAGCATCTCCAAGAGACTAGCTAAATAACTCGCAAAGCCAAATTTTAGCTACTCAATAGTAAATTAAATCTCCAACAAACTAGCTATCTGACTCTGTAAATTGTCTCTCTCACTAGCTAAATTTGGCTAGCCACCTGACTAGCCAAACTAGATAGATAGTCTGTTGGAATGAGATGCTATATATATATTGTGTAATATTTATGAAAACGTAAATAAATAGTCAAATAAAGAGAAAAAAATGAAGAGTCTCTTGGAGATGCTCTTAGAGCATCTTCAAGAGACTAGCTAAATAACTCGTCGATCCAAATTTTAGCTACTCAATAGTAAATTACATCTCCAACAGACTAGCTATCTGACTCTGTAAATTGGCTCTCTCACTAGCTAAATTTGGCTAGCCACCTGACTAGCAAACTAGATAGATAGTCTATTGGATTGAGATGCTATATATAGAGTATAATCTTTATGAAAATGTAAATAGATAGTCAAATAGAGAGAAAAAATGAAAATCTCTTGGAGATGCTCTTGTACAACAACTTTTCCTTATCTTTGTCATCCGGAAGCCAACACCGGACTCGGGGCGTTCAAATCGTCACAAAACTTGCCCCAAAAGCAGGTGCACCTAACATTTTTTTTTCCTTTTGGATTTGGAGGGGGATGCCAAATTGCCAATGCCAGTCAACACCACCACCCCACGTCAGCCCCAGGGGCCACCGCGCAGCCACCGTCCGGCGCGCATCCGACGGGCCGGATCGCCCCGACGCCTCCTGAAAACCCTCACCCACTAAGGTCACTGCCTCCCCTTCTTCCCCTCGTCTCCCTTCCCCGTCGTTCGAGAGGTGGGCGACCAAGCTGGTGGCGCGCCGATCTCCCGATCTGGTGGCCCGCGTCCTCCCCGATCCGCCGCGGACCGACGCGCCCGGGCCGGATTTGGCGCCGCGGGAGGATCAGGTGCGGATTCCCCCCAATTTTTTTGAGGCTTTTTTTTGGTCCAGTGGCACGGAACGGAACTGGCCTAAGCGTGCTGCTGTCTTCCGCGCAGCGTCCGTCGCCGCCCGGGGAGGCTCCGATTCGCGGGCGGTCCATGGCGACCCCCGACGACGGCCCGGCGCCGGCCGGGGGGCGCAAGTTCTGGCGCTCCGTGTCGTGGTCCGAGGCGCGGGAGCCGCCGCCGTCGGCCCCGCCGGACGTCGCGGGCGGGCAGTCCCGCCGCGGATTGCCGCCGCCGCCGCCGCTCACCCCGCGGTCGATGAGCTCCAAGGCGCGGTCGTGCCTCCCGCCGCTGCAGCCGCTCGCCATCACCCGCCGCAGCCTGGACGAGTGGCCCAAGGCGGGGTCCGACGACGTCGGCGAGTGGCCCAACCCCACCACGCCGGGCGCCTCCAGGGCTGGCGGGGGCGTGCCCTCCCCTGCCAAGCCCGGGGAGGGGCTCCGGCTCGACCTCTCCTCGCTCCGGTCGCAGGGGCGCAAGGACCAGATCGCCTTCTTCGACAAGGAGTGCTCCAAGGTCGCCGACCACGTCTACCTCGGCGGCGACGCCGTCGCCAAGAACCGCGACATCCTCAGAAAGAACGGCATCACCCACGTGCTCAACTGTGTGGGCTTCGTCTGCCCGGAGTACTTCAAGTCGGACCTAGTCTACCGCACCCTCTGGCTGCAGGACAGCCCCACCGAGGACATCACCAGCATCCTGTACGACGTGTTTGACTACTTTGAGGACGTCAGGGAGCAGGGCGGCCGCGTGCTTGTGCATTGCTGCCAGGGGGTGTCACGCTCCACGTCGCTGGTCATCGCCTACTTGATGTGGAGGGAAGGCCAGAGCTTTGATGACGCCTTCCAGTTTGTCAAGGCTGCCCGGGGGATCGCAAATCCAAACATGGGCTTTGCATGCCAGCTTCTCCAGTGCCAGAAGCGTGTGCATGCGATTCCGCTGTCACCAAATTCAGTGCTCAGGATGTACCGCATGGCGCCTCACTCCCAGTATGCTCCTCTGCATTTGGTGCCCAAAATGCTCAATGACCCATCCCCGGCCGCCCTTGACTCTAGAGGCGCGTTCATTGTGCATGTTCTCTCGTCGCTTTATGTCTGGGTTGGAATGAAGTGTGATCCGGTAATGGAAAAGGATGCAAAGGCTGCTGCGTTTCAGGTAGTGAGGTATGAGAAGGTGCAGGGGCACATCAAGGTTGTGAGAGAAGGTCTGGAGCCGCAGGAGTTCTGGGATGCATTTTCAGGTATGCCACCTAATTCAGATAGTAATACAAAGATTAGCAAGGACCAGATCGATTCAGCATCCAAGAGTGACCCAGGAAGCCGGAAAATTGAGTCCTATGACGCTGATTTTGAGCTTGTCTACAAAGCAATCACTGGGGGAGTGGTTCCTGCATTTTCAACTTCTGGGGCTGGAGATGAGACCCATCTTCCAGCTAGAGAAAGTAGTTGGAGTTTACTGAGGCACAAGTTTATCTCCAGGTCGCTAGCTCGTGTTTATTCAGATTCTGCTCTAATGAAGGATTTTGATCCACGGGTACAACACCTGGCTGCTGAGGCATCAACCTCACCTCCTTTCCTTTCTCCAGGCTCCTTATCATCGGATTCAAGTGTCAGTTCGAAGTATAGTTCAGACTCACCCTCCTTATCACCTACAACTGGATCTCCACCATCATTTGGCCTCTCGCCTGCTTCATCTAATCTGACACATGCTTTGGTGCCATCATCCAGGTCTCCCCTTTCTCAATCATCTAATGAAGGAGCTTCAAAGCCTTCTGGCATGGAATCAATACACTCTCCTTCCAAGACCTCTTCTATAGCAGAAAGGAGAGGAGGCTTCACACTTCTAAAGCTACCATCTCTCCAAAAGGATCTTGTATTGCCACCAAGGGTGCCCTCTATTGTATTGCCACCAAGGGCGCCATCTAGTATTCGCAGGACCGAGGATGCCTCAGATAATAGTACAAATGGGGTTAAACAGCTGACTAGTGAGTTTTGCTCAGAAAAATGCACTGGTAATAGTTTGAGCTCGCATTCTGAAACTAGATTAATTGAGCGTACTGACAGTAACTCAGAAGTCTGCAGTAATGCACAACTAGTAGTCTACCAGTGGCCCAGCATGGGAAAGCTAACTACATTTGCACGCAAGGATCTTGACCCGAAGTCGGTTTTAATTTTTGTTACTTCGAATGCCATCAGGAGAGGAGAAGCAGTTAAAATGGTGTATGTATGGGTAGGAGGCGAAAATGAGAGCAGCAAGAGTCTTGACTCTGTTGATTGGCAACAGGTCACTAGTGATTTTCTTCATCTAAAGGGCCTCAGCAATGTTCTTCCTGTCAAGGTATCTGCAGACTGAACCACCTATACTTTCTGTACTTCGTTTTGCTTCTGAGCTTTTCGCTACTATTGAAGCTGTATAAACATCTTGGAATTTAAACTTAGGAGATAGCTGATTTCTTGCTTAGGATGATGACTCTTTTAGTGATAGCAGCACTCAAATAGTCTAAAAGTTGCAACTGAAACTGAAAGAAATTGCAAACTTCATTTAGCTTCAGTGTTATGCGAGCCCCACATGCTTCACCTACCTATCTTAGATTCTTCCTTTAGTCACCCTTTTCAATTATTGATTTAGTCAATTTAGTTTGTTAGTTTGTAACATCAATGTTTGGTCATCAAGAAAAGGTTGGATTAAATATTGTGCTAGTGATGTGTCAAAAGATGGCACATAGGCCAATCAGTTCATGTCGCATTGCAGATATATGTTTCTAGGATTGCTTCAGTTTTCCTAAACTTGTGAGAGTTGATACCTGATTGAATTTTTGTGGCTGAAGGATAATGATCTAATAGCATCTGGAAATTTACCAATGAACTCTATCTGCATTTTATTGTTTGTTTACTTTTGCACCATTTGTAATTGTTTCTCTATAGATATCATTTTATACTACATAAACACCTGCCATTAGTTCTTAATGTTTCAAACTTTGAATGTAGAATTGTTCGGCTCAATCAGTGACTGATAAAAAGGTTGAAAAATTTATCAGACAATTTGGTTATTTTCATGTATCAGTGACAAGATTGGATAGAATATTGGTCCGTTTGGCTCAATCAGTGACTGATAAAAAGGTTGAAAAGGCCCTGTGAGGCTTGGCTTCTGTACCTGATATGAATAATAATTTACAGCGCAGACAAATTTGATTGGAAATGATATCTTGTTGCGTGTATTGTTCTCTTAGATCACTTATCTTTATTATTTTTTCTAATCTGGCATGTCTATATAGTCAAGGACCCACGATATCAGATGATGATTGGTTGACTAATAAACAGGAATGATTTAGCACCAGGTTGACTCGGTTCTAGTTGAAAATACTGGAATAGTGATGATTAGGCCCCAGAGACCGCTCCTTGACCCATTGTAGCTATTAGCTTTTGTCATGTCCGTCCTGTTTGTAGTGTAGTCTGAAATGTTAGGTTGTTGTCGCTGTTTGTCTGTTTGCGCACATCAGCCGTACTTCTTCAACATATCATAGATTTGTTTTCGCCATTTGCCACTCCAGGCTCCAGCTAATCATACTGATAATAATAGTGATTTGGTTTTGGGATTTCTTGTGGAATCCCTTGCTCACACCAGAAAGCTTATGCTTCAGCTTGCTGCCGGCATGGCAGTGATGGGATCCACAACCGTGGCTTCCATCTTGAACCCTGCAGCCCTGCTTGCTACTACATGTTCTTGACTTGTTTGAAGATGGTTGGCTAAAATTCTGATGATTTGATGCAGACCTGTGTAATACACCCTTGAACACGTGTAACGTATCTGAATGTTCCCATGTGCCATGCAATATTACTTGGTGCTATTCCACCTTTGTTCTGCTTGACAAATTTCGAATATTATTATTGTTGCTACTAACTCTTTGCTGGATTTCTACGATACAGGTTTTCAAGGAGCATGAAGCTGAGAATCTTTTGGAACTACTGAATGTTAGTTAACATTAGGCAGTAGCTATCAGGATATTGTAGTTGCTTAACAAACTCAACGAAGGCATGCCCTCCAGCATCAGTCGGTATCGATGATTGTCAGCGAGGTATAAAGCCACAGCCATTCCCTTGAACATAATAAGCTACAAACAGATTCCGTTCTAGAAACTATCGATCGACGGCAACTGCGCCTCATGATCTATATTTTGTCCAGATGGCAGGAGGTTGCCATGGGCGTTGTATCTGTTGCGAGTTAGCACTGGTGGTGTAGGCGCAATCGGCCGATTCGGTGTATATTATCCGCTCCCCTGTAATGTAAGCTCAGATACTGGGAGCTGGTGTGTCGACAGTTACTTTTTAGCCTAAACATTCTTGTACATCTTTGAAAGGAACAGAGTTGTAATCCTTTTGACTATGTAAATGGCTCCATTGGTCATAACTTCTAAACCATGTAGAACTCAGTTGCTAGCTGGTAATCTCCAGTTCCTTACAATTTCCATGTGAGAGCTAAACTGCAGTTTGTTGTATGCCATGACATAACTCTGGTATATTTTACATTAGTTCAATCTAACACCTGTTTGTCTCTTGGAGACAACGTATTGCAGTTGTCGTGTAGAAGTATTTCAGTTGTCGTGTAGAAGAGACAACTCTGGTATATTTTACATTAGTTCAATCTAACACCTCTGATATATTTTACATTAGTTCAATCTAACACCTGTTTGTCTCTTGGAGACAACGTATTTCAGTTGTGCAGAAGAGAATACTGTAGATAGGAATACCAGGGGTTCGAATCCCTCTCCATCCGCGAGGGCATAAGTTCTCTCTTGCCTTATCTATAGATAAGAACGAATCTCCTCGACTCGACGGATATGATGGATGGAATGGGTAGAAGGTTTAGGTTATTGTGTGTTGATTTAGTTAGGACTTTGTCTCCCTTTCGTTATCTTCCGCCCCGGGGGGATGACCTGTGGGAGGGAGCTAAGTCGAAGATCTCGGTGTCGCCGTGAGTGGTTGATAAACAGCGATTGCTGTTTGATTTAGGGAGTCCTAACCCGCTTAACAGACAAAGAAAACGATAGAGACTTCGGGTGACGACCTTAATGAATACAAGTCAAAAACTTTGGTTTAGATCAAAAGGTATTGATAAAACATGGTTTAAAATATAGGGTTTTTAGATGTGCTCCCAAATGTCTTTTGGTATAAAATTACTATGGTATACTCAAAAACCATGGTAAACAGGTCCTTCAGTTGTTAGCTGCTGATCTTTACATCAGACCACAGCTGTTAGCTGACAATCTCCTGTGTTTTGCAATTTGTTACGCATCGCAGTTCTAGTTATCTGGTGAGTTTTTGCAGATGGTCTGCTGTGACTTCTTCAACTCTCAGTCGCCAACGCTCGACACACACACACACGATGCTTTGCTGAGGCTACAAAATTGGTAACCCAGCTCACTGGGCTACAAAATTGGGTCTCTGGACACTAAACTAACACTAGGGTCGACTAGCTTGAAAAAACGGCCACCTTCATGATCTTGAAAAAATGTCAGGGAGCAGTAACACAGCAACATCTGGAACCTATCTGTCCAGTTACCTCGCCTTGCAGATGCAGCCATGGTGCCATTGATCTCAAACACGGAGACTTCGTCCCGTTAGTACACCGCAACAAGTCCATTGTTTCCTATGTTATTATGTCACCAATTGTCAACTATTGCTAACAGGGTTCGGACTGGAACCACGTGGCGGGCTTGACCCCGCTAGCTTCTGCGGTTTACTCCTCAGGAAGCTCTTTGTGTATAGGGCTACGAACACAATGGCCTGGTGACACGAAACATTTGTTATTCCATGGTTGAAACGGAAGCAGGTGACGTACTGTGAGGCGACTGGTGAGACGGAGGTAGACGGTGACTTACCGCGCCAACCCACTGCATCCAGCTGAGAGGATGTACAAACCAGATGCAGGACAGCAATATGCTCACAAGCTACAGCAATGCATGGACAACTATTGTTAGAAAAAAAAGAGGCTGAATACTATTTTGTCTGCGAGAATTAGCACGCTGAGGATGCCAATATAATCCACCTGTCTAGTTGTCATTATGGTAGCAAATGTGAGAGCGCCAAATGTCCGAATGGTGTAGGATATGAAGAACTGACTCGCTGTTGCAACCTGGAATAGTACATGATGTAAATCCCACAGCAAAAGGATAAGCTGCCTTATTCAGAAGAGTAATGTTTTTCCTATCCGATGTTCTGAGGCGGATCTTGCTTGTGTTCAGGAGCTCCTTCCGTGTTCCATTTCGGAATTTCCCTGTCAGTACCTTGGCCTCCCGCTTTCTCTTGGAAAGCTTAAGAGAAGTCAAATTCAAGCAATTGTCGATAAAACTGCAGCACAGTTACCTGGGTGGAAAGCTGATCTGATGACAAAGGCTGGTAGAGCCATTTATGTTCAATTTGTGATGACATCAAGAATGATTTATGCTGCTCTGGCGTTGGACATCCCTTCTTGGGCTTTTAAAGCAATTGATAAGCTTCGACGAGGCTTTCTGTGGAGAGGGAGGAAGGAGGTGAATGGTGGCCATTGTCTGCTGACTTGGCCCAAAGTCACTAGACCCAAGGACCTGGGGGGTCTGGGTATTAGTGATCTTCGGATCATGAGCTGGGCACTGCGGGCTAGGTGGCCTTGGCTGCAAAAATCTGATAGGGCTAAGCCATGGTCGGACTTCCAGATTCAAACTTGCGACATTGTGCAAAGCTTGTTGGCTGCGGCTGTTATCACTCATTTGGGAGATGGGTCTGATACTCTGTTTTGGAAGGATCGTTGGCTGAATGGCAAATGTATTAAGGAGGTGGCACCTGCTGTCTTCGGTATGGTGCCCAAGCGTATTGCTTCTAGACGCCTGGTCAAGGATGCCTTGCCTGATCTCAATTGGCTGGCTGATCTGAGAGGGGCTATTTCTGTTACAGCCCTTGCTAATCTCATGGACCTTTGTGACTTACTCGAGAGGATGGTTCTGCAGCCGGATGTTCCTGATGTGCATTCCTGGAGGTTCAGTGAATCGGGTGAATACTCGGCTAGTTCAGCTTACAGGGCTTTGTTTCTTGGCTCTGTTAGCTTTGAGCCTGCTGAACGCATTTGGAAATCCTGGGCTCCAGGAAAGTGTAAATTCTTCCTCTGGCTTGTGGAGCACGATAGATGTTGGACGGCTGACAGACTTGCTAAGCGTGGCCTGGATCACCCAGACTCCTGCCCTTTATGCGACCAGATGGAAGAAACTATCAACCATTTGCTGGTTCAGTGCAGTTTTGCAAAACAGTTTTGGTTCAGCCTTCTGCGGTCGGGTGGCTTCCAGGAGCTCTGCCCTTCCCATGATGACGTCTGTTTTGAGACCTGGTGGAGGAATAGTGCTGCCAGGGTGGGCATGCCTTTATCCAAGGGATTCAATTCTCTTGTCATTTTGGGTGCATGGACTTTGTGGAAGCATAGAAATAGGTGTGTTTTTGATAACTGTAGCCCTAGCGCTGCGGTGGTGTTGGCAGCTGCAAGGGAGGAGTTGATGGGTTGGCGTATGGCTGGAGCCAAAGCGCTCTCTTTCTTTCATTTAGAAGAGGTGTCTTAGGTGTCTTAGTTGTCTGGGGAGTGATTTTTGGTTTTGGTTTGCCAAATGTAACACCTTTGTACTGGGGTTTTTTCTCCCCATTTTATTCTTCTTCTTAATACAAAAATACGCAGCTCTCCTGCGTATTCAAGAAAAAAAACAAAACAAACAGTATCTCCACTTTGTAGCAGGCACAAGAGAGGAAAACTTTAAAATTTGACACCACCCAAACAATTTTATTTCATAGATATCTTTTCCACTGCACTAAAAATTTCACAATGTCTGACACCCTACATATTTATTTCATTTGTTTATGTTCGTCATGCTAACTCTGCATCCAACATTTGCATATTTGCTCAAGAGGATTTTGCTTTACATTCTGAACTGGCACACTTTGAAACGAGGAGCAAGCAACAGTGGCATTAAAAGATGAGGCAAATCTTACGCTGGACAGGATTACAACATCGGAGAAGCAATCTGGGTGACGGAACATAAAATCCACAGCTGGAATCAGATGATTCTGGAGAATCAGCCCTGTAAAATGGACAGAGTAACAGAGATGTACAAGCACAATCATCACAACTACTAATAATCTTGATACAGTGAAGCAAAGAAATGAGTAGAATTAGTGGAAGTCCAGAACTAGTAACCAAATTTCAGTGTATTTGTCCCGGTACAAAATTAAGTTAAACTTTGGCTGCAGCAGAGAGACCATACCGCTTAAACTAAGAAGACAAGAGCAGACTGTTGTGTAGAATATTTGGTTGTGTATTTCCATGTCATACCCTTTGAAGAGTTTATCTTGGAATGTGCTTGTGAACCCATCAAAACTGGACATCCACAAGAACACGGGGTCAGGTTAGGTAGGTGCTGTCGTGTCAAACATGACTGAAAGGAAGTAACACAACCCTGTGAGTTTATCAGGCGCTAATTGTCTGTATGATTTATACAGATACCAATAGTAGTACAAGCCCTTATTGGGAACTTTTCAACATTTTACTAGATATACCAAATCATATGGTAAAAAACCTTTGAAACTAAGCTAGGTATCTCTATCTTTTCTCTGTAGCCATTTTTTCTAATGCTTCATACAAGTTCTTATATACATGTATTAGTGTCTAAGAGTATAGCTTTAGCATAAAAAAACCACCTAATCCATCTGGAACAATTCAGCGCAATATTATAATGGAAAATAAAAACAGGTTTTCATGTTGAATAAATCTAAGAAATCGTAAAGATGCAGATATCTGGGTTATTACAGGATTTCATGAGCTGCATCATGACTTTAAATCTTATTTGTTGTTTTCTTTAGCATGGAATGAAGTAGAGATAAGTCGTACCCAAGATAACCGAGCATGAGTGAAACACCCCAAATAGTGCTTTCTCTGCCTTTATTAAACGGACTCACATCCATCGATGCCTGCATCGAAGGACAGAAGGAAAAGGAATAGCTTCAGAAATACCCAACTATTTTGGCAAAAGAATTGGTGTATAGACAAAATCTGTTTTTCTGAGCTAGAATTCAGCCTAACTCAACCCTAAGCCCATTGCCCCAATACCCTCCTCATGGCCCACTTGATTCAGCGGCCAACAGCCCACCCCACCAGCATGCAATGTGCCTCTCTCTCGTCCCTCGCAAGTCGCAATATGCAACGGCAGCGGCTCTGTTCCTCTTCCACATCTCCCTGCATTAATTTGAACCAAACACTAGGTCTGACTGCAACACATGAGGTATGAGGGAGTGGTGATTCGGTAAAGCCATAGTCCCAGCCTCCTGTGGCACATGTGGTGCTGCAGTGGCCTGCGCGACTTGCTGGTAGCCAGATGACTCGTTATCTCGTCGGATGACTGGACTTCACGTCAGCACTAAGCTTCCTTAAATCCTTCTTGATTCACTATGCTGGTTAAGTGAAGAAAAATCTTGCTAATTAGTCCCTTGTTGTTGGTCGCAACTTGAAGCACAGGAACACGGTGGATTCCTCGCTGTCAAGGAGTGGCCGAGGAAGAGGAACCTACAGTCGGAGAAGTGCTTTGTTTGGATCATAGCAGTCCCCATGTGGTCGTATATTAGACTAACAATGGTGGTCTAAGCAGTCCAAATTTCTTATTAGATCAGTTCGTTTGAAAGTAGCCTAATTGGACTTTTTCTTCAGGAGTGGGGGTAGCCAACTCTGAAGTCTTGACTCTGCCACTGCCCAGTGCTCTTGGTTAATGGCCATGGATGTACTGGTTAATAGCTGAAAGTGCATTCATCCCTTTTGTGAGTTTTGGTGATTTGGATAACAACACATTTAAAGGTCTAACGAGTTTGCTAAGTGTTGAACAGGAAATTCAGTATGATGAACATACTTGAATAGTGTATAATGATCAGTGAACGAAGGTTCAACACGAGGTTAAATAACCAGTGAGACAATGAAAATGGATATAATATGGTCTCTATATTGGTTTGAATATATGGACAAGTCCTGAGAAATCACCATGCATAAATATGATCATAATAGAGGTTGAAGTGATTAAGAGGATTGGTCAAGTCAAAGTGGATAAGATATGAGGAATCGTGAATTGGCTTGACCATATTACTATCAGTCCATATATGCTTCTATGAGAATCAAACTAAAGCTTGATTAATCTTAACAGTTATATCTAGAAGACATTCAAGCAAGGTTCACAATATTGAAGAAATGATTCTCTCAATGGATGCTCAATAGGATGTGACTCAAGAATGGCTTGATAGGGTGAAGATAGCAAGGAAAGGGCTTCGAGGAACTAAGCGAAGGTGAAGGCCAAGCGACGGCTTGTAGACCGAGGTACCATGGCTAAGGTGAAGAAGAGAGTACTTGCACTAAGTCGATGAACTAATCAGCTATGAAGAGTTACAACATGTTGATGCATCAGTAAGGTGACTTGAAGCCATGATTTGAACTCATATAAGGTGATATGGTACAAGTCACAGGGTTTGATTTGTGTTTGCTTCAAAAGGTGAGACAAAGATGTTTGTGATCCTTATGAAGCAATGCCATGGAGAAATCACACATGAGACACCAGTGACTCAAGGAGTTTTCTTAATTAATTTTATTTAACTTGAGTATAGGAATCGTCGTACTATAAAGAGGGATCCAAAAAGAAGGTTGGTGTTTTGCCAAAGCTCAAGCCTCTATATTCAAAAGCTATTTTTTGAAAACCAAAAATCTCTTTAAAATTCTATGGTTGACCATGGTTAGGTTTGAGAAACCTAGAGTGTTCTTGTTGAAAAGCAGCTGAACTTCTTCAACTGCAGCTGAGCTTTTCAGCTGAGCTGAACTTCAGCTGAGTTGAGCTTCTTCAGCTGCAGCTGAGCTGAACTTCAGCTGAGTTGAGCTTCTTCAGCTGCAGCTGAGCTTTTCAGCTGAGCTGGACTTCAGCTGAGCTGAGCTTCTTCAGCTACAGCTGAGCTTTTCAGCTGAGCTGAACTTCAGCTGAGCTGAGCTTTTCAGCTGGGCTGAACTTCAGCTGAACTCAACTTCAGCTGTGAACCTCTTTGACCATACACCAGCTGAACTTGCCTCCGGGCAGTTGAGCTGGGGTTTTCTCTCCTAAACTCACTGGTCAAGACCAGTTGAACTGGTCTTGAGGGGCAGTTCAGCTGGTCTCTGACCCCTCTGACCTCTGTTCTGCAGTCTGCCAGTCAGACTGGCAAACAGGTCGCCAGAAGTGTCAGGGGCGGTTCAACCGCCCCCCCCCCCCCTGGGCGGTTCAACCGGTCTTGGTCAACTTGACCAGTCTGCAGGTCAGTCTGCGCGTCAGTCTGCCAGTCAGACTGGCAGACAGGCTGCCAGGCCTGCCAGGGGAGGCTCAACCGCCCTAGGGGGAGGCTCAACCGCCCTCAGGCAGAAAAATCTGCCCAACGGCTAGTTTTGAGCTCCACCTATATATACTACCTCCTACCTCTCTCCCCAAAGCCAAGAGCACGATTTGAACTCCATTTCTAACCCAAGAAACACCTCCCTCTCTCTCTCACACATCTCTTGCCTCTCCCATTTCAAATCTTTGGAGAGAAATCTTTGAGTGAGCTTGAGAGCTGCGATTTTGTGCTTCACCTCTAAATCTCTCTTGCTCTTCTTCTTCATTCGAGCTTTGGTACTACATCGAGTTCTTTGTGGATTCATTACTCTTGGAGCTTCTAGCTCCTAGACGACTAGGTGTCGCTTGTGAGTCTCCAAATCTTGTGGAAGACCACAAGAAAGTTTGTATTACCCGCTCGTTTGAGCAAAGATTAGTGTGTGAGCTTGACCTTTGTGGTCGGCAAAGGGAGGATTAGGGTTGAAAGAGACCCGGCTCTTTGTGGGCGCCTCAACGAGGAAGTAGGGCACCTTGGTGGTGTGACCGAACCTCGGGATAAATCTTGTGTCTCTTGTGTTCTTGCTCATTGTGTTTGTTTGTGTTCTTCGTTCTCTCACCATTGCGTGGAAGGTTTGTTTATATCTTTTTGGTGTGTGGATTTTGAGAAGTGCCATTCTCAGATCTACTACTTTGAACCCTGTGGATCATTTAGAACATCTCATTTCCAAAGTTAACTGGGTGAATTTCGAGATCAATTCAGTTTTACCCAGTTTGCTTCTAGTTTTTGTTGAAAAAGTTTTAACTTGCCTATTCACCCCCCCTCTAGGCAACTTTCAATTGGTATCAGAGCCTAATCCTCGTTCTAACGCTTAACCGCGTGAGGAAAGATCATGTCGGGGGGTCTAAGAAACGAAAGTGCTTCTAACCTTGAAAAAGTTGAGGTTGCCTCGACTTCATCTTTTGGTGCAGATGTTGATCCTAGGGCAATAGACCTTGCCATGAGAATCGCCGAAAGGATGTTCCTCAAAATGAAGGAAGATGAGGCGAAGAACATTATTGAAGAAGAAGAAAATGATCGATGGAGACCAAACGACGAATCCACCTCTTCACAAGGTTCGTCTTTCAAATCCACTTCTCATATGTGCTTTGTTGCTAATGAGAGTGACAGTGAAAGCGAAAGTGAGGATGAGGAGGAGCATGAAAGTGACAGTGAAGATGAGGATGATCTTCAAAAGTTCTTCGCTCAACTAAGTAAGAAGAACCGGATGAGCCTGCTCAAACTCATGAAAAGAGCGGAAGAACAAAAGGAAATGCTTCATAAGCAAGAAGATATCCTCATCGGAAAAATCAAAGACTTGGAAAAGTTGACCAAAGAGCATGAGAAGCTAAAGTGCTCTCATGATGATTTGGTCCAAAGGTATGAAGACATTTCAATTGAGCAAATTAAAGTTGTTAATCATTCATCATATATTGCTCAATTAGAAAATAAAAATGCTATGTTCAAGAACACGATAGAAAGGCTAAATATTGAAAATCTAGCTTTGCAAGAAAAACATGATATGCTTGTGTTTTCTCATAATAAATTTATGGATTCACATATCATGTTAGAAATGGCTCATGAGGTTGTGTTAACTAATTTGAAATCATACCAACCTCACATATGCACATGTACTCAAATAGAAACTATATTATCATGTGCTAACAAATGTTGCTCTCAAGAAAGCCAATCTTCCATTGAGCTAGAATTTTCAGGAACAAGTAATGTTTCCTATGCAAAAGAAAACAATGAGCTCAAGGAAGAAAATGAGAGGCTAAGAAGGAGCTTGATTCAATTGAAGGGAAAGTGTCATGCTCAACCTTCTCAAGATAACCGTGATAACATGGTGAAGAAGCTTGAAAAGGGGACAATCGTAGCATGCACAAACCCCCTTCAAAAGAATGCTAAGTTCCCTAAGAAAGGCATGAGCAAACATCAAGAGAAGAAAGCCAAAGCTCATGACAAGTGCCTCAACCATGCCTCCACATGCTCCACACAAGGTAACAAACAAGCCACTCTTTCAAATAAGAGAAGATGCACAAGAAAGTGTTATCAATGTCATGAGAAGGGACATGAGATTAAGTCATGTCCCTACATAAAAGATAGTGGTTTATCTTTGGAAAGAAAGAGGCTCACTAACCATGTAGCAAACAAGAAGCAAGGCAAGAAGGAGTCTTGCAAAATTAACAATCAGATTTGCTACACTTGCCGAAGAAAGGGACACCTATGCAAGGATTGTCCCATGAGTAAGTATCCTAAGCCTACCATGTCAATTCATTCATATTCGCTTAGGAGACCCAAAAATGACATTTGTGCTAGAAAGATAATTAGTTCACCTAAAACTAGCACAAAGGCCATTTGGGTGCCTAAGTACTTGTTAGCTAACCTTGGCGGACCCATCCAAAGATGGGTACCAAAATGTACTTAATAAGTTTTGCAGGTACCTAGAGATGATATGAAGCTTTGGGGTGCTTGAGCAGTTTAACTCAATCCTTATCTCAAGCTATCAATCTTACATTGACTATTCTTTTAAGATTGGCCCAAAGATGAATTGAGTTGTTATATCACTAACTTCATATTCATCTCTAGCAAGAATTTGTGTTGTAGGGAATAAGGATTAACCTTTGTGGGAATCAAGCAAAAGGCCTACAACCAAGTGATATCCAAAGGATGGTAACAATTAATTCTTAAGTGCACATTGCTTTTAATTGGTATATTCCTTTGTGTCTTTTGTAGCCACATAGGAAAAATGAAGCACTTGAGAATGAACTTAAAAGATTTTACCTTGCCTTGGAAAAGATATAATTATATGGTAGATTGCAAGTTCATATTTTTATATTATGACAATCTACATGCTTTAAATTGATTGTATGTATCTTGTGGCATATTTCAAGTTAATCATCATATTATTGCCATGACCTAGACATAAAGAGTATTATCCCATGTTCGTAAATGAATAGAGTGCTAAGTAAGAAATTCAAATTCTTAAGGCACTTAACAAAAGGGGAATTCTCTATATGACTAGAGTTGTGAGACTAATGTTTTTAACTTAGTGATTTATGTAGTTTCACAACATGAGAATGCGTTTCCCAAATGGAGTGTGACATTCAACATTCAAAGAAGATCGAACCAATACTATGTGATGTATTCATTCTTGTTTAAATTGGTTTTGAGTCTTCTACATTAATCACTCACCATGCTATGAATTAAACTTGCCATCTAAACTTAATTAAACAATCATGCTACTTTTATCTTGTTTCAATTGATGTTATGCATGATGCCTGTAAGGGTAATTTAGTTCATATCATGAGGTTTCCTTAATTTAGTAACCTTCTTGTCATTCATATAATAGAGGTTGCTAAATAGGAAACTATTGCTTGTGTTTCTAATGCAATCTCTTTTAAGCTATTTCATGAGATTCATAAGTAGAGATTGTGCTCTTTCATTTGGTAAAATCACAAGCTTTAAAGGTTAATCTTCACCTAAAAGAAAGATTAGGAATGCTCAAGGCAAAGGTATGGAACTAATTGTTTCATTTGGTATGTGACCAATAATAGTTCCTTTTAAGTGGCATTCTTTCAATTGGTAATAATCTATTTTATGGAAAGAAATGTCAATATGAAGGTTAAATTCCTTTTGGCTTAAATTTGTAAATTAGTGCATATTGTGAATTCACTGCTCCATGTGCATTAATTTAAAAGGAATTTAATTTATGCCTTTACGCCTAATAAATGATGATTTGTTTGCCATTCATATATAGATATCATCATTCATTAAATACTTCCTTGTACTACTAATACCTCTTTTCAAAGTGTTTTATCGACTAGTTTTAAAAGGAAAAGAGATAACAAAAAAGGAAGTCTCCACAAATGATGAAAAGAAGAATACTAAGGTGACACCACCACAGATAGTAAGATCTATCAAATTGGTATAACAAATGGTATGTTTTATATGGTGGTAAGTATTCTTAGGCATAAGTTAATTCATTGCAAATTTGTCATGCCTTGACCATGATATGTAATGTACTCCTCATGAGACTCTTAACTGAATTAAAAGTGCATGTGGCAAGTCATTCAAATACTTGATGCACATATCTAGTGGGAGAACATTATATATCTTGTGTCATAGAATAAGTTTCACTTGAGTAAGCTATACTAAGACAATCCAAAATGGTAAATTTGTATCTCATTCATATGGATTGTAATCTTTGTTTTCTAAATAGCTACTCTTGATGCAGTTTAAAATTCTCTTATCGTTAAATCTAAAAGTGCATAAGAATTTTTTTTGTTGATATTCATCTCATACATATGCACTAACATGGATATGATTTTTAAACTGTAAAATGTACAATTAGTGATCCATACTCTCTAAATTTTGGAAACCCATATTTTGATATCTTAGAAATCTACTTCAATCAGTATCCATATGCTTCACATTGAATTGGATCACTAAGTTGTAAATTCCATGCATAACTTGTCTTCATGATATGAATGCTTGTGTGACTAACCTTGATAAGCTAGGTGAACCCAAGGTCAAGCTAGGTCCATCATCAAGAAGGCAACACAATGATGTATCAAGAAAAGGAGAAAAGGCTCCTATTCTTAACTCTAGCTTTTATCTATGTGATTAAATATTAACTTGAAACCATGTAAGATGGTTGTCAAGTATATGTGGGTGCCTACACAAAGAGAAAGGTCACAATAAGGATTGTGTGGGTACTCAAGGCTCTTCCTACTAATCTCAAAGGACCCAATTCAAATTGGGTACCAAGATATGAAGCTTAAACTTGTTTTGCAGGATCACGCCTTCAATGGATCAAGTTGGATGCTCGATAATGAATGTATAAATCATATTTGGAGATAGTAGCAAGGGTGGTAACAACTGAATCTCAAGTGCATATTATTTTCAAATCTTATCTCTTTTGTGACTTGTGTAGCCACTAAGGGAAAAGAAGCACTTGAGGATATACATCAGTTGTTGACTATAAAATAAAGATCCAATTGGAAGATGAATGAATATTATCATATGGACAACAATCCAAAATTATGTGACGTATTCTCTATCTAGTTAATTTGGATTTGATTCTTCTATATTAGACACTCACCATAATATGGATTAAGTCATCCCTTTAGACTTCATTGAATAACCATGCATATTATCCATGTCATTCAAAATATATTGTGCATGAGGGTTCAAGGAAATTTAGTCCATATTATGATGTTTCTCTATTTTAGCAACATGCTTGTCTTCCACATATAAAAGGGTTGCTAAATAAGAAACTAGTGCTTGTGCTACTAATGCCATCTCTTGTGTTGAGTTTATCCATAGAAAATCTATGTTAAGAGATGGTACTTGTTTTAAATTGGATAAATCACAAGCTTTAAGGATATTATTCAACTAAAGTAGGATGAAGTTGATAAGAGGCCAAGGTATGAAAACTTCCTCTCCTTCAGTTGTTTTAGTATTCTATCCTTAGTGGGATGTACCTTAGTATAGGTTAAATTCATTGCATTATAAAATGTTCAATAGTGCATATAACTTTGACATCAACTATATATGTGCACTAATTTAAAGGAATTTAGTATATCCTTTTGTGTTTCAATAATGATGATTCATTTTCCATCCACATATAAGGATCATCATTTGTGAAACCCTCTCTTGTGTTTCTAATGCTCTCTTTTCTAAGTGTTTCAATAAAGTCTTTCCAAGTGCTTTCAAGATGGATTCAAAATCTACGGATATAAGAGTCTTGGTTATTTCAATCATTGAGTTTCAATGGGTCTCATATCAAGTATGATTGAACCAAGCCAAGATGAATGAAGTTCAAGATCGCCTGGTTGGATGAAATCATAAAGAGAAAAGAAATCACAGTGATTAAAGAAGGGAGTTACATTTTTGTCAACCAAATAATGAAGATGTAGTGACATATTTATATGATATCCTTCATTATGAGGTTTGAGGTTCATATTAGCATGCTTTACCCTTCAGAATTTCAATTGATATACTTTCAGTTCTTAAACTTTCAATTGGTTTAATTTTCATCATCTATGTAAAGCATGTTATGTTAAACCAAGATATAGTGCAAACATCTCCTTTAACCTCGTATTGTTGATGTGCATAAGTGTACTGTGTACTCTTGCATGCACAAATTGAGGGAGAGTTTAGCCTATATCTTGTGAGACTAATGAATTCTTTCAAGTTCATGTTGTGTAGTCTCACACCTTGGAGAACATCAAATGAGGATGAATGGTTCCATAGAAATGAAGAATTTCTCTTAATTGTTTGAAGAGGATAAGTTTCTCTTTGAAATGTCAAGCCCATCAAAAGCTAAGATGGAAATTCATGATTATAATGGAGACCATGTGGCGTAGAACAAAGGTGTGTCACTCCATGAACTATTGTATTACAATTGTGTATCTAGGCTCTTACATGCTAGTGTGTGCATGTATATGCAATATCTTAAGTCACATCATAAGGTTGCACTTGTGGTGACGATTAAAGAATCTCTAGATATTTGATTAATACCTCTTGTGGTGATATCATAAGTTAGTCTTAAGTCATCTTTGTGAGGTATGAGTCAAACATGCTAACTTCTCAAGAATCTTGGCTTAAAATATTGCATGTCATGTTTATGAGTAATTCCTTAAATTGGTACAATTTCACATTTTCATACTTTATTTGTACCAAGGTTCAAATTGTAGGACTTAATCCCCTGGCCTCACAAGTCTAAGTGCATAAGCTAAACAAGTATTCATCACTTGTATGCACACATTTAGGGGGAGAATAGTCTATAATTTGAATCTTTGAGACTAACTTCATTTCCAAGTCTATTATGTGTGTAGTCTCGAATTAGAAAGGAATCTTCGGGCAAAGACAATCGCTTCCACTGCAAATTTGATGGGTATCAAAGATTCTTTGCTCCAATAAATGTATCTTCTATACATTTCATAAGAGAATGAGTTTCTCTTGTATATGCTACTCCAACGTCATCTAAAATTGGTAAATATGTATCACATCTTTTTGGATTACAAATATCTGAAGTAGCATAGCTTATAAATTCTCCTGTCTAGAACTTAATTGATTAAATAGTGCACATGTTTCTTATGTTGCATGATTATGTTCAATTGATACTCCTTTTATGCCAATGGTACATTAAGTTGCAAATAAGTACTCTCAACAGGTATCAATTGAATTCATATATATGTGTGCACTAAAACTTGAGGAGAACTTAGTGTAATATGCAATTAGTGATCTGATTATCTATCAAATTGTATCAATTGGTGGTTTTCAATTGATATTTTCGTACATGATCACTAGTTGTATAATTCATACTTGTGCAATTTTCATGTTGCCTCTTGTTGTGATAAGAAAATGCTAGGTGACATCTAGACTCCAGGTATCAAGATTTATCTTTCAGTTAGTATGACAATCTTCATTTGATATCTTGGACCTATGTCACAATTATGCCAACAAGAGCTTGCAAATGAATTCTAAATCCAACACAAGTCTGGAAACCCCTTGAAAAGGTAAAAGGCAAAGGTACATCACTTATGACACTTACCCATTACCTTTGTTCCATCTAAGGACCCTCTTCATGATAGTGTGTTAACATCTTGCTCAAATCATAATTTCTACCATTTATATTCTTTGTATCCTTTTTGGAGATTTATGACAAAGGGGGAGAAATAATTGTGCATTAAAGCTTACCTCTAGTCCTATGTAACTAAGTGTTAGAAGAATTTTGAAAAGGGGAGAAATAATTGACAAAAGGGGGAGAATCATAAGTAAAACATAAGATGTGGGAATTGATAAGTGCATTCTATGTCATGAGCATCATGTTTATTTTATGACACACTGCACCCCATGAATAGTATGATATAAGTTGTCTCCATACTTTGACCCAAATATGTGCTTGTGGCATTTGAGTACAAAAGTGTTATTTTCTGAAATGCACATATTTAGGGGGAGGAAACTATATCATAGGATTTAAAATCTTATTTATCAAATCTTATGTAAGCTTTAAATGTGTTGTCATCAATCACCAAAAAGGGGGAGATTGAAAGTGCATTCATCCCTTTTGTGAGTTTTGGTGATTTGGATAACAACACATTTAAAGGTCTAACGAGTTTGCTAAGTGTTGAACAGGAAATTCAGTATGATGAACATACTTGAATAGTGTATAATGATCAGTGAACGAAGGTTCAACACGAGGTTAAATAACCAGTGAGACAATGAAAATGGATATAATATGGTCTCTATATTGGTTTGAATATATGGACAAGTCCTGAGAAATCACCATGCATAAATATGATCATAATAGAGGTTGAAGTGATTAAGAGGATTGGTCAAGTCAAAGTGGATAAGATATGAGGAATCGTGAATTGGCTTGACCATATTACTATCAGTCCATATATGCTTCTATGAGAATCAAACTAAAGCTTGATTAATCTTAACAGTTATATCTAGAAGACATTCAAGCAAGGTTCACAATATTGAAGAAATGATTCTCTCAATGGATGCTCAATAGGATGTGACTCAAGAATGGCTTGATAGGGTGAAGATAGCAAGGAAAGGGCTTCGAGGAACTAAGCGAAGGTGAAGGCCAAGCGACGGCTTGTAGACCGAGGTACCATGGCTAAGGTGAAGAAGAGAGTACTTGCACTAAGTCGATGAACTAATCAGCTATGAAGAGTTACAACATGTTGATGCATCAGTAAGGTGACTTGAAGCCATGATTTGAACTCATATAAGGTGATATGGTACAAGTCACAGGGTTTGATTTGTGTTTGCTTCAAAAGGTGAGACAAAGATGTTTGTGATCCTTATGAAGCAATGCCATGGAGAAATCACACATGAGACACCAGTGACTCAAGGAGTTTTCTTAATTAATTTTATTTAACTTGAGTATAGGAATCGTCGTACTATAAAGAGGGATCCAAAAAGAAGGTTGGTGTTTTGCCAAAGCTCAAGCCTCTATATTCAAAAGCTATTTTTTGAAAACCAAAAATCTCTTTAAAATTCTATGGTTGACCATGGTTAGGTTTGAGAAACCTAGAGTGTTCTTGTTGAAAAGCAGCTGAACTTCTTCAACTGCAGCTGAGCTTTTCAGCTGAGCTGAACTTCAGCTGAGTTGAGCTTCTTCAGCTGCAACTGAGCTGAACTTCAGCTGAGTTGAGCTTCTTCAGCTGCAGCTGAGCTTTTCAGCTGAGCTGGACTTCAGCTGAGCTGAGCTTCTTCAGCTACAGCTGAGCTTTTCAGCTGAGCTGAACTTCAGCTGAGCTGAGCTTTTCAGCTGGGCTGAACTTCAGCTGAACTCAACTTCAGCTGTGAACCTCTTTGACCATACACCAGCTGAACTTGCCTCCGGGCAGTTGAGCTGGGGTTTTCTCTCCTAAACTCACTGGTCAAGACCAGTTGAACTGGTCTTGAGGGGCAGTTCAGCTGGTCTCTGACCCCTCTGACCTCTGTTCTGCAGTCTGCCAGTCAGACTGGCAAACAGGTCGCCAGAAGTGTCAGGGGCGGTTCAACCGCCCCCCCCCCCCCCCCCCTGGGCGGTTCAACCGGTCTTGGTCAACTTGACCAGTCTGCAGGTCAGTCTGCGCGTCAGTCTGCCAGTCAGACTGGCAGACAGGCTGCCAGGCCTGCCAGGGGAGGCTCAACCGCCCTAGGGGGAGGCTCAACCGCCCTCAGGCAGAAGAATCTGCCCAACGGCTAGTTTTGAGCTCCACCTATATATACTACCTCCTACCTCTCTCCCCAAAGCCAAGAGCACGATTTGAACTCCATTTCTAACCCAAGAAACACCTCCCTCTCTCTCTCACACATCTCTTGCCTCTCCCATTTCAAATCTTTGGAGAGAAATCTTTGAGTGAGCTTGAGAGCTGCGATTTTGTGCTTCACCTCTAAATCTCTCTTGCTCTTCTTCTTCATTCGAGCTTTGGTACTACATCGAGTTCTTTGTGGATTCATTACTCTTGGAGCTTCTAGCTCCTAGACGACTAGGTGTCGCTTGTGAGTCTCCAAATCTTGTGGAAGACCACAAGAAAGTTTGTATTACCCGCTCGTTTGAGCAAAGATTAGTGTGTGAGCTTGACCTTTGTGGTCGGCAAAGGGAGGATTAGGGTTGAAAGAGACCCGGCTCTTTGTGGGCGCCTCAACGAGGAAGTAGGGCACCTTGGTGGTGTGACCGAACCTCGGGATAAATCTTGTGTCTCTTGTGTTCTTGCTCATTGTGTTTGTTTGTGTTCTTCGTTCTCTCACCATTGCGTGGAAGGTTTGTTTATATCTTTTTGGTGTGTGGATTTTGAGAAGTGTCATTCTCAGATCTACTACTTTGAACCCTGTGGATCATTTAGAACATCTCATTTCCAAAGTTAACTGGGTGAATTTCGAGATCAATTCAGTTTTACCCAGTTTGCTTCTAGTTTTTGTTGAAAAAGTTTTAACTTGCCTATTCACCCCCCCTCTAGGCAACTTTCAATAGCCCCGAAGTACTTGTTGGTTACCAGCAGTGTCCATACACTCATGTGGAAATATGCTAACCAACTATTGTATTTTTGGAAGATAAAAATTCTATCTCCATCCTGCAACTAGTTCAGCCTTAACATTTTTGCTTATGCCTGCTCTACTTAAAATGCAATGCAAGATCGATAGTAGTAAACAATTCATACCAGAATGCAAGAACGTGATGCTCAATAATGAAGAGGAGAGAGTTGAACATGTAAAATTACCGGATATAGAATGAACAATGCGCAACCCATAGTCACAACGACAGCAAAGAAGTAATCTTTTGCAACATACTTCTTTCTCATTATTATTGTGCCCCAGATCTATCAATCAATAAAAAAAGATAATATCTATAAGAGGGCACTGATCTTGATTATCAAGGAAACATGTAAATATGTAATATGCACATTACTGAGACTACCAGATTCATCTTGCGCAATAATTCTCACATGCATCTTACTAAACATTATCCCTTTATGTATTTAGAATCTGATCCAAAGATACAAGTTCCAGTAACTATTGGCACCAAACTAGACTATGCTCAGACATAGAGTGCAATTGCTTCAATTAATCAACATTACTAAAGTGAGAACCATTAAATCATGTGCAATAATCCTCACATGCATATTATCAAATATTACTTATTTACTTCATATGTTTAACATATACATGGTTATCACTTATCAATTCCAATGACTACCGGCACCAAACTAGAATTTACAGGCAGACAGTGTAATTGCTTCAATCAACCATCAATACTCTACCAAGAACCATTGGAACGTGAAAGGCATTGATGCTTCACTAGCAGGCTAGAAAAATAGTGGAGATGTACGGAAAAGACAGTTTGATCACTGTTTACAATATAGAAGCAGAGATTACCATGACAGGTATCATCTTGGCGCATTTGGCAAGCGTTTGGACAGGGAAGCTTACATACTTGAGGGCCTGAAAGAAGTTACTCAACATATTCAGTAAATAAGTAGCACGAAACAACACATATGGCAAAAGAAACAAAGGGCAAACTTAACCTCATACTGGCAGGTAGTGGTCAGTATATTTGATATGGAGACAACACCATATTTGTGTAGCGGAGCCACAGGGTCCAAGGATTTCTTACTTGCCTGCACAGGATTATAAAGAAATTAACAGGCCTGCAGATCCAGAGAAGTTGGAAACGTAATTTGTGAGAAGGATACATCACATACCAGTAACACCATTGCAGACACCATGGATGTGGTGATGCGGTTACAGAAAACAAGGAAAAGCGAGTATCTGAAGAACTCCTTCTCCACTCCATACGGGACTCTCATGATCTTCTCCTACACAACATCAACACGAAAACAAACACACCTGGTAAGTCAAGACGGCGGAAAAGGAACCAGGATGACTCGAGTTGCTTGATACTAAAGAGCAGTACATTGGTCAATCATAAGAGACACAGATTACTAATACGTACATATACGTACCATTTCATAATAACATGTTTGTGAATGCACCAATCGCTAGTGTAACTACTAGTACTAACTAGTGGTAATTGCGCTAAAGGGCAGAGCGAGTAAGAGATAGGCATGCTTGTCGTTGGTTTGGACTGGAGGCAGTATTTGGGGAGACGATAGGGAGCAGGAAGGACGGTGCGCCAGGGAAAAGTCTCCTATGCGGCGCCATGGGAATGGAACCCTCTGTTGGCCAGACGAATCGAAACTGAAAATTGCATGCTGTGCTACACGGTGGCGAAATCCGCGAGGAAGCTGAGCACCAGAAGCCACAAGCCCACAACGCCAATTGTATCGCCGCCGCCGCCGCTGAATCGGACGGAAGGGCATGGCCGGAGCACTGAAGGCGACAGATCAACACGCAGCGCTCCACCCTCGCGGATGCTATTGTCTAAGAAAGTAAGAAGTCTCGGTGCGGCGGGGGGTTCGGGCAGGAACGGAACGACTGCGAGAGGGAGTGGAGAAGAAATGGTGGCAGATTAGGGGGCGGGGAGCAAAGAGGGAGGAAACACTACCAGCAAGCCGAACCAACCCACCTGGAGGACGCCGTAGACGAGGAGGGTACTCATGATGCCGAGGACGGCGAAGCCGCAGCGGGCCGCCCAGCGGCGGCGGTCGTCCTTGTCCCTGTCTGCCGCCACCGGCAGCAGCCTCGGCGCCGCCTCGTCCGCCATGGCCCCTCCTCTCCCGACCCCGCCGCGGCACCACTTGCCTCGAAACCCAAATCAAACCAAACGCTTCGATGGCGGCGACGGCGCCGGGTCGGTGGTGGATGGGGCGCACGCACGGCGGGTGGGCCCCGCGTGACAGCGAAAGAGAGAGAGCGAGGGTGGGTGTGGAAGCAGTGGGGAGCGACCGGCTGGCTGGCTCGCCTCCACTTCCGGCGTGGAAACTGGAAAGGCGACGAGGACGTACGGCCGGCCACTTTGCGATTGATGGGTCGGTACGGCCTGGCCCACTGCCCCCCTTGCGTACGAGTACGATGACGATGTCGCCGTACACGAGAACATGCCTCATGAGAGAAGGCGCTAATATATTAAGCTAGTGTTTTAATGCACTAAAATTAATAGTTTGTTAGCTAAAATTTGATAATAGAATTAACTAGCTAACAAATAGCTACCTAACTGTTACCTAATTTACTAAAAATAGCTAATAGCTGAACTATTAGCTAGGGTGTATGGATGTCTCAACTAATTTTAGCTACTAACTATTAGTTTTAGTGCATTTAAACACCTCCTAAATTAACTAAGCAAAAGATTTACCTGTAATTAGACTATCTTCATGAGGTTACTCATCCAAATCTCCATATTCAAACTTCACTGAAAAGGGCCGTGTCCAAATATTCTAGCAACTTCAATGAGTATCCACCCCAACGATGACACGAATGGCATATCATGCTAAGCCTATCAAGATTTGTCGCAAGCTGGTATTTAACTGGAAGCTTTTGTCCATCCTCTAGTCTCCAATTATATGCACATCACTGCAATCAAACGTATTGTTTTGGGGTATGTGCAGTGGCGGACGCCCTAGCCAGGCACCACAGGCCACAGCCTGGGCTGCCTCACCGGATAAAAGTGCACATCAAAATCAAATGCACATGCCTTCTTATATAAAATCAGCTATAATTGTTAGCATTAGATAATCTCGCACAGGCTGCCTCACCAGATAAAAGTGCACATCAAAATCAAATGCACATGCCTTCTTATATAAAATCAGCTATAATTGTTAGCATTAGATAATCTCGCCTAGGCTATCTTCAATTTCTGGGTCCGCCACTGGGTATGTGTGTGTTTTTTTTCTTGTATGCTTTAGGCTCTAGGCATTTCTCTCCCTTTTTAATGTAATTATATTAATATGTAGCCCTTCTACGTATTCGGAAAAAGACATAATATTTTTATATGTAGTCTTAGTATATATCCTATTTATATAAAGTCATTTTAAGTTAATTTATCATTTTTATAACTTCCGTCGGCTAGAAATTGACGGAAAATAGTGTTTATCTATAAACGTTAACTATTTTTCACTAACTCGAGTTAACTTCCGTCGATTCTCGACTGATGCCAATTAAACAACAATAGTTATAACGTAAGTTAGCCAATTTTCATCGGCTATAAGCAGCCGGCGGTCAGAAACAAACCCAGAAAAAATAGTTAACTTCCGTATATTTATTATTAATTTTTATTGTGATATTATTTATTATATAATATACTTTAAATATAGCTTTGAATTTTTCACTTTTTTAAGAAAATGAATAAAACTAGCCGGTCAAACTTGACAAAAAAAACAAATGAATTATAATTTGAAACAGAGAGAGTATCTCTTAATAAAAAATCATCTCTATCTTCTTTTGAAAGAAACCTTTCCAATGCAGTGCAGATAACAAAAACATTACCCAAAAAAATCATATGCAAAACCACAGCAATATACAGTTTTGTGCTAGAAGCAATTTCAGAGTACATTCTGGACCACTCTGCTAAATCGAAACAAAACCTGCCAGCCGGAGTACATAAATTCACATTGCCGATAAGAAACAGTCCCCAAACATCTTGTCTCAAAGAAACATTTCAAACGCATTGATCACGTTCAAAATCACATTAATAATATACATATTCTCATAAAAGCCATCGCAGATCCTTCCTAATTAAGGAACCATGTTATAAATTGTATCAGCAGTGTATACATAGGGAAAAAAATACTGAGTTTACTGAGAACTCTAGAATAGAGCTGTTTAACGGAAGTACTGAAAACCATCAGTTGGCAGTTGCTGTCTCGCTGTTTTCGCCAAGGTTATAAATACAGTTTTAATGCCTGTTCTATGAATATGTTCAGTGACTAGTTTCAGTAAGAAGTCCAGATCGTTTGTCAGCAAAACTAACAACGTCCTGGTTTCAGGACAGAATGAGTAGAACTGAGGTCAGAACATACATCTATTGGGAGTTAGTTATGTGAGAGAACTGAACTACTATTCTTCTGCTCTTATTCAAGCGCTCCAAGAGAACTGACAAAAAGAGTCCTCGTCACCTCTGTAAGATGTGTGCTCAGGTCGTTGTCCGCTGTTCATTTTTGTCAGAGACCTTGCTGCTATCTAACACTCTTGGAGCATGCAAATCTGGGTACCGTAGATCGTTGTCCGCTGAAACCATTGAGAAAACAGTGGATAGCATCAGCGTTTGGTGCAGCTTCTGAAAGTGCTTAGAAGGGCAACGACAGATGCAGCTTATGAATCATATCTGCACTAGCCCTGTCAACTAATCTGATCTGAAGATTCTGAGCTGAGAGTGCCACCTTCTGTGCCGTGGTTGAGGATGACAATGTCGATGGGGTCGTTGCCGATGGGCAGGTCGACGAGCAGCGGGCTGAGGTGGGCGTAGCGGCCGGCGCGGACGCAGAGGGTGGTGCGGGTGACGTCCATGCTAGCGCCGAGGCGGCACGCCAGCGTGAGCCGCAGCTGCATCAGGTTGTGGGTGTTGAGCTGCATCGTCCTCCACGCTCCCTCGTTCACGCTCCCGTCCGTCTCGCCGCGGACGTACCGGATCTGCCGAGCCACCTCGCTCTCCGTCAGCGGACGCCGCCGCGCATGCGTCAGCTGTGTCCATTGCATTGCATGAGCCAGCTAGTTGTTCGTCATCCGACGATGGAGAAGGAAAAGGAAGCGAGCGACCCGACCGTACGTACCTGGTAGGTGGGATCAAGAATGCATGGGCGGGTCATGCTGATGGGCACGTTCTCGATGTCCCACTGCATCATGGTGCTGCCGTTGTCGCCGGCGGAGGTGACGGCCCTGCGCCACCGCAGGTACCGGCCGTTGGCGCGGAGGTACCGCCCCGTGCCGCTGCGGATGACGAAGGTGGACCGCCTGGGGATGGCCTGCCACAGCATCCCGGGCGGCGGCGTGGCGCCGCCGAGCCCGTCCTGCGCCGTGACCACGCCGTGCGAGGGCCCCGTGCCGGCCTGCGCGCTGGTGGCCAGGAGGTACCGGCCGTAGGCGCCGCGGAGGAGCACGCAGGGCCCGCCGTCGGGCCCCGCCGCGTGGTGCACCGCCCACACCGCGTTGTGCACGCCGCGCTGCCCCGTCAGGCACACGCTGGAGCCGTCGGCGCCGGCAGCCAGGTACTTGCCGCGCCGCGCGCAGCACCGCAGGCGCACGAACCGCACCCCGTTGAACACTTCCATGGGGGCCGGGGTGATCGATCGCGTCTTCTTCCCCGATCGGGAGGGCGGCCGACCGTCTCCTGATCTCTTCCTTCTGCCTCCCGCCGGTGTCCGCGGCGACAGGACGGTGGGCGCGGCGAACGCGCCGGGTCCGGGTCCCGGGGGTGGCGCGAACTCGTCGGGCTCGTGTCGTGCGTTCCTGTTCCAGTGTTCCTCGACGCTCGGAGCAGAGGCTGGCAGAGCAGGGGAGGGCGAGTTCGTTAGGGCCCACCGTCCCGGCTCATGTGGGCCCACATGTCCAAGTCACCGTTAATTCACGTCAGAGACAGGGCCCGCCCGAGAGGTATGGGGCCCTCCCACCTCTCTGACATGGAGGGCCCGCATTCTGACAGCGGCAGGGAGGAAACCGCTTCCTCTCTGACGCTGGACGCCTGGTTTGGTTGGTCGCGCTAGAACAACCTATGTACCCTACGATGGCCAGGCGGCGAACTAGCCCACCGCCGCGCCGGGAAGATGGAGTGGGGCTGGACGCGCGATCCGACGGCGGCGAGGACGAGGCCAGCGCCCCGCGAGTGCGGCCGGCTGTGGCCCGGAGCAGAGCAGACTAGCTGGCGCGGGGAGGCGAGGCGAGGATCTCCATTCAACTGAATGTCCGTCACATGTTGGTACGTGCCACCTGCAGAGTTTAAGATTAGTAATAATGCCAGAAACACTGAAACCTGGAATTCTGCAGATATGCATCAAAATTGATGAACCTGCCGTTCCTGAATTCAATACTCTTGAATCATTTTACATTCAGCACACATGATTGTGAAGATCAAAATCCGGAGGCGTTCCATATGTGCCTACAAGCTAGTACATGTGTGATGTGTGCATATTGGAAATATCTGAATTCAGTTATTATTTGTGAGAGGGAGTTCCAGCTAGGAGATATGGTGTATCTCAATTTGTGCCTAGTAGAGGCTCGGCCCAATTGGTGGACTAGCTGACTCAGCTAGAGTTGCGATGAATGAAGGGCACGAAATGAATAAACCAGAACATTCCCAACTGAATAAACCAGAACCTTCCTCTGAAACTCCCAAAGCTTGGCTGGTTAGCTGTTGGCAAACTCCATATTCAGGGACTGCTTCAGCAGTTCAATCAGCTGTACAGTATTTGCTTCCTGCCTACATGGCCTCCTCCTCGAGCACACATCAAGTATGCAGGAAGCTATATTCTGTGCACCGGAGTCGATGAAAACCACTGCAAGCAAAAAGGGCTTATCTGCACTCCACTCATCAGCCCGTACTAGCAGGTGCTGCACGCTCTCGTCGTTATTGTTCTTCTCCAGTTGCTGCAGGCATGCGGATCATTACGTTGGAGACTCTGTAAAAAGGTTAGTGCCGTTTAGTGGCGACATGATAACTTGTAAGTAGAAGTAGATTCCCTTTGCGTTCGTTCATACAGCTCTTTTTTTTTATGACAAAAAGCTCACGAACAAACTCATGGCATAATGGCATCAATAATCAAATGGGAGGTGTTCTTTTTTATTTTCTTCAGGGGAGAAGGAAAATGCTGGACGCAGTTGCACTGCAACTCCAGCTTCCAGGTACGTCGTGAACTGAGCTTCTGTAATTAGTATTTTTGTATATATAGCTGTATGTAGGGATGAAAACGGTTTCGGAATTTTTCGGTATTCCGGAAACCGATTTCGAAATTTTTCGGTCGGATCCATCGGTAACGGTATTTTTCAAAAACGGAATCGGTTTTCGGAATTTTCTATCGGAATCGGTATCGGAATCGGCGTGGTGTTTTACCGACCGTTTCCTTCGGTTACCGGTTTTTGTCGGAATTTTCCGGAATTGTGTCTCGGAATTTTTCGGAATTACGTCTCGGAATTTTTCGGAATTTTCCAGCATGTGATTTTTCGCATCGCCTATATGTCTCTAGATAAGGATTACTTATTTTTGTATTTTTTGGACACCTTTAGGTTTTTTTCGATAGATGGTGTTGGAAGACAGTTGACATTAACGATTTGGTCTTTTCCACACACTAGGTTTTAGGGTTTTCCTGTGAGGTTGTAAAAAACTCTTTATGTGAGGAAAAAATATTTCATAAGTAAGCATGCCATGTTAGCTAGATCGAGTGGATATTGTGAATTATGAACTTTGAGTCTATGAACTTGTGATCTTTATGAACTTGTTATACTGTGAACTTGTTATATTGTGAACTTGTTATCTTTGTACACTTTTTATATTATAAATTTGTGATCCTTGTGAACTTTTTATATTGTGAACTTGTTATATCATGAATTGTGAACTTGTGGTCTTTGTGATCTTTTGTCAACTTTGTTGTATTATGAAGTTTGACATATTTACCGATTGTATTTTAGATTCCGACCGTTACCGGTGTATTTTCCGCACCAAACTTTCGTTTCCGATGTTTCCAAAATACCGATATCGTTTCCGTTTCCGGAGTTACCGTTTTCGATTTTGTTTCCGATAAAAAATATGAAAACGGTAATGGTTTTAGTGTTTACCGACCGTTTCCGACCGTTTTCATCCCTAGCTGTATGCGCTCTGCTCTGTCTGAGGTTTTACTAGTATTTCTGTTCCACAACATGCGGTCCGCTTCGGCTTGGAAATCTCAAAACCGTACTCGCTGAAGCTTTGTTTACTAGCACTTGGATTTTGTTTATTAGCATTTGGATTTTGTTTACTAGCAGGCTAAATCTACCGAGATTAAGTAGTCTAAAAAAGAATTGGCGTGGTCAAGGATTGCGGGTTCCGTGGATGGGGAGGAGTTCTTGGTGTTGAAAAGGGTGTCGTCCTGAATCCGGCGCCGGTTCGTCACCCATGTTCTGCCCAGTTATCACATGGATAATTTAAAAGAGGCGAGAACAAGCTTCGTGTCTCGAGGACAAAGGCTTGTCTCTTCTGCTCCTACTAGAATATCCTTTCTTTGTCAACCAAACTTTGGCACTGTATTGCTAGTGCAATAGAGGGGTATTTTGCTGCTAGACAAATGCCGACGACCCACAGCGAAGGCTGTTGACACCTACTCTGTTTGTGCTGTTAGGGAGCTCTCCTTCTGTCAGGTTTTGGTCTACTTTTTATTTATGCACTGTCATGTGCGGTTTCTTTAGTTTGGTACAATGGACACGGATAAAACGTAGTAGCATATATTGACTTGCAGAGAACATTTCAAGAACAAGCTCTCCACTGAATGACAGACTTATATAGATACATAGATTTGCTGACCCCAAGCCAAGCCATGTCGAGCTATGAACAGCCTTCAGACTGACAAGCTCAAAAATGAAAAACGGAAGAGAAAACGAGCAAGTGCGGGGGGAAAAAACCCTGCTATTCACATGGATCGCATTATCAAAATTCAGAACCTGACTGACTGTACTTCTAGTAACATAAGTTACTTTCTATGGCTCAGATAACACTACTGTGCAGTTAGCATCTAATACCACCATCGATCGCTTCTTCAAACGTTTCGTTTCGCTCGTCATCATCAAACACAAGACGACGGTGGATCCTGCCGTCACTGGCGAGCAGGGTCCGTCAGTGCAGCCTCTGTCGCTTGGCGATGAAGCCCGGCGAGCAGCTGGCGGCGGGCAGCACGGGCAAGGCCGCGGCCATCGGCCGCTTCGTGCAGCCGCTGGCGGCCAGCGTGACCGCGTCGTCGGCGGCGTACCCGGCGGCGCGGGAGGCGCCGAGCGGTAGCGTGTCCGGCGCGCGCACCGTGGGCGGGTTGCGCCAGCGCGGGAGCTGCCCGGCGACGAGCAGGTTCTGCAGCAGGGGCCCGGCCTCCATGACGGCGGCCAGCAGGCGGCCCCTGTGCGGCAGAGGCCTCTTGGCGGCGAGCATCTCGAGCGCGGCGTCGGCCGCCGACCCGAGCCCGGCGCCGGGCTGCTGCTGCCTGGGCGCGGCCGGCGGCGTGGCGGGGCTGAACTTGCAGCGCCGCCTGTTGTCGGCGGAGGTGACGGGGTCGAAGAACGGGTCCACGGGGGACGACGCGAGGCTGCAGTCGGAGTCGGTGACGCTGGACGTGACGAGCGGCGGCGCGGCGGCCTGGGCAGCGAGGAGGCGGAGGCTCTGCGCCTGGTCCCGCGCGTCGTCGCGCTCCCTGGCCACCTCGCGCACCAGGTCCGACAGCTTGGCGATGCTCTGCTCCTTCCGCCTCAGCTCCTCCCTCGCCGCCTCCAGCTCCAGCGTGGTCGCCAGCAGGGTCTGCTTCAGCTCCGCCACGCTCTGCTCAGAAACCATTCGACAGTTCAGCAAGGGTTAGCTAGCTCCATGGCTTCATTGTCTCGCACGAACAAGCAGTTTGCACCGGAATTGGAACGGATTTGGTGGAGCGAGGTAGTAAAAAACCTATCAGCAAATCTAGAGAGAGAGAGAGAGGGGAGACGTCGCGGAACACAAGGTGATGGGGGTGGACAGAGACATGGCAGCACGATCTAGAGGGCGAATGATTTGGATTCCTGCAAATGATTGCACCATGCAACCACCACCAGTAGTAGTACTCAAGTCCGTTGGAGACCTGGGAGCCAAAATCCAACCTCCAATCCAATGCTGGGCTCCTCACCCTTTCCCCTCAAAATGGAAACAAAAACCTTTTATTCTCACTGAAAAAAACAAACAGGCATTGGCATGCTGCATCAACCAAAAAGGAGGAGGAAAAAGAAAAGCGTGTCAAGTCAGTCACACACGCAAGGCAGAACAACAGCATCTCGCCACAGTGCCAAGCCCCCCTTTTTTTCCTATTCTTTCGGTTGAAAAAAAAGAACAGAGTAAATGTGAACCCAAACCGAAGCAGACGGAATTTTTCCACGAGGCGAGCCGAACATGCAGGACCGTGACAGAGAGAGATTAGGGAGGTAGGAGAAGAATTCCGGGACGCTAAACAAGTGTCAAGGCGTGTGCGCCTGCCTGCCTGCCTAACCCGGCTTGACCACTGTATCTGCTTGTGGTGAATGTGACGAGTCGAGACGCAATGACGTGGGGGCGGTGCAAGGAGGTCTGCGGCGGCCATGCCGCAGCCGCACCGACGTCGACACATCACGCCCGTGCAGGACTGCAGGCCACCGGGCAAGAAGAAGAACAGGGAAATGCGACGGCGGCACATGGAGTAATCTATAGAGAAAGAGAGAGAGAGAGAGAGATGGTTGGCTAAACAAAATGAAAATAAAAGACAAGAAAGAGCACCTCTTGTTGCGGCGGCGGCTGCAGGTCGTCGGGGAAGGAGGACCAGAGGGAGGAGAAGAGGGCGGCGTCCGGGCCGTCCCCGAGGAAGAGAGGAAGCTCCATGGCCATCTCGCTCGCTTGATCGCTTCGAGGTGGCTGCTGCCGCCGCCGCCGCCGCTCGCGTCTGTATTTGAAGCCTGAGACAGAGGGAGGGGAGGGGAAGCAGAGGCGAAGGCGAGCGAGAGATATATATACACACACCTAAAACAAGGGTTGGAATTTAGGGAAGGAAGGTTGATAAAGCTAGTATGGAAGGGGAGGAAATTAGGGGTTGATTATACTATTATTTTATATGGCATGCTCGCCGACCTATCACCTCTTGCCATCTGCTATGCTCTCTCTCTCTTTGACCTTTGCCTTCTTCTCTCTGGAAATAGGGCCAACCACTTCTCTGTCTCTTCTGCGGTACTACTACTAGTACTCTATGCGTTTTCAAAATACAGCCCCCCCCCCCCCTCCCCCTCCATTTCCTTTTTTTTCTTTTTTTTGGTTAGAAAGAATCTTTTTTGGCAGGAGGGCAAATTAAAATCACCTGCAGACTTGAAACCGCATGCACTGACACTAAATGTACATGGGCACTAACATAAAATTACTCCCTCAACACCCAGCCAGCCAATAATCTTCCCTCCAAAGTTTACAATTTCAAATTGAGAAAAAAATATGATGTACCAGTAGATTCAGATATTAATTTGACCGGTTTAATTGCACCCCGCCACCATCATTAGGCAATGACTTGGGTTTTTTCTGTGCTGGAAAATGAAATCACGCGTGCATGCATGCATGCATCCGCTCTGCGCCCCTTCCCGTTCAGGGGCGGGTCTCAGACTAGCCGCAGCGGTGGACGCTGCCCCTCCCCCTTCCCTTGCATGCGGCGCGTAGGGGGCACCCTATGCCCGCAGCGGTGCCCCCTACAGCGCCCCTACGTATCGATCCCCTTCTCTCTCCCCCAGATCTAGCGTGTCACTGTTCATCACCCTAAACACTATGCTGTGGGTCCACGAGTAATTGTTAGTAGATAAAAAATTGATAGTTGATATAGAAAATGATATTTTATAGTGGTAGTGGGGTATAGGGGGATTATTTAGGGGGAACCGCTGCGGGAGATGAAAAAATAGAGGGGAAAATAGGGAGAAAAAGTGATATAGGGGGAAAAATTTAGGGGTAACGGTTGCGGATAGCCTCAGTGAGGAGTTCTATATACTACTACTACAGCGTTGTTTTCAGAATGGTCTTGTCATATAGAATCAAATAAAAAAACTTAGACGAAACAGTCACCCTTAATATAAATTTTCATTCTATGATTTTATAGGCATTTGATTTCATGGCTCATATACAGAGTTAATCGCAATGCAGTAGAAGAAAGCATACATGCATGTGTGTGTCAGGATATATTTAATCATCTCGATCTCAAGGCAGTGGAAGAAAGTATATATATTATACGTATATACATATATGCATAAAGGACAATGGACGTCGTTGTCCATTCCCGGCCGGTTACATAAAACTATGTATAAAAAGGAACCAGTGATAAATTTAAATAGGTCCAAATTAATTAAACATGGTATATAGTATCTGAAGATAAAGTAGTGGTGCCAAAGTAGTACATATTTTGTGTCCATGTCCAGGTACACTTAACATAACCACGTCGTCCATGCACGAACACTTAACAAGAACATGCACTTAACTTCTAACGTTTAAAGTCTATCTCAAAATAAGTATGTTTAATTTTGTGTGTGTGTGTGAAATACAATCGTTATCACACGCTGAATTAGTTTGTGATAGGGGTGTAAGTATATATGATTTGAACGTAACATTAATCTCCATTATTTAATAGTTTTTTAAATCAGACTCACTACCGGAATCGCGTTCTTTGCCGAGTGTAACACTCGGCAAATATTTTATCGGCAAAGGGTTCTTTGCCGAGTACTTTTTTTTGGACACTCGGCAAAGACTTTGCAGAGTGTCAAAAAGCACTCGGCAAAGAAAAACACTCGGTAAATTAAGAATCGAAAAAAATTAAAAAAAACAGCAAAACATTTTTTAAATTATAGGAACAACTCTCCAACCCTACCCTATTACCTTACCTATTACCCTATCATTTTTCATTTTTCACTATTATTTTGAATCAAATTTAAATATTTTGTAAACGGTAAGATTCGAACTCGCAACCTCTCTCGCGCGCATACCCTCCTATACCACTACACTACTCCACCAATTATGTCTATATTACGTTTTCATTCCCCGTGTACTATAACAAATCGAGAGTAATTTGATTATTTAAGGCACTAAATAAGTTTATTTGAAAATGTGACCAACTATAAAGTTACATAACTTTTTGAGATCTACAAGTTTTATTTTAATAGTTTCTACATCCGAGACCGTTTACAAAATTTGAATTTTAAATTTAAAAACTTCACACGAATTTTTCAATGATAAGATGATTTCAAATCAAAATGTTGTCAATTACAAGTTTCATTACATTTCAAGACCTACAACTTTTATTTTGGTGGTTTTTCCATCCGAGATAGTTTGAAAATTTTAAATTTCAAAATTCAAACATAGTTTTGCATAACAAGATGATTTCAAACCAAAACATTGTCAACTACAAAGTTTCATAACTCTTCAGTACCTACAACTTTCATGTTGGTGGTTTTTTCTTTCGAGGTCGTTTTCAAAATTCAAATTTTAAATTTTTTAAATTCAGACGTAGTTTTCGTTGACAATATGACTTCAAATGAAAAGGTTGTCAACTACAAACTTCTATAACTTCTCAAGATCTACAAAGTTTTTTTGGTTGTTTGGTCATTTGTTTATCTCACATGATGGTTCTAACAATATACACAAATTCTGTACGTCTCTCGTAGTTTCATAAACTACGAGAGAGATATAGGTTTTGTGAACAAATTTATTTTTATTTTGTCATATGAAGAAATGTTCAATATATAAATTATACCTCATGATGAGTTATATAAATTTGTAGTTAAAACCTTTTTCATTTGAATTAATTTACTGCTTTAAAATGTGATTTTAAATTGTCTTTGCCTAGTGTTGAAAAAAAACACTCGGCAAAGAGCAAAGAGCTCTTTGCCGAGTGTAAAAAATAAAACACTCGGTAAAGAGCTTTTTGGTCGAGTGTTTTCTTTTACCGAGGGTTTTTTGCGTGGCACTCGGCAAAGAGCTTCTTTGTCGAGTCCCCGTAAAAAAATACTTGGCAAAGAATATGACACTCGGCAAAGAGCTAAATTGCGGTAGTGACTTGTCTTGAAAATGGATGGAGTATTTTCTGTCGAAACAATAAAAAAAAATAAACAACAATATGGAGGATCTGACAAAGAAGCAACATGCATGTGTGTGAGCCGACGGTGCGAGAGAGCAGTTCAGGGAGCTAGTTGACCTCGGACCAACCAATATTCGTTGGTTGCTGTCGGTGCGAGCCGTACGTCGATCGTCCGGTGGTTTGGTTTGGTTTCGTCTCCGGCCGTGGACACGTGTAGTACGTACGTATATACCTGCGTTTTTTCCTTCTTCTTCCCTTTTTGACTTTAGCTGTATATATAAACAACTTCACCGGTAAAACTAAATCCGTTTTAATAAATAAATTATTTAACAAAACAACTTCATGTGTAGAGTTACTTAGGTAGTGTTTGGAGCAACTCTGTCCGGAAGCTTTGGTGAGTTCAACATTTGAGTATAAATTTTTTGAAACCACTCTATCCATTCTACGTGGAAATAAACCAAACAACAATAAATTATAAATGAAGTGGCTGCATTCCAACCATACTCCGAAACTAAAAACACTACCTTAGAGCATCATGTTTAAAAAAAAACGAACATGGTGGAGTACGTAGCGACACGTACTACATAAGGTTGATAGAGTAATATGGTATATGTATACAGAGAAAAAAAGGTGGTGGCACGAAGGCGACAAAAGTTTGCATGGGAAAGGGCGCCATGTGGTGGGCCGGACCTTTGCTTTTGTTTACTGCACACTGCATGAGATGAGGGCTTCTCTGTCATCACCTCCAGCCTCCGACCTAGCAAAGTCCACCGCGCGCCGGGAAGGGGGAAGACGGAGAGGAAATACGCCGCAGCGGCCGCGCCTACCAGAAACCAGCAATTCCTACTAGTAGCTAGAAACCGGCAGCCGCTACTCTCCGTCGTCGTCTACTGTCTACAGGACTAGCTACGTACAGCGTCTGTTCTTAGCTCCGCCTCCGCGCCACGCCACGCGCAATGCTCCGTCCGGCGGGGTCCTCGGCTTCCGGCCGCCGGCTAGCTAGCTACCTGTGCTACGTACGGCCGCCGCCGACCTTGCTTAGGCTAGGTTCCTCTCTCTCGGTTTTATCTGCAAACCACTACTGCCACCGCCGCGCGCAAATCCATGGTTCAAACAAAAAAAAAAGTATTGGTCGAACGGCGTCCTAAAATGAGACAAGTTTCCTCCGTTCAGAAATATATTAGGACGCCGTTGAGTTTTTATTTTTTTTTGACCATTTATCTCATTTTAAAAAATTGTTAGTTATTATTTTCTGATTTATTTTATCACTTAAGGGCGTATTAAATTAGCGTCACTTAACGTTTTATGCTTTCGTATTTTTTTGAATAAGACAAGTCGTCAAAAACAATTTTGAAAAAAAAATCAACGAGAGGTCCTATATTTAGGAATGGATGGATGGAGTATTAATTTTGTCAGACATACATTCGTCTTTTCTCCGATCAAATTTAAAGAAAAAAAGTCTGACTCAGTGCAACTCTAGAAGCTAATTTATAGTGTATAAAATATATAGGGGATGCGAAACTGTATTGTTTGTCACTTTTACATAGGGAATCTGACTGAGATATCCTTATACAACAAGATTTAGTATCGTAAGAGTTTACTCAGGGTCACCGTGCATATGCGCATCCAATTCGGTTGCGATGTCTATGTCTACACTGTGGTTCGAAAAAAGAAAGTTTGAATATTTTTGAGGAAAGAGGGAGAGGCGCATGTTGATTTAAATAGTAAGGGTATGAATCTTGAAACAGCTGATATGCAACGAAAATAGAGCTGGGGAGTACAAGCTCAACCAGAACACACAGCACTCAGCAGTACAATGCAACGATTTATATATAGGACGGCTGAGTAGCTATCTACATTCTTATATATAGCGTACTGCTGCACAAATCGTCCGGTAGCAAGTTAATGCCCAATAATTAACAAAAGCAAACAGGTATTAAGGATCCGGAGAGACCCATAGGAAAAAAAATCTACTTGTTAGGTTTGTTTGGTTCCATTAGTTTTAGGATTAAATTTTAGTCTAGGAACTAAACTTTAGTCACTGCTCTGTTTAGTTGTAGGAACTCAATAAATTCTAATAAATACACGAAATGCAGCACATAGAGACCGAAATACGTCTTTTCTTGTTTCATGTTAGTTTTCTGGCAAGGGGAATTGAAGTAAATGTTGCCCTTTAGTCCCTTTTAGCAACCATGTGAGGGACTAGAGACTAAAGTCAATTAGTCTCTACTTTAGTTCTTTCGTTTGGTAAAATAGAGACTAAATATTAGAGACTAGAGATTAGCCCCTCTAAGCAAACGGGACCTTATTCAAAATTGAATAGTAAGAGAATTTCTCTTCGTATATTGTGGGATCTCTTATCACCAAATCAACGCTAATATAGTTGGTAGGGGAAGGCGCAGGGCGTCTCTGTGCTGTACTGGTGTGTGCCTGTGTGTGTGACTGCATTGCTTCGATCTGCATGAGAGAGCTAGGACTAGAACTAGAACTAGAGAGAGAGCAGAGTGGCTTTAGTCTTTAGCTAGAGAGAAGACGACAATGGCCGTGGGGCACACGGATCTGGAGGGGTCACGTACCTTGGATCTCCCCACCCCATCCATCCATCCGTCCATCGCCGTCGCTTTCTTTCAGCAATGCAGGCATGCAGCACGGTGTGGCGCGGGCGCGCGGCAAAGGGTACGAGTGCCTTTCTTTCAAGTTTCAAGCTTGCTGCATGCACCGCAAATGCACCAGCTCCTTTTTTCCTTTTTCTTGCATGCATCTCATTCTCCTGTCTCCTCTAGTTCTCCATGAGTGCAGCATAAGCTAGCTAGGGTCCTGCATTGGGACTTGTTTGCTGCTGCCGCTGGGGTCCCAATAACCCATGGCAATTATGGGGAGCATGGCCAGCAGGTAGTGGCCTCTTGGCCCTCAGCAGCAGCTCCTAGTACTACTTGTTTTGCCTTTTTTTTCATTAGGGCACTCTGGGTGTGAGTGTGCATCAAGCAGGGAGAAAAGGCAATGTCCCCCTCACTTAATAGTATATATCAGCGCGTTCGGCTGGTCTACTTCGGCTTCTTCGGCTGGAATCAAAAAGGCCCAGCCGAACCGTTCGGCTGGTGGGCTGCAGCCGTTCGGCTGGCCTGCTACGGCGACAACACGCTAGGCTGTTTGAAAATTGAATATTGCTGCCGCTGCAGCTGCTGCAGCCCCTACAGGGCCGGCTGGAAGCCGAACAGCTACTGTATCTGCAGCTGCAGCGGCTTTTCAAGCAGCCGAACAAAGCGTATGTTTACTTATGGGATCTTTGCTAGTTCCCATCTTGCTCTTGTCCCATGTTATCTTCCAATTCTTTATTTTTCGTTTCTTGCAATGTGTGGTCTCGAGGCTCAACCACACTACAGGGCAAAAAAGCTAAACCTGCTGCATGTTGATAGTAGATGCAGCACTATAGACATGTTTGGCATGATTCCAGAGCAAAACTCCAAAGAGAAGTTGATCAGAGCATACCAAACACCCTAACTCCAAAGCTGTAAACTCTATAGAGTTTTTGGAGCTGCAGTACAATTTTTTGGAGTACCACGTTTGCTGCTCGAAAAACTCCAAAAAAGCAACGTAGTCATAGAGTTTGGAGTTATTTACCCGTCAATGTCACCGGTTATGAGAAACAATCTAAATTCTGGAACAGAGCTGCTCCACCCAGAGTTTTAGAATAGAGCTGCTCTGGGGTGGAGCAGAGCCATGCCTTATATATGCGTCGTCATTATTTTCATGCTGAAGCAAACAAGGCTGGTAGGCCCAACAAAAAGGGTGCCGTGCAGTGACAGTGGGTACCCCATGTCTCACTATCAATAAATTGTTTATTTGGCTTTAATCTAAAATGACCTTTAGTAGATCTAAAGTAATTATAGCTGCATCAGTTTGAACAGTTAAGTTTATTCTGAAGCGAACAACCTCATTATTTAGAGATCGTCTTGATCCAATGAATGCAAGTGTCCACGTCAATTCTTATGAGAAACGCTAGGAAAAGAAGATATGTCCTAAAAAATAATACATAATCATAACCATCTTGTTTTTTTGGGTGGACTCTAATCACTATCACCGGCAATGCCATTGTGTCTATTTAAAAGATTAACAACCTCTCTACCATTACGAAAATATCTAAATCTAACTCTAAGTTAATTAACCATTATTTGTCATTACAAAATATGAACTAAAGACCACTGCGAATACTAGAACTGAAGTTTTTTTAATCGCATACTAGATTTTATCTAGCTAGAAATTTAAAGTCTATAGTTGGTTAATGTTGACACTTTTTTGACGCCAAACACTAAACAAGAACTGGCGGCGGTGCTCTCTGCACAGGCGCGGACGGTCCGCGGCCAGGGGTCGGACAGTCCGCGACCTGGCGTAGGGCTAGGGTTTCCTGCCTGACGGACGGACGGTCCGCACGTGTGCAGGGGCGGCGGAAGTCGCCGGTGGCGCCTGGATCTCGCTCCCGGGAGGGACCCCGTCGGGGAGGAGAGATCCTAGGGGATGTCTAGGCTCGACAGGCCGACCTAGACTCCTCTAATCGACGTAGAATCGAAGAGAGGCGAGGAATTTGGGGATTGAGAGGCTAAACTAGAACTAGACTAGAACTACTCCTAATTATACATGAAATAAATGCGAGATAAAAGTGTTATTGATTCGATTGATGATTCTAATCGGCCATAATCCTCTATATTTATAGAGAAGGGGGCTAGACCCGTTACAAACTGATCTCCCGAGTTTATCCCACGAATTTCGCCAACAAACATAGCAAGAAACTCGGAACCCTAATTTGTTCTGCGCGCGTAGACCGTCCGGCCCACAGGCGCGGACCGTCCGGACCACGGACCGTCCGGCCTTAGGGCCGGACCGTCCGGTGCTCAATTTGGTGCTCAACATATGCCCCCGTGCCTTTTGGTGGAGCTGAGCGAACCAAAAGCAACTAACTCGATGCGATCACATCGGTTTTCTTAGACATTGTCGGCGTTTCGAGACCGGGGGGTCCCCGAGCCGACGAGTGAGAGTGCCGCGTGCCCCAGCCCAGATGGGTCGAGCGCGTGGGCGAGCGCGAAGGGGGGAACAGAGAGAGCGAGAGGTCGGTGGCCGGAGCCGGGTCGCGACGAGGGAGACGGAGATTCCCGCGGCCTTTCGTGTTCGTCCCGCGCCCAGGTCGGGTGCGCTTGCAGTAGGGGGTTACAAGCGTCCGCGCGGGTGAGGGGAGCGAGCGGCCCCAAGAGAGCGCCTGCCCCTGCCCTCGTTCCCGCGAGGCCAACCTTTTCTAAGAAGGCCCTGGTCCTTCCTTTTATAAGCGTAAGGAGAGGATCCAGGTGTACAAAATGGGGGTGTAGCAAGGTGCTACGTGTCTAGCGAGGGAGAGCTAGCGCCCTAAGTACATGCCAAGGTGGCAGCCGGAGAGGTCTTGGCACCCTGTTGGTGTGGCGTCGTGGCTGTCGGAGAAGCAGTGGAGCTTGATGGAGGGACAGCTGTTGGAACAGCTGTGCTCTTGCTGACGTCTCCCTGCTTTCGTAAGGGAGTCGAGAGTCGCCGTCGTCATGGTCTAGTGAGGCGCCATCATTGCCTATCTGGCGGAGCTGGCCAGATGGGACGCCGGTCTTGTTCTCTGCGACCCGAGTCGGCTCAGGGCAGGGTGATGATGACGCTTCCTGTTGACGTGGCGGTCTGGTGTCCTAGGTCGGGCGGCGTGGAAGCTCCTCCGAAGTCGAGGTGGAGTCCGTCCAGCATGACAGAGGCCGAGCCCGAGCTCCTGGGTCGGGCGAGGCGGAGGTCGTTCGGCAGAGGCCGAGGCGGAGTCCGAGCCCTAGGTCGGGCGAGGCGGAGTTCGTCGTCTTCCGGGGCCTTAGCCCGAGTCCGAGCCCTGGGTCGGGCGGAGCGGAGTTCGCCGTCTTCCGGGGCCTTAGCCCGAGTCCGAGCCCTGGGTCGGGCGGAGCGGAGTTCGCCGTCTTCCGGGGCCTTGGCCCGAGTCCGAGCCCTGGGTCGGGCGGAGCGGAGTTCGCCGTCTTCCGGGGCCTTGGCCCGAGTCCGAGCCCTGGGTCGGGCGGAGCGGAGTTCGCCGTCTTCCAGGACCTTGGCCCGAGTCCGAGCCCTGGGTCGGGCGGAGCGGAGTTCGCCGTCTTCCGGGGCCTTGGCCCGAGTCCGAGCCCTGGGTCGGGCGGAGCGGAGTTCGCCGTCTTCCGGGGCCTTGGCCCGAGTCCGAGCCCTGGGTCGGGCGGAGCCTCCCATGGCACCTCTGGCGAAGTCTGGTCGCCCGTCGGTCTTACCTTTTGCGTTAAACGCCCCGGTGACTTGGTCGGTTGGCGCGGTGATTTAGTCAGGGTTACTTCTTATCGAAGGCGGGGCCTCGGGCGAGCCGGAGATGCGTCTGCCGTGAAAGAGGAGGCCTCGGGCGAGACGGAGTCATCTCAGGGTCGGCTGCCCTCGCCCGAGGCTAGGCTCGGGCGTGGCGTGATCGAGTCGCTCGTATGGACTGATCCCTGACTTAATCAAACCCATCAGGCCTTTGCAGCTTTATGCTGATGGGGGTTACCAGCTGAGAATTAGGCGTCTTGAGGGTACCCCTAATTATGGTCCCCGACAGTAGCCCCCGAGCCTCGAAGGGAGTGTTAACACTCGCTTGGAGGCTTTCCGTCGCACTTTTTTGCAAGGGGACCAGCCTTTCTCGGTTGCTCTTTGTTCCGGTGGGTGCGCGCGAGCGCACCCGCCGGGTGTAGCCCCCGAGGTCTCGGAGGAGTGGTTTCACTCCTTCGAGGTCTTAATGCCTCGCGCAATGCTTCGGCCGGTCTGGTGATTCCCTCATGCGAACAGGCCGTAGCCCAGGTGCACTGTCGGGGCCCAAGTTCTCGGGCTGGTATGTTGACGCTGTCAACGGTTCGGCCGGAGCTGGGTTTGCGAGAGCAGCCCCCGAGCCTCCGCACGGAGCGAGAGGACGATCAGGGACAGACTCGGCTTTTTTACATACGCCCCTACGTCGCCTTTCCGCAAGGAGGAGGGGGGGAGAGCGCCATGTTACCCTCGATGGGCACCGAACATGGTGTCTCCGGTGAGCTGCAATCGGGTAATCCGAGTGGACGTCCGTGCCCCGTTCGTTGGGGGTCGGCTAGGGGCCCGGAGGCACGCCCAAAAGTACCTGCGGGTGATCTGCCGGACCCGGTCCCCTGGCGACGGGGTCTGAGGGCTCGTTGCCTCCCTCCGATGGGATTCCGTTACAGAGTCGTTCCCGCTGGTCTCGGAAATGTCCTAGGGTACCTCGGGAGCGCAGCCCGAGCCTTGGTTATGTATCGAACGTACCCCTGGTCATCCCTCGCTTGGTGTCTGAGGCGACTGTGAACCCTTCGAAAGGCCAGCCTTCGAACCCCTGATCAGTAATGGGCGCGGAGCCCGAGTAGCCTGAGGCGGTCGTGGAACCTTTCGGGAGGCCGACCTTCGAACCCCTGACCAGTAGTGGGTGTCGGGCCCACGCGATCTGAGGCGGCTGTTGAACCCTTCGGGGGGCCAGCCTTCGAACCCCTGATCAGTAGGGAGGCTCGGAGCCTAGTTCCTTCACGGGGAAGGATCCCTTTGGGGGTACCCCCTTTCCCGGTCCCTGTTGCAAGAGATAGAGAAAGAAGGAAAAGGGAAAAAAGGATACGAAATTGAACGACGTGGCGTACCTTTTTTAAGTGTGGTCGTTTTGGTGAAGGCGAAGCGTCGCCGGCCGCTCCTGCTAGAAGCGTCGCCCGTTCAGCCGCAGAGTTAATGCGCCGGGGCGAGTAGTTGGCGAGGCTGCCGTTGCGCGTGCGCGAGCCGCTCGAGGTACGGGTCACGGGCGCGTCGTCTTCACACCGTGAGAGAGGGTTCTCTCGCTGCCTCCGGATGGGACATGAGCTTGGCTGATGGCGTGGCTGCTGCTCTCGCGCGCCTGCCACCGTCATTACTGCCGGCCCACTTTTGACCGCGTTTGACCGCTGCGCCAGGCTGGCGCTGCTGGGTCGCGGGCTGGGTCGCCTCGAATCGCGGTATCGGTTCCGCAATCGAGGAGGTGCGGTGGTGGTGCAAGTGGCACAGCGGCTCGCATGCAGCACCCGGCGCGCCAGAAGAATGCCACCGCCTGCTCGGATCTGATGCTGTTCAGGGGTCGGACCTCGATCCACTTGGAGAACTTGTCGACAGCGACCAGCAGGTGCGTGTAGCCCCCGGGCGCCTTCTGCAGAGGGCCGACGAGGTCCAGACCCCACACAGCGAAGGGCCAGGTGATGGGTATTGTCTGCAGAGCCTGAGCGGGCAGGTGGGTCTGCTTCGCATAGAATTGGCACCCTTCGCAGGCGCGGACAATCCTAGTGGCGTCAGCCACCGCCGTCGGCCAGTAGAAGCCTTGGCGGAAAGCGTTCCCGACGAGGGTTCGAGGTGCTGCATGATGGCCGCAAGCCCCCGAGTGTATTTCCCGCAGGAGTTCCTGACCTTCGGCGATGGAGATGCATCGCTGGAGGATGCCCGAGGGGCTACGGTGGTAGAGCTCCTTCTCATCGCCCAGCAAGACGAACGACTTGGCGCGTCGCGCTACCCGCCGAGCCTCGGCTCGGTCGAGGGGCAGTTCTCCTTGGCGGAGATATTGCAGGTACGGGGTTTGCCAATCTTGATCTGGCATGACCCCGCTCTGCTCCTCCTCGATGCGCAGTGCTTCGCCCTCGGGGGCCGAGGGTTCCTCGGGTTGAACCGAGGGTGGCTCGGGCTGGGCCGAGGTCACCTCGGACGGGGCCGAGGGCACCTCGGGCTCGGACGCGTCGCCTATCTTGATGGAGGGTTGATGCAGATCCCGGGAGAAGACGTCCGGGGGAACCGTCATTCGCCCCGAGGCTATCTTCGCCAGCTCGTCCGCAGTCTCGTTGTAGCGCCGGGCGATGTGGTTAAGCTCGAGCCCGTAGAACTTGTCTTCCAGGCGTCGAACCTCCTCACAGTAGGCTTCCATCTTCGGGTCGCGGCAGTGGGAGTTCTTCATGACTTGGTCGATGACGAGCTGCGAGTCGCCGCGTGCATCGAGGCGTCGGACCCCTAGCTCAATGGCGATTCGCAACCCGTTGATCAGAGCCTCGTACTCAGCCACATTGTTGGACGCCGGGAAATGGAGGCGTAGCACGTAGCGCAGGTGTTTCCCGAGGGGCGAGACGAAGAGCAGGCCCGCGCCGGCTCCCGTCTTCATCAGCAACCCGTCGAAAAACATGGTCCAGAGCTCCGGTTGGATCGGAGCCGTCGGCAACTGGGTGTCGACCCATTCGGCTACGAAGTCCGCCAGTACCTGGGATTTGATGGCCTTCCGAGGGGCGAACGAGATTGTCTCGCCCATGATTTCCACCGCCCACTTTGCGATCCGTCCCGAGGCTTCCCGGCACTGGATGATCTCCCCCAGGGGGAAGGATGACACCACAGTCACCGGATGAGACTCGAAGTAATGTCGCAACTTTCGCCTCGTCAGGATCACTGCGTACAGCAGCTTCTGAACTTGTGGGTAGCGGATCTTGGTTTCGGACAGCACTTCGCTGACGAAGTAAACTGGCCTCTGAATGGGCAATGCATGCCCCTCTTCTTGCCTTTCGACCACGATCGTGGCGCTAACCACCTGAGTGGTGGCGGCGACGTAGACCAAGAGGGCTTCTCCATCAGCCGGGGGTACCAAGATGGGCGCCTGTGTGAGGAGCGACATCAGGTTCCCGAGGGCTTCCTCGGCCTCGGGGGTCCAAGTGAAGCATTCGGCCTTCCTTAAGAGACGGTACAGGGGCAGGCCTCTTTCGTCGAGGCGCGAGATGAAACGGCTCAAAGCCGTGAGACATCCCATGACCCTCTGTACGCCTTTTAAGTCCTTGATGGGCCCCATGTTTGTGATGGCTGCGATCTTCTCTGGGTTGGCTTCGATGCCCCGCTCGGAGACGATGAATCCCAAGAGCATGCCTCGGGGCACCCCGAAGACGCACTTCTCGGGATTGAGTTTGACGCCCTTCGCCTTGAGACACCGGAATGTCAGTTCGAGGTCGGAGAGAAGATCGGAGGCTTTCCTCGTCTTGACTACGATGTCATCGACGTAAGCCTCGACCGTGCGACCGATGTGTTCGCCGAACACATGGTTCATGCACCGCTGGTACGTTGCACCCGCGTTCCTCAAACCGAACGGCATGGTGACATAACAGTACATGCCGAAGGGCGTGATGAAAGAAGTCGCAAGCTGGTCGGACTCTTTCATCTTGATTTGATGATACCCTGAGTAGGCATCAAGGAAAGACAGGGTTTCGCACCCTGCAGTGGAGTCCACGATTTGATCGATGCGAGGTAGAGGGTAGGGGATCTTCGGACATGCCTTGTTAAGACCAGTGTAGTCTACACACATCCGCCATTTCCCCCCTTTCTTCCTCACAAGTACAGGGTTGGCAAGCCATTCGGGATGGAATACCTCCTTGATGAACCCTGCTGCCATCAGCTTGTGGATCTCCTCGCCTATCACCCTGCGCCTTTCCTCGTCGAATCGGCACAGAGGCTGTCTGACCGGTCGGGCTCCGGCCCGAATATCCAGCGAGTGCTCGGCGACATCCCTCGGTATGCCGGGCATGTCCGAGGGACTCCACGCAAAGACGTCGGCGTTTGCACGGAGAAAGTCGACGAGCACTGCTTCCTATTTGGGGTCGAGCCCGGAACCGATCCGGATCTGCTCGGAGGTGTCACCACTGGGGTCGAGAGGGACGGCCTTGACCGTCTCCGCTGGCTCGAAGTTGCCGGCGTGTCGCTTCACGTCCGGCACCTCTCGGGAGAGGCTTTCCAGGTCGGCAACGAGGGCCTCGGACTCGGCGAGGGCCTCGGCGTACTCCACGCACTCCACATCGCATTCGAACGCGTGTTTGTACGTGGGGCCGACGGTGATGACCCCGTTGGGGCCTGGCATCTTGAGCTTCAGGTACGTGTAGTTGGGGACGGCCATAAACTTCGCGTAGCATGGCCTTCCCAACACTGCGTGGTAGGTTCCTCGGAACCCGACCACCTCGAACGTCAAAGTCTCCCTTCGGAAGTTGGAGGGTGTTCCGAAGCAGACAGGAAGGTCGATCTGCCCGAGGGGCTGGACGCGCTTCCCGGGGATGATCCCGTGGAAGGGCGCAGCGCCTGCTCGGACGGATGACAGACCGACGCGCAGGAGCCTGAGGGTCTCGGCGTAGATGATATTGAGGCAGCTGCCCCCATCCATCAGGACCTTGGTGAGCCTGACGTCGCCGATGACGGGGTCGACGACGAGCGGGTACTTCCCCGGGCTCGGCACGTGGTCGGGGTGGTCGTCCCGGTCGAAGGTGATGGGCTTGTCGGACCAGTCTAGGTAGACTGGTGCCGCCACCTTCACCGAGCAGACCTCCCGACGCTCTTGCTTACGATGCCGAGCCGAGGCATTCGCCACATGCCCTCCGTAGATCATGAAGCAGTCGCGGACCTCGGGGAACTCTCCTGCTTGGCGATCCTCCCTTTTGTCGTCGTCGTGAGCCCTGCCGCCCTCTGCGGGTGGCCCGGCCCGGTGGAAGTGGCGCCGAAGCATGACGCACTCTTCGAGGGTGTGCTTGACGGGCCCCTGATGGTAGGGGCACGTCCCCTTGAGTGCCTTGTCGAAGAGGTTAGCACCTCCGGGGGGCTTCCGAGGGTTCTTGTGCTCGGCGGCGGCGACAAGGTCTGCATCGGGAACGTCGCGTTTCGCTTGCGACTTCCTCCTGCCTTTCTTCTTGGCGCCGCGCGGAGTAGACGCCTCGGGAGCATCTTCCGACGGGCGGCCCTGGGGCTGCTTGTCCTTTCGGAAGATAGCCTCTACCGCCTCCTGGCCGGAGGCGAACTTGGTGGCGATGTCCATCAGCTCGCTCGCCCTGGTGGGGGTCTTGCGACCCAACTTACTCACCAGGTCACGGCAGGTGGTGCCGGCGAGGAACGCGCCGATGACATCGGAGTCGGTGATGTTGGGCAGCTCGGTGCGCTGCTTCGAGAACCGCCGGATGTAGTCCCGAAGAGACTCTCCCGGCAGTTGCCGACAGCTTCGGAGGTCCCAGGAATTCCCGGGGCGCACGTACGTGCCCTGGAAGTTGCCGGCGAAAGCTTGGACCAGATCCTCCCAGTTGGAAATCTGCCCCGGAGGCAGGTGTTCCAACCAAGCGCGAGCAGTGTCGGAGAGGAATAGGGGGAGGTTGCGGATGATGAGGTTGTCGTCGTCCGTCCCACCCAGCTGACAGGCCATGCGGTAGTCCGCGAGCCACAATTCCGGTCTCGTTTCCCCCGAGTACTTTGTGATAGTAGTCGGGGGTCGGAATCGGGTCGGGAACGGCGCCCGCCGAATGGCTCGGCTGAAGACCTGTGGACCGGGTGGTTCGGGCGAGGGACTCCGATCCTCCCCGCTGTCGTAGCGTCCCCCATGCCTGGAGTGGTAGCCTCGGTGCACCCTTTCGTCGAGGCATGCCCGACGGTCGCGATGAGGGTGCTCGTCGCCGAGGTGGCCCGGGGCCGCAGGCGCGGTGTTGCGCGTGCGCCCGGTATAGACCGAGGCTTCCCGCATGGGTCGGGAAGTCGCGGCACGAGGTTCCGAGGGGTACCCCTGCCTCCGTGAGGCAGAGCTCTCGGCCCGCCGGGCCGCAGCGCCTTCCAGGAGATGCTTGAGCTCTCCCTGGATTCGCCGTCCCTCGGTGGTTGATGACTCCGGCATCGCGCGGAGGAGCATCGCTGCGGCTGCCAGGTCCTGACCGGTTCCGCCGGATGCGGGTGGCAGTCTGGCCCTGGCATCGTTGGCGATGCGGTGCTGGAGATCCTGGGGCAGGTGACGTATTTCTCCGGCCGGGGGATGGCCCGCCCATACCTGCCCGACGTCCCGGCGGATTGCCTCGAGCGCTCCTGCTCCCTCGTCGAGCCCGGCCTGCGCCCCGCGGACTTGCTCGAGCTGTGGGTCGTGACCCCCCACCGGAACGGGGACCACAGCTAGCTCCCGCGGGATGTCGGCGCGAGGCGCTGGCCTAGGGAGATCGCCATCCTCCGGCATGCCAAGTTGGCTACCTCCAACTGTCGGCGTTTCGAGACCGGGGGGTCCCCGAGCCGACGAGTGAGAGTGCCGCGTGCCCCAGCCCAGATGGGTCGAGCGCGTGGGCGAGCGCGAAGGGGGGAACAGAGAGAGCGAGAGGTCGGTGGCCGGAGCCGGGTCGTGACGAGGGAGACGGAGATTCCCGCGGCCTTTCGTGTTCGTCCCGCGCCCAGGTCGGGTGCGCTTGCAGTAGGGGGTTACAAGCGTCCGCGCGGGTGAGGGGAGCGAGCGGCCCCAAGAGAGCGCCTGCCCCTGCCCTCGTTCCCGCGAGGCCAACCTTCTCTAAGAAGGCCCTGGTCCTTCCTTTTATAAGCATAAGGAGAGGATCTAGGTGTACAAAATGGGGGTGTAGCAAGGTGCTACGTGTCTAGCGAGGGAGAGCTAGCACCCTAAGTACATGCCAAGGTGGCAGCCGGAGAGGTCTTGGCACCCTGTTGGTGTGGCGTCGTGGCTGTCGGAGAAGAAGTGGAGCTTGATGGAGGGACAGCTGTTGGAACAGCTGTGCTCTTGCTGACGTCTCCCTGCTTTCGTAAGGGAGTCGAGAGTCGCCGTCGTCATGGTCTAGTGAGGCGCCATCATTGCCTATCTGGCGGAGCTGGCCAGATGGGACGCCGGTCTTGTTCTCTGCGACCCGAGTCGGCTCAGGGCAGGGTGATGATAACGCTTCCTGTTGACGTGGTGGTCTGGTGTCCTAGGTCGGGCGACGTGGAAGCTCCTCCGAAGTCGAGGTGGAGTCCGTCCTGCATGACAGAGGCCGAGCCCGAGCTCCTGGGTCGGGCGAGGCGGAGGTCGTTCGGCAGAGGCCGAGGCGGAGTCCGAGCCCTGGGTCGGGCGAGGCGGAGTTCGTCATCTTCCGGGGCCTTAGCCCGAGTCTGAGCCCTGGGTCGGGCGGAGCGGAGTTCGCCGTCTTCCAGGGCCTTAGCCCGAGTCCGAGCCCTAGGTCGGGCGGAGCGGAGTTCGCCGTCTTCCGGGGCCTTGGCCCGAGTCCGAGCCCTGGGTCGGGCGGAGCGGAGTTCGCCGTCTTCCGGGGCCTTGGCCCGAGTCCGAGCCCTGGGTCGGGCGGAGCGGAGTTCGCCGTCTTCCGGGGCCTTAGCCCGAGTCCGAGCCCTGGGTCGGGCGGAGCCTCCTATGGCACCTCTAGCGAAGTCTGGTCGCCCGTCGGTCTTACCTTTTGCGTTAAACGCCCCGGTGACTTGGTCGGTTGGCGCGGTGATTTAGTCAGGGTTACTTCTTATCGAAGGCGGGGCCTCGGGCGAGCCGGAGATGCGTCTGCCGTGAAAGAGGAGGCCTCGGGCGAGACGGAGTCATCTCAGGGTCGGCTGCCCTCGCCCGAGGCTAGGCTCGGGCGTGGCGTGATCGAGTCGCTCGTATGGACTGATCCCTGACTTAATCAAACCCATCAGGCCTTTGCAGCTTTATGCTGATGGGGGTTACCAGCTGAGAATTAGGCGTCTTGAGGGTACCCCTAATTATGGTCCCCGACAGTAGCCCCCGAGCCTCGAAGGGAGTGTTAACACTCGCTTGGAGGCTTTCCGTCGCACTTTTTTGCAAGGGGACCAGCCTTTCTCGGTTGCTCTTTGTTCCGGTGGGTGCGCGCGAGCGCACCCGCCGGGTGTAGCCCCCGAGGCCTCGGAGGAGTGGTTTCACTCCTTCGAGGTCTTAATGCCTCGCGCAATGCTTCGGCCGGTCTGGTGATTCCCTCATGCGAACAGGCCGTAGCCCAGGTGCACTGTCGGGGCCCAAGTTCTCGGGCTGGTATGTTGACGCTGTCAACGGTTCGGCCGGAGCCGGGTTTGCGAGAGCAGCCCCCGAGCCTCCGCACGGAGCGAGAGGACGATCAGGGACAGACTCGGCTTTTTTACATACGCCCCTACGTCGCCTTTCCGCAAGGAGGAGGGGGGGGAGAGCGCCATGTTACCCTCGATGGGCACCGAACATGGTGTCTCCGGTGAGCTGCAATCGGGTAATCCGAGTGGACGTCCGTGCCCCGTTCGTTGGGGGTCGGCTAGGGGCCCGGAGGCACGCCCAAAAGTACCTGCGGGTGATCTGCCGGACCCGGTCCCCTGGCGACGGGGTCCGAGGGCTCGTTGCCTCCCTCCGATGGGATTCCGTTACAGAGTCGTTCCCGCTGGTCTCGGAAATGTCCTAGGGTACCTCGGGAGCGCAGCCCGAGCCTTGGTTATGCATCGAACGTACCCCTGGTCATCCCTCGCTCGGTGTCTGAGGCGACTGTGAACCCTTCGAAAGGCCAGCCTTCGAACCCCTGATCAGTAATGGGCGCGGAGCCCGAGTAGCCTGAGGCGGTCGTGGAACCTTTCGGGAGGCCGACCTTCGAACCCCTGACCAGTAGTGGGTGTCGGGCCCACGCGATCTGAGGCGGCTATTGAACCCTTCGGGGGGCCAGCCTTCGAACCCCTGATCAGTAGGGAGGCTCGGAGCCTAGTTCCTTCACGGGGAAGGATCCCTTTGGGGGTACCCCCTTTCCCGGTCCCTGTTGCAAGAGATAGAGAAAGAAGGAAAAGGGAAAAAAGGATACGAAATTGAACGACGTGGCATACCTTTTTTAAGTGTGGTCGTTTTGGTGAAGGCGAAGCGTCGCCGGCCGCTCCTGCTAGAAGCGTCGCCCGTTCAGCCGCAGAGTTAATGCGCCGGGGCGAGTAGTTGGCGAGGCTGCCGTTGCGCGTGCGCGAGCCGCTCGAGTTTCGGGTCACGGGCGCATCGTCTTCACACCGTGAGAGAGGGTTCTCTCGCTGCCTCCGGATGGGACATGAGCTTGGCTGATGGCGTGGCTGCTGCTCTCGCGCGCCTGCCACCGTCATTACTGCCGGCCCACTTTTGACCGCGTTTGACCGCTGCGCCAGGCTGGCGCTGCTGGGTCGCGGGCTGGGTCGCCTCGAATCGCGGTATCGGTTCCGCAATGGAGGAGGTGCGGTGGTGGTGCAAGTGGCACAGCGGTTCGCATGCAGCACCCGGCGCGCCAGTTGCGTGACGCGTGGGCTTGAGCCGTCGCGCTGGCTTGTCAGGAGTCGGGGAGGCGCGTCCACTTGGCGCGGTTGCATGCCGCCTGCATGGCCACCTGCCCCTTTCGCCCGCTGGTCTGGGCAAAAGTGGAGGGTTACTTGTAACCACTGGGTGGTTGCGCGCGTCGTGCGCGACGGTTCGGCTTCCTCTGCTCGGAGCCGGTCTCCCTGACTTGTGGGTCCCAGCCCCCGCGCCGCGGGGGAGGGCTTTGGAGGCGTGTTGAAGAAGACTCAGCCCGTGACGGTTGGGGGCGCAAGCAGGGGGAGTTGCCTTTAAAAGGAGGGCGACCCTTTCGTAAGGCGACCATGCCTTCTCCCTGCCTTATGCATCGTGTCTTTCCACCTTCCAAGCCCCCGCACCCACGCAAAGTTTAGTCAACAAGGAAGGGTCGGCCTCGCCTCGGCAAGGCCCGACCCTCCCTCGGGGGCTAAAAGGGGGGAAACCCCCTCTGCGTCAAAATTTTCCTCGAACAGAAAATCTCTTTTATCAGAATACCTTTCGTGCTTTTTGACTACTTCGAAAAGTGAGTCCTGGAAACGACGGGGTACACGTAAGCAGCCAAGGCTGACCGAGCCGAGGGACTCCTACGCCTCCGGGATACGGATACCTCACTCATCACCTTCTGCGATAAGTAACTCGCGTTCGGATAAGGTGACTCTGCGGATCGAATAAGTCTTTACGTTCGAAAGCCTTTCTGTCGAAGCGATTCTTCGAGCCTTCTCGACCGAGTCGGTGACAGGGCCTCATGGACGGGTGAAAGTACGCGTAAGCGGCGAGGCCGACCGAGCCGAGGGACTCCCACGCCTCCGGGATACGGATACCTCACTCATCACCTTCCGCGAGAAGCAACTCTCGCTCGCACTAACATCCCTGCTACCGACAAAAAGTCCAGATACTCGAAACAAAGAGGAAAAGAGACGCAGCTTTATAACGCAGCAAGGGTGTGTGTTCCGGCCTCGACGGCCGCACAAGGCCCACGCTACAAGACGATTCGACCCTGCAGGCTCGGATCATGACGCTGGAAGAGGGCGATGACACCCTCGGCATCGACAGCACCTTCGGCAAGGCCCGACCTAGCCTCGGACGGCGACGCGGTCCGAGGGCCTCCGCTCCGAAGGACGACGTCATCACCACGCCCGAGCAATCTCTGCCAGGGACTTCTCCGAGAACCCGGCCCGAGCGGACGGCTCGGCCGGCCACCTCCGGGGCCTCGGCCGACCGCATTCCGAGGGCGCCAGCCCGGTCCGAAGCCTCGGCTGATCAACTCTGACGACAATCCTGCCAACAGACAACCCGGCTAGGCTCCAGCCAACCAGGTTTCATTTCCGAGCCAACTCCGCCTCTGCTCGTGCTGATATCGCTACCCCTGGCCTCGGCTCGTCGAAGAGCGGCCGAGGGGTCTCTTTAACTAAGCTAGAGGAGCCTCGGACAACAGGTCCGACCGAGCCGAGGGATTCCTACGCCTCCGGGATACGGATACCTCACTTGTCACCTTGACACAGGGCAACTCACGCTTGGTGAAGCGGTTCAGATAATCAGCAGGCGAGTCTTAGTGCTCGAAAATAAGGAAAAAACACGGCTCCGTGCCGAAGTTACATGCATGTTCAGGCCCCGAAAGCCGTAATGAACAAAAACACTGGCATTCGAAGTGCCACCCCCCGAGGATGAGGCGCTACCATCCAGGCCAGGGGACGGAGACCCAGGGCTACTGACGGAGTTGGCAATCTCGTCGGTAGAGAAGCCACCTCCGTCCGCCGACGCCCCCAAACGCCCCAGCAGATCCTCGCAGCCGTCCTCGCCGCGAATGCGAGGAGGAAGACGGAATGTTGCATCCTAGCTGGGAAGCAACAGTTCGCCTTCCCCGGTATGGCTGGAGGAAGTCTCCCCCGTGGGGTTGAAGGGCGATTGCCACCACCAGAAGCTGGAGGATGAGGTGGTCTGCCAACCCGTGCAGAAGGTGGAGCCCCGGCTCGCCTCGTTCCCCGCCCCGGCGAGGGTGACGAACACCCTCAACACTGAGGGTGAGGCCGGGACCACAGCCCGGTTTGCCTTTCCCCCTCCGGGAGCTGGAGGTCACCGTCTTGGGTGATCACCAGCGGAGGGGAGCAACCGGGCTGTGTGATGAAAATCCTTGAAGCCGAACGATGGCTGAAAGGTACCAACTCCCACGGAGTCGCGTTCCTCCAACGATGGGGCGAAGAGACGGCGGTTTCCCCCATCCGGGGGCTTGGAAGGTGGAAAGACACGATGCATAAGGCAGGGAGAAGGCATGGTCGCCTTACGAAAGGGTCGCCCTCCTTTTAAAGGCAACTCCCCCTGCTTGCGCCCCCAACCGTCACGGGTTGAGTCTTCTTCAACACGCCTCCAAAGCCCTCCCCCGCGGCGCGGGGGCTGGGACCCACAAGTCAGGGAGACCGGCTCCGAGCAGAGGAAGCCGAACCGTCACGCACGACGCGCGCAACCACCCAGCGGTTACAAGTAACCCTCCACTTTTGCCCAGACCAGCGGGCGAAAGGGGCAGGCGGCCATGCAGGCGGCATGCAACCGCGCCAAGTGGACGCGCCTCCCCGACTCCTGACAAGCCAGCGCGACGGCTCAAGCCCACGCGTCGCGCAACTGGCGCGCCGGGTGCTGCATGCGAGCCGCTGTGCCACTTGCACCACCACCGCACCCCTCGATTGCGGAACCGATACCGCGATTCGAGGCGACCCAGCCCGCGACCCAGCAGCGCCAGCCTGGCGCAGCGGTCAAACGCGGTCAAAAGTGGGCCGGCAGTAATGACGGTGGCAGGCGCGCGAGAGCAGCAGCCACGCCATCAGCCAAGCTCATGTCCCATCCGGAGGCAGCGAGAGAACCCTCTCTCACGGTGTGAAGACGACGCGCCCGTGACCCGTACCTCGAGCGGCTCGCGCACGCGCAACGGCAGCCTCGCCAACTACTCGCCCCGGCGCATTAACTCTGCGGCTGAACGGGCGACGCTTCTAGCAGGAGCGGCCGGCGACGCTTCGCCTTCACCAAAACGACCACACTTAAAAAAGGTACGCCACGTCGTTCAATTTCGTATCCTTTTTTCCCTTTTCCTTCTTTCTCTATCTCTTGCAACAGGGACCGGGAAAGGGGGTACCCCCAAAGGGATCCTTCCCCGTGAAGGAACTAGGCTCCGAGCCTCCCTACTGATCAGGGGTTCAAAGGCTGGCCCCCCGAAGGGTTCAACAGCCGCCTCAGATCGCGTGGGCCCGACACCCACTACTGGTCAGGGGTTCGAAGGTCGGCCTCCCGAAAGGTTCCACGATCGCCTCAGGCTACTCGGGCTCCGCGCCCATTACTGATCAGGGGTTCGAAGGCTGGCCTTTCGAAGGGTTCACAGTCGCCTCAGACACCGAGCGAGGGATGACCAGGGGTACGTTCGATACATAACCAAGGCTCGGGCTGCGCTCCCGAGGTACCCTAGGACATTTCCGAGACCAGCGGGAACGACTCTGTAACGGAATCCCATCGGAGGGAGGCAACGAGCCCTCGGACCCCGTCGCCAGGGGACCGGGTCCGGCAGATCACCCGCAGGTACTTTTGGGCGTGCCTCCGGGCCCCTAGCCGACCCCCAACGAACGGGGCACGGACGTCCACTCGGATTACCCGATTGCAGCTCACCGGAGACACCATGTTCGGTGCCCATCGAGGGTAACATAGCGCTCTCCCCCCCTCCTCCTTGCGGAAAGGCGACGTAGGGGCGTATGTAAAAAAGCCGAGTCTGTCCCTGATCGTCCTCTCGCTCCGTGCGGAGGCTCGGGGGCTGCTCTCGCAAACCCGGCTCCGGCCGAACCGTTGACAGCGTCAACATACCAGCCCGAGAACTTGGGCCCCGACAGTGCACCTGGGCTACGGCCTGTTCGCATGAGGGAATCACCAGACCGGCCGAAGCATTGCGCGAGGCATTAAGACCTCGAAGGAGTGAAACCACTCCTCCGAGGCCTCGGGGGCTACACCCGGCGGGTGCGCTCGCGCGCACCCACCGGAACAAAGAGCAACCGAGAAAGGCTGGTCCCCTTGCAAAAAAGTGCGACGGAAAGCCTCCAAGCGAGTGTTAACACTCCCTTCGAGGCTCGGGGGCTACTGTCGGGGACCATAATTAGGGGTACCCTCAAGACGCCTAATTCTCAGCTGGTAACCCCCATCAGCATAAAGCTGCAAAGGCCTGATGGGTTTGATTAAGTCAGGGATCAGTCCATACGAGCGACTCGATCACGCCACGCCTGAGCCTAGCCTCGGGCGAGGGCAGCCGACCCTGAGATGACTCCGTCTCGCCCGAGGCCTCCTCTTTCACGGCAGACGCATCTCCGGCTCGCCCGAGGCCCCGCCTTCGATAAGAAGTAACCCTGACTAAATCACCGCGCCAACCGACCAAGTCACCGGGGCGTTTAACGCAAAAGGTAAGACCGACGGGCGACCAGACTTCGCCAGAGGTGCCATAGGAGGCTCCGCCCGACCCAGGGCTTGGACTCGGGCCAAGGCCCCGGAAGACGGCGAACTCCGCTCCGCCCGACCCAGGGCTCGGACTCGGGCTAAGGCCCCGGAAGACGGCGAACTCCGCCGACGAGTGAGAGTGCCGCGTGCCCCAGCCCAGATGGGTCGAGCGCGTGGGCGAGCGCGAAGGGGGGAACAGAGAGAGCGAGAGGTCGGTGGCCGGAGCCGGGTCGCGACGAGGGAGACGGAGATTCCCGCGGCCTTTCGTGTTCGTCCCGCGCCCAGGTCGGGTGCGCTTGCAGTAGGGGGTTACAAGCGTCCGCGCGGGTGAGGGGAGCGAGCGGCCCCAAGAGAGCGCCTGCCCCTGCCCTCGTTCCCGCGAGGCCAACCCTCTCTAAGAAGGCCCTGGTCCTTCCTTTTATAAGCGTAAGGAGAGGATCCAGGTGTACAAAATGGGGGTGTAGCAAGGTGCTACGTGTCTAGCGAGGGAGAGCTAGCGCCCTAAGTACATGCCAAGGTGGCAGCCGGAGAGGTCTTGGCACCCTATTGGTGTGGCGTCGTGGCTGTCGGAGAAGCAGTGGAGCTTGATGGAGGGACAGCTGTTGGAACAGCTGTGCTCTTGCTGACGTCTCCCTGCTTTCGTAAGGGAGTCGAGAGTCGCCGTCGTCATGGTCTAGTGAGGCGCCATCATTGCCTATCTGGCGGAGCTGGCCAGATGGGATGCCGGTCTTGTTCTCTGCGACCCGAGTCGGCTCAGGGCAGGGTGATGATGACGCTTCCTGTTGACGTGGCGGTCTGGTGTCCTAGGTCGGGCGGCGTGGAAGCTCCTCCGAAGTCGAGGTGGAGTCCGTCCTGCATGACAGAGGCCGAGCCCGAGCTCCTGGGTCGGGCGAGGCGGAGGTCGTTCGGCAGAGACCGAGGCGGAGTCCGAGCCCTGGGTCGGGCGAGGCGGAGTTCGTCGTCTTCCAGGGCCTTAGCCCGAGTCCGAGCCCTGGGTCGGGCGGAGCGGAGTTCGCCGTCCTCCGGGGCCTTAGCCCGAGTCCGAGCCCTGGGTCGGGCGGAGCGGAGTTCGCCGTCTTCCGGGGCCTTAGCCCGAGTCCGAGCCCTGGGTCGGGCGGAGCGGAGTTCGCCGTCTTCCGGGGCCTTGGCCCGAGTCCGAGCCCTGGGTCGGGCGGAGCGGAGTTCGCCGTCTTCCGGGGCCTTAGCCCGAGTCCGAGCCCTGGGTCGGGCGGAGCCTCCTATGGCACCTCTGGCGAAGTCTGGTCGCCCGTTGGTCTTACCTTTTGCGTTAAACGCCCCGGTGACTTGGTCGGTTGGCGCGGTGATTTAGTCAGGGTTACTTCTTATCGAAGGCGGGGCCTCGGGCGAGCCGGAGATGCGTCTGCCGTGAAAGAGGAGGCCTCGGGCGAGACGGAGTCATCTCAGGGTCGGCTGCCCTCGCCCGAGGCTAGGCTCGGGCGTGGCGTGATCGAGTCGCTCGTATGGACTGATCCCTGACTTAATCAAACCCATCAGGCCTTTGCAGCTTTATGCTGATGGGGGTTACCAGCTGAGAATTAGGCGTCTTGAGGGTACCCCTAATTATGGTCCCCGACAGTAGCCCCCGAGCCTCGAAGGGAGTGTTAACACTCGCTTGGAGGCTTTCCGTCGCACTTTTTTGCAAGGGGACCAGCATTTCTCGGTTGCTCTTTGTTCCGGTGGGTGCGCGCGAGCGCACCCGCCGGGTGTAGCCCCCGAGGCCTCGGAGGAGTGGTTTCACTCCTTCGAGGTCTTAATGCCTCGCGCAATGCTTCGGCCGGTCTGGTGATTCCCTCATGCGAACAGGCCGTAGCCCAGGTGCACTGTCGGGGCCCAAGTTCTCGGGCTGGTATGTTGACGCTGTCAACGGTTCGGCCGGAGCCGGGTTTGCGAGAGCAGCCCCCGAGCCTCCGCACGGAGCGAGAGGACGATCAGGGACAGACTCGGCTTTTTTACATACGCCCCTACGTCGCCTTTCCGCAAGGAGGAGGGGGGGAGAGCGCCATGTTACCCTCGATGGGCACCGAACATGGTGTCTCCGGTGAGCTGCAATCGGGTAATCCGAGTGGACGTCCGTGCCCCGTTCGTTGGGGGTCGGCTAGGGGCCCGGAGGCACGCCCAAAAGTACCTACGGGTGATCTGCCGGACCCGGTCCCCTGGCGACGGGGTCCGAGGGCTCGTTGCCTCCCTCCGATGGGATTCCGTTACAGAGTCGTTCCCGCTGGTCTCGGAAATGTCCTAGGGTACCTCGGGAGCGCAGCCCGAGCCTCGGTTATGTATCGAACGTACCCCTGGTCATCCCTCGCTTGGTGTCTGAGGCGACTGTGAACCCTTCGAAAGGCCAGCCTTCGAACCCCTGATCAGTAATGGGCGCGGAGCTCGAGTAGCCTGAGGCGGTCGTGGAACCTTTCGGGAGGCCGACCTTCGAACCCCTGACCAGTAGTGGGTGTCGGGCCCACGCGATCTGAGGCGGCTGTTGAACCCTTCGGGGGGCCAGCCTTCGAACCCCTGATCAGTAGGGAGGCTCGGAGCCTAGTTCCTTCACGGGGAAGGATCCCTTTGGGGGTACCCCCTTTCCCGGTCCCTGTTGCAAGAGATAGAGAAAGAAGGAAAAGGGAAAAAAGAATACGAAATTGAACGACGTGGCGTACCTTTTTTGGTGTGGTCGTTTCGGCGGAGGCGTAGCGTCGCCAGCTGCCCCTGCCCGAAACGTTACCTGTCCAGCCGCGGAGTTAATGCGCCGGGGTAAGCGGTCGGCGAGGCTGCCGTTGCGTGCGCGAGCCGTTCGAGGAACGGCTGTTTCGCTTCGCGTTTTTTGAACCCCGCGTCCGGTTCGGGCGGTACGTTGGAACCGTCTTGACTTTGGTCTTTATGTACCCCGGAGAGGGTCCGGTGACGGTTCTCGACTCCGCTTCTCGCCTCCCTCTCAGGTTTTTTGCAGCCTGAGAGATCTAGCCAGGAAAAGAAAACCGCCCTTCCCTGCCCGACCCACCGCGTCCTCCGGGACCCGCGGCAGGGAGGGTTTGTGCCGCCCCACCTCCTAAAAAGGGGGGAGAAAGAAACCCAATCGTAAGAATCAGAAGCAACCCGGTATGTGAAGAAGGAAGGAACAAACACTCACCAGAGCGACGCACCCCTGGTCGGGGCGCATTCGGGGCTGGGAGAAGGCGTGGGGGTCCGGCTTCCCCATCGCGGCCGACACCCGCCAGTGGAGGGCGTCGTGGGGAAGAGGATCAGGGGACATCCGTGACCCCTCCCAGTCGGCCTCCTGGGTCATCTCCCAAAGCGACAGCCGCCGCTCCGCCAGAGGGAGCACCCTCCGGCGGTGGATGGCGGCAACCACTCCCGCGGCGGTGAGCCCTTCCTCCCGCAACGCCTTCAGGGCCTGGAGAAGAGGTTCGAGGTTCTTCTGCCTCTCGTGTGGAGTCCCGTGGCGCCAGGCGTCGGGAGCGGCGGTGACAACCCGCTGAGAGAACGGCGGGAGCGACTCCCCGTCATTCCGGAGGTAGAACCACCGGCGCTGCCAACCCTTGTTTGAGGATGCGAGGACGGCAGGGATATATTGCAACACCCGCGACTGCCTCAGCAAGAGGGTGCAGCCGCCGGCCCGCACCGCCGCACGGACCTTCCTCTCCCCCGTCGACGAAGCAAAAAGCTCGGCAAAGAAGAGATGGGTCCACAAATCCCAATGGGGGGCGATCCCCAGATACCCCTCGCACAGCGCTACAAAGATAGCGGCCTGCGCGATGGAGTTGGGAGTGAGGTTGTGCCGTTCCACCCCGTAGTGGAACAGGATGGCCCGCATGAAGCGGCTCGACGGCACACCAAATCCCTGGGTCGGGCGGAGCGGAGTTCGCCGTCTTCCGGGGCCTTGGCCCGAGTCCGAGCCCTGGGTCGGGCGGAGCGGAGTTCGCCGTCTTCCGGGGCCTTGGCCCGAGTCCGAGCCCTGGGTCGGGCGGAGCGGAGTTCGCCGTCTTCCGGGGCCTTAGCCCGAGTCCGAGCCCTGGGTCGGGCGGAGCGGAGTTCGCCGTCTTCCGGGGCCTTGGCCCGAGTCCGAGCCTTGGGTCGGGCGGAGCCTCCCATGGCACCTCTGGCGAAGTCTGGTCGCCCGTCGGTCTTACCTTTTGCGTTAAACGCCCCGGTGACTTGGTCGGTTGGCACGGTGATTTAGTCAGGGTTACTTCTTATCGAAGGCGGGGCCTCGGGCGAGCCGGAGATGCGTCTGCCGTGAAAGAGGAGGCCTCGGGCGAGACGGAGTCATCTCAGGGTCGGCTGCCCTCGCCCGAGGCTAGGCTCGGGCGTGGCGTGATCGAGTCGCTCGTATGGACTGATCCCTGACTTAAGCAAACCCATCAGGCCTTTGCAGCTTTATGCTGATGGGGGTTACCAGCTGAGAATTAGGCGTCTTGAGGGTACCCCTAATTATGGTCCCCGACAGTAGCCCCCGAGCCTCGAAGGGAGTGTTAACACTCGCTTGGAGGCTTTCCGTCGCACTTTTTTGCAAGGGGACCAGCCTTTCTCGGTTGCTCTTTGTTCCGGTGGGTGCGCGCGAGTGCACCCGCCGGGTGTAGCCCCCGAGGCCTCGGAGGAGTGGTTTCACTCCTTCGAGGTCTTAATGCCTCGCGCAATGCTTCGGCCGGTCTGGTGATTCCCTCATGCGAACAGGCCGTAGCCCAGGTGCACTGTCGGGGCCCAAGTTCTCGGGCTGGTATGTTGACGCTGTCAACGGTTCGACCGGAGCCGGGTTTGCGAGAGCAGCCCCCGAGCCTCCGCACGGAGCGAGAGGACGATCAGGGACAGACTCGGCTTTTTTACATACGCCCCTACGTCGCCTTTCCGCAAGGAGGAGGGGGGAGAGCGCCATGTTACCCTCGATGGGCACCGAACATGGTGTCTCCGGTGAGCTGCAATCGGGTAATCCGAGTGGACGTCCGTGCCCCGTTCGTTGGGGGTCGGCTAGGGGCCCGGAGGCACGCCCAAAAGTACCTGCGGGTGATCTGCCGGACCCGGTCCCCTGGCGACGGGGTCCGAGGGCTCGTTGCCTCCCTCCGATGGGATTCCGTTACAGAGTCGTTCCCGCTGGTCTCAGAAATGTCCTAGGGTACCTCGGGAGCGCAGCCCGAGCCTTGGTTATGTATCGAACGTACCGCTGGTCATCCCTCGCTCGGTGTCTGAGGCGACTGTGAACCCTTCGAAAGGCCAGCCTTCGAACCCCTGATCAGTAATGGGCGCGGAGCCCGAGTAGCCTGAGGCGGTCGTGGAACCTTTCGGGAGGCCGACCTTCGAACCCCTGACCAGTAGTGGGTGTCGGGCCCACGCGATCTGAGGCGGCTGTTGAACCCTTCGGGGGGCCAGCCTTCGAACCCCTGATCAGTAGGGAGGCTCGGAGCCTAGTTCCTTCACGGGGAAGGATCCCTTTGGGGGTACCCCCTTTCCCGGTCCCTGTTGCAAGAGATAGAGAAAGAAGGAAAAGGGAAAAAAGGATACGAAATTGAACGACGTGGCGTACCTTTTTTAAGTGTGGTCGTTTTGGTGAAGGCGAAGCGTCGCCGGCCGCTCCTGCTAGAAGCGTCGCCCGTTCAGCCGCAGAGTTAATGCGCCGGGGCGAGTAGTTGGCGAGGCTGCCGTTGCGCGTGCGCGAGCCGCTCGAGGTACGGGTCACGGGCGCGTCGTCTTCACACCGTGAGAGAGGGTTCTCTCGCTGCCTCCGGATGGGACATGAGCTTGGCTGATGGCGTGGCTGCTGCTCTCGCGCGCCTGCCACCGTCATTACTGCCGGCCCACTTTTGACCGCGTTTGACCGCTACGCCAGGCTGGCGCTGCTGGGTCGCGGGCTGGGTCGCCTCGAATCGCGGTATCGGTTCCGCAATCGAGGAGGTGCGGTGGTGGTGCAAGTGGCACAGCGGCTCGCATGCAGCACCCGGCGCGCCAGTTGTGCGACGCGTGGGCTTGAGCCGTCGCGCTGGCTTGTCAGGAGTCGGGGAGGCGCGTCCACTTGGCGCGGTTGCATGCCGCCTGCATGGCCACCTGCCCCTTTCGCCCGCTGGTCTGGGCAAAAGTGGAGGGTTACTTGTAACCGCTGGGTGGTTGCGCGCGTCGTGCGCGACGGTTCGGCTTCCTCTGCTTGGAGCCGGTCTCCCTGACTTGTGGGTCCCAGCCCCCGCGCCGCGGGGGAGGGCTTTGGAGGCGTGTTGAAGAAGACTCAGCCCGTGACGGTTGGGGGCGCAAGCAGGGGGAGTTGCCTTTAAAAGGAGGGCGACCCTTTCGTAAGGCGACCATGCCTTCTCCCTGCCTTATGCATCGTGTCTTTCCACCTTCCAAGCCCCCGGATGGGGGAAACCGCCATCTCTTCGCCCCATCGTTGGAGGAACGCAACTCCGTGGGAGTTGGTACCTTTCAGCCATCGTTCGGCTTCAAGGATTTTCATCATGCAGCCCGGCTGCACCCCTCCACCGGCGGTCACCCAGGATGGTGACCTCCGGCTTGATGGTGGGGGAAAGCGAGCCGGGCTGCGGCATCCGCCCCTTCCTCAGCCTCAAGGATTTTCATCACCAGGGCTGAGGAGGGGCGTGTGCCGGGTCGGGGTTGGCCCCCGCGCGGGTGGTGACCCGCTCCTTCCCTCAGTGATCGGGGGGAAGGGCGGGAGTCGTCCGTGGCGCCAACAGCTGCAGCGTGCCCGGCTCTCTGAGCCGAGCAATCTCGGAGCTGCCCCCGGTGCCGCCTCCCGCCACGGCAGCTGGAAGAGGTTCTTCCGCCGGCGCGACAGCCGAGGTTGGCCACGGACCGACCTCCGACTCTACGGCCTTCTGCCCGTCCTTGCCTCTCGAGTTTGGGCAAGGGCGGGGGCCTCCCAGCAGCAGCATCCGCCCTGAGGCCATCATTGCTGCTGTTCGGCCCCCCAGGACAGACGTCTTCATCGTCGCCGCTGCCGGGGCGGGCGGCGACATGCCGTTCGTCGGTCTTCTGCTGCCCCGCAGGCCCACCCCCATCGAGTGGGGTTGTTCGTACCTGCGGGGGGGGGGGGGGGAACCGGAGTTCCGTTTGTAATGGCACTTCGAGTGCCGGGTTTTTTGTTCATTTTGGCTTTCGGGGCCTGAACATGTATGTAACTCCGGCACGGAGCCGTGTTTTTTCCTCATTTCTGAGCACTAAGACTCGCCTGTTGTTTGCCTGAACCGCTTCACCAAGCGTGAGTCGCCCTGTGTCAAGGTGACGAGTGAGGTATCCGTATCCCGGAGGCGTAGGAATCCCTCGGCTCGGTCGGACCTGTTGTCCGAGGCTCCTCTAGCTTAGTTAAAGAGACCCCTCGGCCGCTCTTCGACGAGCCAAGGCCAGGGGTAGCGATATCAGCACGAGCAGAGGCGGAGTTGGCTCGGAAATGAAACCTGGTTGGCCGGAGCCTAGCCGGGTTGTCTGTTGGCAGGATTGTCGTCGGAGTTGATCAGCCGAGGCTTCGGACCGGGCTGGCGCCCTCGGAATGCGGTCGGCCGAGGCCCCGAAGGTGGCCGGCCGAGCCGTCCGCTCGGGCCGGGTTCTCGGATAAGTCCCTGGCAGAGATTGCTCGGGCGTGGTGATGACGTCGTCCTTCGGAGCGGAGGCCCTCGGACCGCGTCGCCGTCCGAGGCTAGGTCGGGCCTTGCCGAAGGTGCTGTCGATGCCGAGGGTGTCATCGCCCTCTTCCAGCGTCATGATCCGAGCCTGCAGGGTCGAATCGTCTTGTAGCGTGGGCCTTGTGCGGCCGTCGAGGCCGGAACACACACCCTTGCTGCGTTATAAAGCTGCGTCTCTTTTCCTCTTGTTTCGAGTATCTGGACTTTTTGTCGGTAGCAGGGATGTTAGTGCGAGCGAGAGTTGCTTCTCGCGGAAGGTGATGAGTGAGGTATCCGTATCCCGGAGGCATGGGAGTCCCTCGGCTCGGTCGGCCTCGCCGCTTACGCGTACTTCCACCCGTCCATGAGGCCCTGTCACCGACTCGGTCGAGAAGGCTCGAAGAATCGCTTCGACAGAAAGGCTTTCGAACGTAAAGACTTATTCGATCCGCAGAGTCACCTTATCCGAACGCGAGTTACTTATCGCAGAAGGTGATGAGTGAGGTATCCGTATCCCGGAGGCGTAGGAGTCCCTCGGCTCGATCAGCCTTGGCTGCTTACGTGTACCCCGTCGTTTCCAGGACTCACTTTTCGAAGTAGTCAAAAAGCACGAAAGGTATTCTGATAAAAGAGATTTTCTGTTCGAGGAAAATTTTGACGCAGAGGGGGTTTCCCCCCTTTTAGCCCCCGAGGGAGGGTCGGGCCTTGCCGAGGCGAGGCCGATCCTTCCTTGTTGACTAAACTTTGCGTGGGTGTGGGGTATATGAACAACTTGGAAACATCTTAAGGGTAGAAGCGACGTAGCTGTTGGATGTTCCAAGCGTTGCCGTAGACCTCGCCCTGGCTGTTGGCCAGCTTGTACGTTCCGGGCTTCAGAACTTTGGCGATGATGAACGGCCCCTCCCAGGGGGGCGTAAGCTTGTGCCTCCCTCGGGCGTCTTGCCGCAGCCGAAGCACCAGGTCGCCCACCTGGAGGTCTCGGGGTCGGACCCCTCGGGCGTGGTAGCGTCGCAGGGACTGCTGGTACCGCGCCGAGTGTAGTAAGGCCCTGTCCCGAGCCTCGTCCAGCTGGTCCAGCGAGTCTTCTCGGCTTGCTTGGTTACTTTCATCATCATAGGCCCTCGTCCTCGGGGAGCCGTACTCCAGGTCCGTGGGCAAGACAGCCTCGGCTCCGTAGACCAAGAAGAACGGCGTGAAACCCGTGGCTCGGCTCGGCGTCGTCCTCAGGCTCCAGACCACCGAGGGGAGTTCCTTCATCCACCGCTTGCCGAACTTGTTGAGGTCGTTGTAAATCCGAGGCTTGAGCCCTTGTAGGATCATGCCATTGGCGCGCTCTACTTGCCCATTCGACATGGGATGAGCTACGGCGGCCCAGTCCACCCGGATGTTGTGATCCTCGCAAAAATCCAAGAATTTTTTGCCGGTGAACTGGGTGCCGTTGTCGGTGATGATGGAGTTCGGGACCCCGAAGCGATGGATGATGTTGGTGAAGAATGCCACCGCCTGCTCGGATCTGATGCTGTTCAGGGGTCGGACCTCGATCCACTTGGAGAATTTGTCGACAGCGACCAGCAGGTGCGTGTAGCCCCCGGGTGCCTTCTGCAGAGGGCCGACGAGGTCCAGACCCCACACAGCGAAGGGCTAGGTGATGGGTATTGTCTGCAGAGCCTGAGCGGGCAGGTGGGTCTGCTTCGCATAGAATTGGCACCCTTCGCAGGCGCGGACAATCCTAGTGGCGTCAGCCACCGCCGTCGGCCAGTAGAAGCCTTGGTGGAAAGCGTTCCCGACGAGGGTTCGAGGTGCTGCATGATGGCCGCAAGCCCCCGAGTGTATTTCCCGCAGGAGTTCCTGACCTTCGGCGATGGAGATGCATCGCTGGAGGATTCCCGAGGGGCTATGGTGGTAGAGCTCCTTCTCATCGCCCAGCAAGACGAACGACTTGGCGCGTCGCGCTACCCGCCGAGCCTCGGCTCGGTCGAGGGGCAGTTCTCCTTGGCGGAGATATTGCAGGTACGGGGTTTGCCAATCTTGATCTGGCATGACCCCGCTCTGCTCCTCCTCGATGCGCAGTGCTTCGCCCTCGGGGGCCGAGGGTTCCTCGGGTTGAACCGAGGGTGGCTCGGGCTGGGCCGAGGTCACCTCGGACGGGGCCGAGGGCACCTCGGGCTCGGACGCGTCGCCTATCTTGATGGAGGGTTGATGCAGATCCCGGGAGAAGACGTCCGGGGGAACCGTCGTTCGCCCCGAGGCTATCTTCGCCAGCTCGTCCGCAGTCTCGTTGTAACACCGGGCGATGTGGTTAAGCTCGAGCCCGTAGAACTTGTCTTCTAGGCGTCAAACCTCCTCACAGTAGGCTTCCATCTTCAGGTCGCGGCAGTGGGAGTTCTTCATGACTTGGTCGATGACGAGCTGCGAGTCGCCGCGTGCATCGAGGCATCGGACCCCTAGCTCAATGGCGATTCGCAACCCGTTGACCAGAGCCTCGTACTCAGCCACATTGTTGGACGCCGGGAAATGGAGGCGAAGCACGTAGCGCAGGTGTTTCCCGAGGGGCGAGACGAAGAGCAGGCCCGCGCCGGCTCCCGTCTTCATCAGTGACCCGTCGAAAAACATGGTCCAGAGCTCCGGTTGGATCGGAGCCGTCGGCAACTGGGTGTCGACCCATTCGGCTACGAAGTCCGCCAGTACCTGGGATTTGATGGCCTTCCGAGGGGCGAAACGAGATTGTCTCGCCCATGATTTCCACCGCCCACTTTGCGATCCGTCCCGAGGCTTCCCGGCACTGGATGATCTCCCCCAGGGGGAAGGATGACACCACAGTCACCGGATGAGACTCGAAGTAATGTCACAACTTTCGCCTCGTCAGGATCACTGCGTACAGCAGCTTCTGAACTTGTGGGTAGCGGATCTTGGTTTCGGACAGCACTTCGCTGACGAAGTAAACTGGCCTCTGAATGGGCAATGCATGCCCCTCTTCTTGCCTTTCGACCACGATCGCGGCGCTAACCACCTGAGTGGTGGCGGCGACGTAGACCAAGAGGGCTTCTCCATCAGCCGGGGGTACCAAGATGGGCGCCTGGGTGAGGAGCGCCTTCAGGTTCCCGAGGGCTTCCTCGGCCTCGGGGGTCCAAGTGAAGCATTCGGCCTTCCTTAAGAGACGGTACAGGGGCAGGCCTCTTTCGCCGAGGCGCGAGATGAAACGGCTCAAAGCCGCGAGACATCCCATGACCCTCTGCACGCCTTTTAAGTCCTTGATGGGCCCCATGTTTGTGATGGCTGCGATCTTCTCTGGGTTGGCTTCGATGCCCCGCTCGGAGACGATGAATCCCAAGAGCATGCCTCGGGGCACCCCGAAGACGCACTTCTCGGGATTGAGTTTGACGCCCTTCGCCTTGAGACACCGGAATGTCAGTTCGAGGTCGGAGAGAAGATCAGAGGCTTTCCTCGTCTTGACCACGATGTCATCGACGTAAGCCTCGACCGTGCGACCGATGTGTTCGCCGAACACATGGTTCATGCACCGCTGGTACGTTGCACCCGCGTTCCTCAAACCAAACGGCATGGTGACGTAACAGTACATGCCGAAGGGCGTGATGAAAGAAGTCGCGAGCTGGTCGGACTCTTTCATCTTGATTTGATGATACCCTGAGTAGGCATCAAGGAAAGACAGGGTTTCGCACCCTGCAGTGGAGTCCATGATTTGATCGATGCGAGGTAGAGGGTAGGGGACCTTCGGGCATGCTTTGTTAAGACCAGTGTAGTCTACACACATCCGCCATTTCCCCCCTTTCTTCCTCACAAGTACAGGGTTGGCAAGCCATTCGGGATGGAATACCTCCTTGATGAACCCTGCTGCCATCAGCTTGTGGATCTCCTCGCCTATCACCCTGCGCCTTTCCTCGTCGAATCGGCGTAGAGGCTGTCTGACCGGTCGGGCTCCGGCCCGAATATCCAGCGAGTGCTCGGCGACATCCCTCGGTATGCCGGGCATGTCCGAGGGACTCCACGCAAAGACGTCGGCGTTTGCGCGGAGAAAGTCGACGAGCACTGCTTCCTATTTGGGGTCGAGCCCGGAACCGATCCGGATCTGCTTGGAGGTACCGCCACTGGGGTCGAGAGGGACGGCCTTGACCGTCTCCGCTGGCTCGAAGTTGCCGGCGTGTCGCTTCACGTCCGGCACCTCTCGGGAGAGGCTTTCCAGGTCGGCAACGAGGGCCTCGGACTCGGCGAGGGCCTCGGCGTACTCCACGCACTCCACATCGCATTCGAACGCGTGTTTGTACGTGGGGCCGATGGTGATGACCCCGTTGGGGCCTGGCATCTTGAGCTTCAGGTACGTGTAGTTGGGGACGGCCATGAACTTCGCGTAGCATGGCCTTCCCAACACTGCGTGGTAGGTTCCTCGGAACCCGACCACCTCGAACGTCAAAGTCTCCCTTCGGAAGTTGGAGGGTGTTCCGAAGCAGACAGGAAGGTCGATCTGCCCGAGGGGCTGGACGCGCTTCCCGGGGATGATCCCGTGGAAGGGCGCAGCGCCTGCTCGGACGGATGACAGACCGACGCGCAGGAGCCTGAGGGTCTCGGCATAGATGATATTGAGGCAGCTGCCCCCATCCATCAGGACCTTGGTGAGCCTGACGTCGCCGATGACGGGGTCGACGACGAGCGGGTACTTCCCCGGGCTCGGCACATGGTCGGGGTGGTCGTCCCGGTCGAAGGTGATGGGCTTGTCGGACCAGTCTAGGTAGACTGGTGCCGCCACCTTCACCGAGCAGACCTCCCGACGCTCTTGCTTACGATGCCGAGCCGAGGCATTCGCCGCATGCCCTCCGTAGATCATGAAGCAGTCGCGGACCTCGGGGAACTCTCCTGTTTGGCGATCCTCCCTTTTGTCGTCGTCGCGAGCCCTGCCGCCCTCTGTGGGTGGCCCGGCCCGGTGGAAGTGGCGCCGAAGCATGACGCACTCTTTGAGGGTGTGCTTGACGGGCCCCTGATGGTAGGGGCACGTCCCCTTGAGTGCCTTGTCGAAGAGGTTAGCACCTCCAGGGGGCTTCCGAGGGTTCTTGTGCTCGGCGGCGGCGACAAGGTCTGCATCGGGAACGTCGCGTTTCGCTTGCGACTTCCTCCTGCCTTTCTTCTTGGCGCCGCGCGGAGTAGACGCCTCGGGAGCATCTTCCGACGAGCGGCCCTGGGGCTGCTTGTCCTTTCGGAAGATGGCCTCTACCGCCTCCTGGCCGGAGGCGAACTTGGTGGCGATGTCCATCAGCTCGCTCGCCCTGGTGGGGGTCTTGCGACCCAACTTGCTCACCAGGTCACGGCAGGTGGTGCCGGCGAGGAATGCGCCGATGACATCGGAGTCGGTGATGTTGGGCAGCTCGGTGCGCTGCTTCGAGAACCGCCGGATGTAGTCCCGAAGAGACTCTCCCGGCAGTTGCCGATAGCTTCGGAGGTCCCAGGAATTCCCGGGGTGCACGTACGTGCCCTGGAAGTTGCCGGCGAAAGCTTGGACCAGATCCTCCCAGTTGGAAATCTGCCCCGGAGGCAGGTGTTCCAACCAAGCGCGAGAAGTGTCGGAGAGGAATAGGGGGAGGTTGCGGATGATGAGGTTGTCGTCGTCCGTCCCACCCAGCTGACAGGCCAGGCGGTAGTCCGCGAGCCACAATTCCGGTCTCGTTTCCCCCGAGTACTTTGTGATAGTAGTCGGGGGTCGGAATCGGGTCGGGAACGGCGCCCGCCGAATGGCTCGGCTGAAGACCTGCAGACCGGGTGGTTCGGGCGAGGGACTCCGATCCTCCCCGCTGTCGTAGCGTCCCCCACGCCTGGGGTGGTAGCCTCGGCGCACCCTTTCGTCGAGGCGTGCCCGACGGTCGCGATGAGGGTGCTCGTCGCCGAGGTGGCCCGGGGCCGCAGGCGCGGTGTTGCGCGTGCGCCCGGTATAGACCGAGGCTTCCCGCATGGGTCGGGAAGTCGCGGCACGAGGTTCCGAGGGGTACCCCTGCCTCCGTGAGGCAGAGCTCTCGGCCCGCCGGGCCGCAGCGCCTTCCAGGAGATGCTTGAGCTCTCCCTGAATTCGCCGTCCCTCGGTGGTTGATGACTCCGGCATCGCGCGGAGGAGCATCGCTGCGGCTGCCAGGTCCTGACCGGTTCCGCCGGATGCGGGTGGCAGTCTGGCCCTGGCATCGTTGGCGATGCGGTGCTGGAGATCCTGGGGCAGGTGACGTATTTCTCCGGCCGGGGGATGGCCCGCCCATACCTGCCCGACGTCCCGGCGGATTGCCTCGAGCGCTCCTGCTCCCTCGTCGAGCTGGTAACCCCCATCAGCATAAAGCTGCAAAGGCCTGATGGGTTTGATTAAGTCAGGGATCAGTCCATATGAGCGACTCGATCACGCCACGCCCGAGCCTAGCCTCGGGCGAGGGCAGCCGACCCTGAGATGACTCCGTCTCGCCCGAGGCCTCCTCTTTCACGGCAGACGCATCTCCGGCTCGCCCGAGGCCCCGCCTTCGATAAGAAGTAACCCTGACTAAATCACCGCGCCAACCGACCAAGTCACCGGGGCGTTTAACGCAAAAGGTAAGACCGATGGGCGACCAGACTTCGCCAGAGGTTCCATAGGAGGCTCCGCCCGACCCAGGGCTCGGACTCGGGCTAAGGCCCCGGAAGACGGCGATCTCCGCTCCGCCCGACCCAGGGCTCGGACTCGGGCCAAGGCCCCGGAAGACGGCGAACTCCGCTCCGCCCGACCCAGGGCTCGGACTCGGGCCAAGGCCCCGGAAGACGGCGAACTCCGCTCCGCCCGACCCAGGGCTCGGACTCGGGCCAAGGCCCCGGAAGACGGCGAACTCCGCTCCGCCCGAGTCCGAGCCTTTTTACATACGCCCCTACGTCGCCTTTCCGCAAGGAGGAGGGGGGGAGAGCGCCATGTTACCCTCGATGGGCACCGAACATGGTGTCTCCGGTGAGCTGCAATCGGGTAATCCGAGTGGACGTCCGTGCCCCGTTCGTTGGGGGTCGGCTAGGGGCCCGGAGGCACGCCCAAAAGTACCTGCGGGTGATCTGCCGGACCCGGTCCCCTGGCGACGGAGTCCGAGGGCTCGTTGCCTCCCTCCGATGGGATTACGTTACAGAGTCGTTCCCGCTGGTCTCGGAAATGTCCTAGGGTACCTCGGGAGCGCAGCCCGAGCCTCGGTTATGTATCGAACGTACCCCTGGTCATCCCTCGCTCGGTGTCTGAGGCGACTGTGAACCCTTCGAAAGGCCAGCCTTCGAACCCCTGATCAGTAATGGGCGCGGAGCCCGAGTAGCCTGAGGCGGTCGTTGAACCTTTCGGGAGGCCGACCTTCGAACCCCTGACCAGTAGTGGGTGTCGGGCCCACGCGATCTGAGGCGGCTGTTGAACCCTTCGGGGGGCCAGCCTTCGAACCCCTGATCAGTAGGGAGGCTCGGAGCCTAGTTCCTTCACGGGGAAGGATCCCTTTGGGGGTACCCCCTTTCCCGGTCCCTGTTGCAAGAGATAGAGAAAGAAGGAAAAGGGAAAAAAAGGATACGAAATTGAACGACGTGGCGTACCTTTTTTAAGTGTGGTCGTTTTGGTGAAGGCGAAGCGTCGCCGGCCGCTCCTGCTAGAAGCGTCGCCCGTTCAGCCGCAGAGTTAATGCGCCGGGGCGAGTAGTTGGCGAGGCTGCCGTTGCGCGTGCGCGAGCCGCTCGAGGTACGGGTCACGGGCGCGTCGTCTTCACACCGTGAGAGAGGGTTCTCTCGCTGCCTCCGGATGGGACATGAGCTTGGCTGATGGCGTGGCTGCTGCTCTCGCGCGCCTGCCACCGTCATTACTGCCGGCCCACTTTTGACCGCGTTTGACCGCTGCGCCAGGCTGGCGCTGCTGGGTCGCGGGCTGGGTCGCCTCGAATCGCGGTATCGGTTCCGCAATCGAGGAGGTGCGGTGGTGGTGCAAGTGGCACAGCGGCTCGCATGCAGCACCCGGCGCGCCAGTTGCGCGACGCGTGGGCTTGAGCCGTCGCGCTGGCTTGTCAGGAGTCGGGGAGGCGCGTCCACTTGGCGCGGTTGCATGCCGCCTGCATGGCCACCTGCCCCTTTCGCCCGCTGGTCTGGGCAAAAGTGGAGGGTTACTTGTAACCGCTGGGTGGTTGCGCGCGTCGTGCGCGACGGTTCGGCTTCCTCTGCTCGGAGCCGGTCTCCCTGACTTGTGGGTCCCAGCCCCCGCGCCGCGGGGGAGGGCTTTGGAGGCGTGTTGAAGAAGACTCAGCCCGTGACGGTTGGGGGCGCAAGCAGGGGGAGTTGCCTTTAAAAGGACGGCGACCCTTTCGTAAGGCGACCATGCCTTCTCCCTGCCTTATGCATCGTGTCTTTCCACCTTCCAAGCCCCCGGATGGGGGAAACCGCCGTCTCTTCGCCCCATCGTTGGAGGAACGCAACTCCGTGGGAGTTGGTACCTTTCAGCCATCGTTCGGCTTCAAGGATTTTCATCATGCAGCCCGGCTGCACCCCTCCACCGGCGGTCACCCAGGATGGTGACCTCCGGCTTGATGGTGGGGGAAAGCGAGCCGGGCTGCGGCATCCGCCCCTTCCTCAGCCTCAAGGATTTTCATCACCAGGGCTGAGGAGGGGCGTGTGCCGGGTCGGGGTTGGCCCCCGCGCGGGTGGTGACCCGCTCCTTCCCTCAGTGATCGGGGGGAAGGGCGGGAGTCGTCCGTGGCGCCAACAGCTGCAGCGTGCCCGGCTCTCTGAGCCGAGCAATCTCGGAGCTGCCCCCGGTGCCGCCTCCCGCCACGGCAGCTGGAAGAGGTTCTTCCGCCGGCGCGACAGCCGAGGTTGGCCACGGACCGACCTCCGACTCTACGGCCTTCTGCCCGTCCTTGCCTCTCGAGTTTGGGCAAGGGCGGGGGCCTCCCAGCAGCAGCATCCGCCCTGAGGCCATCATTGCTGCTGTTCGGCCCCCCAGGACAGACGTCTTCATCGTCGCCGCTGCCGGGGCGGGCGGCGACATGCCGTTCGTCGGTCTTCTGCTGCCCCGCAGGCCCACCCCCATCGAGTGGGGTTGTTCGTACCTGCGGGGGGGGGGGGGGGAACCGGAGTTCCGTTTGTAATGGCACTTCGAGTGCCGGGTTTTTTGTTCATTTTGGCTTTCGGGGCCTGAACATGTATGTAACTCCGGCACGGAGCCGTGTTTTTCCTCATTTCTGAGCACTAAGACTCGCCTGTTGTTTGCCTGAACCGCTTCACCAAGCGTGAGTCGCCCCGTGTCAAGGTGACGAGTGAGGTATCCGTATCCCGGAGGCGTAGGAATCCCTCGGCTCGGTCGGACCTGTTGTCCGAGGCTCCTCTAGCTTAGTTAAAGAGACCCCTCGGCCGCTCTTCGACGAGCCGAGGCCAGGGGTAGCGATATCAGCACGAGCAGAGGCGGAGTTGGCTCGGAAATGAAACCTGGTTGGCCGGAGCCTAGCCGGGTTGTCTGTTGGCAGGATTGTCGTCGGAGTTGATCAGCCGAGGCTTCGGACCGGGCTGGCGCCCTCGGAATGCGGTCGGCCGAGGCCCCGAAGGTGGCCGGCCGAGCCGTCCGCTCGGGCCGGGTTCTCGGAGAAGTCCCTGGCAGAGATTGCTCGGGCGTGGTGATGACGTCGTCCTTCAGAGCGGAGGCCCTCGGACCGCGTCGCCGTCCGAGGCTAGGTCGGGCCTTGCCGAAGGTGCTGTCGATGCCGAGGGTGTCATCGCCCTCTTCCAGCGTCATGATCCGAGCCTGCAGGGTCGAATCGTCTTGTAGCGTGGGCCTTGTGCGGCCGTCGAGGCCGGAACACACACCCTTGCTGCGTTATAAAGCTGCGTCTCTTTTCCTCTTGTTTCGAGTATCTGGACTTTTTGTCGGTAGCAGGGATGTTAGTGCGAGCGAGAGTTGCTTCTCGCGGAAGGTGATGAGTGAGGTATCCGTATCCCGGAGGCGTGGGAGTCCCGCGGCTCGGTCGGCCTCGCCGCTTACGCGTACTTCCACCCATCCATGAGGCCCTGTCACTGACTCGGTCGAGAAGGCTCGAAGAATCGCTTCGACAGAAAGGCTTTCGAACGTAAAGACTTATTCGATCCGCAGAGTCACCTTATCCGAACGCGAGTTACTTATCGCAGAAGGTGATGAGTGAGGTATCCGTATCCCGGAGGCGTAGGAGTCCCTCAGCTCGGTCAGCCTTGGCTGCTTACGTGTACCCCGTCGTTTCCAGGACTCACTTTTCGAAGTAGTCAAAAAGCACGAAAGGTATTCTGATAAAAGAGATTTTCTGTTCGAGGAAAATTTTGACGCAGAGGGGGTTTCCCCCCTTTTAGCCCCCGAGGGAGGGTCGGGCCTTGCCGAGGCGAGGCCGATCCTTCCTTGTTGACTAAACTTTGCGTGGGTGCGGGGTATATGAACAACTTGGAAACATCTTAAGGGTAGAAGCGACGTAGCTGTTGGATGTTCCAAGCGTTGCCGTAGACCTCGCCCTGGCTGTTGGCCAGCTTGTACGTTCCGGGCTTCAGAACTTTGGCGATGATGAACGGCCCCTCCCAGGGGGGCGTAAGCTTGTGCCTCCCTCGGGCGTCTTGCCGCAGCCGAAGCACCAGGTCGCCCACCTGGAGGTCTCGGGGTCGGACCCCTCGGGCGTGGTAGCGTCGCAGGGACTGCTGGTACCGCGCCGAGTGTAGTAAGGCCCTGTCCCGAGCCTCGTCCAGCTGGTCCAGCGAGTCTTCTCGGCTTGCTTGGTTACTTTCATCATCATAGGCCCTCGTCCTCGGGGAGCCGTACTCCAGGTCCGTGGGCAAGACAGCCTCGGCTCCGTAGACCAAGAAGAACGGCGTGAAACCCGTGGCTCGGCTCGGCGTCGTCCTCAGGCTCCAGACCACCGAGGGGAGTTCCTTCATCCACCGCTTGCCGAACTTGTTGAGGTCGTTGTAAATCCGAGGCTTGAGCCCTTGTAGGATCATGCCATTGGCGCGCTCTACTTGCCCATTCGACATGGGATGAGCTACGGCGGCCCAGTCCACACGGATGTTGTGATCCTCGCAAAAATCCAAGAATTTTTTGCCGGTGAACTGGGTGCCGTTGTCGGTGATGATGGAGTTCGGGACCCCGAAGCGATGGATGATGTTGGTGAAGAATGCCACCGCCTGCTCGGATCTGATGCTGTTCAGGGGTCGGACCTCGATCCACTTGGAGAATTTGTCGACAGCGACCAGCAGGTGCGTGTAGCCCCCGGGCGCCTTCTGCAGAGGGCCGACGAGGTCCAGACCCCACACAGTGAAGGGCTAGGTGATGGGTATTGTCTGCAGAGCTTGAGCGGGCAGGTGGGTCTGCTTCGCATAGAATTGGCACCCTTCGCAGGCGCGGACAATCCTAGTGGCGTCAGCCACCGCCGTCGGCCAGTAGAAGCCTTGGCGGAAAGCGTTCCCGACGAGGGTTCGAGGTGCTGCATGATGGCCGCAAGCCCCCGAGTGTATTTCCCGCAGGAGTTCCTGACCTTCGGCGATGGAGATGCATCGCTGGAGGATGCCCGAGGGGCTACGGTGGTAGAGCTCCTTCTCATCGCCCAGCAAGACGAACGACTTGGCGCGTCGCGCTACCCGCCGAGCCTCGGCTCGGTCGAGGGGCAGTTCTCCTTGGCGGAGATATTGCAGGTACGGGGTTTGCCAATCTTGATCTGGCATGACCCCGCTCTGCTCCTCCTCGATGCGCAGTGCTTCGCCCTCGGGGGCCGAGGGTTCCTCGGGTTGAACCGAGGGTGGCTCGGGCTGGGCCGAGGTCACCTCGGACGGGGCCGAGGGCACCTCGGGCTCGGACGCGTCGCCTATCTTGATGGAGGGTTGATGCAGATCCCGGGAGAAGACGTCCGGGGGAACCGTCGTTCGCCCCGAGGCTATCTTCGCCAGCTCGTCCGCAGTCTCGTTGTAGCACCGGGCGATGTGGTTAAGCTCGAGCCCGTAGAACTTGTCTTCCAGGCGTCGAACCTCCTCACAGTAGGCTTCCATCTTCGGGTCGCGGCAGTGGGAGTTCTTCATGACTTGGTCGATGACGAGCTGCGAGTCGCCGCGTGCATCGAGGCGTCGGACCCCTAGCTCAATGGCGATTCGCAACCCGTTGATCAGAGCCTCGTACTCAGCCACATTGTTGGACGCCGGGAAATGGAGGCGAAGCACGTAGCGCAGGTGTTTCCCGAGGGGCGAGACGAAGAGCAGGCCCGCGCCGGCTCCCGTCTTCATCAGCGACCCGTCGAAAAACATGGTCCAGAGCTCCGGTTGGATCGGAGCCGTCGGCAACTGGGTGTCGACCCATTCGGCTACGAAGTCCGCCAGTACCTGGGATTTGATGGCCTTCCGAGGGGCGAAACGAGATTGTCTCGCCCATGATTTCCACCGCCCACTTTGCGATCCGTCCCGAGGCTTCCCGGCACTGGATGATCTCCCCCAGGGGGAAGGATGACACCATAGTCACCGGATGAGACTCGAAGTAATGTCGCAACTTTCGCCTCGTCAGGATCACTGCGTACAGCAGCTTCTGAACTTGTGGGTAGCGGATCTTGGTTTCGGACAGCACTTCGCTGACGAAGTAAACTAGCCTCTGAATGGGCAATGCATGCCCCTCTTCTTGCCTTTCGACCACGATCGCGACGCTAACCACCTGAGTGGTGGTGGCGACGTAGACCAAGAGGGCTTCTCCATCAGCCGGGGGTACCAAGATGGGCGCCTGGGTGAGGAGCGCCTTCAGGTTCCCGAGGGCTTCCTCGGCCTCAGGGGTCCAAGTGAAGCATTCGGCCTTCCTTAAGAGACGGTACAGGGGCAGGCCTCTTTCGCCGAGGCGCGAGATGAAACGGCTCAAAGCCGCGAGACATCCCATGACCCTCTGCACGCCTTTTAAGTCCTTGATGGGCCCCATGTTTGTGATGGCTGCGATCTTCTCTGGGTTGGCTTCGATGCCCCGCTCGGAGACGATGAATCCCAAGAGCATGCCTCGGGGCACCCCGAAGACGCACTTCTCGGGATTGAGTTTGACGCCCTTCGCCTTGAGACACCGGAATGTCAGTTCGAGGTCGGAGAGAAGATCAGAGGCTTTCCTCGTCTTGACCACGATGTCATCGACGTAAGCCTCGACCGTGCGACCGATGTGTTCGCCGAACACATGGTTCATGCACCGCTGGTACGTTGCACCCGCGTTTCTCAAACCGAACGGCATGGTGACGTAACAGTACATGCCGAAGGGCGTGATGAAAGAAGTCGCGAGCTGGTCGGACTCTTTCATCTTGATTTGATGATACCCTGAGTAGGCATCAAGGAAAGACAGGGTTTCGCACCCTGCAGTGGAGTCCATGATTTGATCGATGCGAGGTAGAGGGTAGGGGACCTTCGGGCATGCTTTGTTAAGACCAGTGTAGTCTACACACATCCGCCATTTCCCCCCTTTCTTCCTCACAAGTACAGGGTTGGCAAGCCATTCGGGATGGAATACCTCCTTGATGAACCCTGCTGCCATCAGCTTGTGGATCTCCTCGCCTATCACCCTGCGCCTTTCCTCGTCGAATCGGCGCAGAGGCTGTCTGACCGGTCGGGCTCCGGCCCGAATATCCAGCGAGTGCTCGGCGACATCCCTCGGTATGCCGGGCATGTCCGAGGGACTCCACGCAAAGACGTCGGCGTTTGCGCGGAGAAAGTCGACGAGCACTGCTTCCTATTTGGGGTCGAGCCCGGAACCGATCCGGATCTGCTTGGAGGTACCGCCACTGGGGTCGAGAGGGACGGCCTTGACCGTCTCCGCTGGCTCGAAGTTGCCGGCGTGTCGCTTCACGTCCGGCACCTCTCGGGAGAGGCTTTCCAGGTCGGCAACGAGGGCCTCGGACTCGGCGAGGGCCTCGGCGTACTCCATGCACTCCACATCGCATTCGAACGCGTGTTTGTACGTGGGGCCGATGGTGATGACCCCGTTGGGGCCTGGCATCTTGAGCTTCAGGTACGTGTAGTTGGGGACGGCCATGAACTTCGCGTAGCATGGCCTTCCCAACACTGCGTGGTAGGTTCCTCGGAACCCGACCACCTCGAACGTCAAAGTCTCCCTTCGGAAGTTGGAGGGTGTTCCGAAGCAGACAAGAAGGTCGATCTGCCCGAGGGGCTGGACGCGCTTCCCGGGGATGATCCCGTGGAAGGGCGCAGCGCCTGCTCGGACGGATGACAGACCGACGCGTAGGAGCCTGAGGGTCTCAGCGTAGATGATATTGAGGCAGCTGCCCCCATCCATCAGGACCTTGGTGAGCCTGACGTCGCCGATGACGGGGTCGACGACGAGCGGGTACTTCCCCGGGCTCGGCACGTGGTCGGGGTGGTCGTCCCGGTCGAAGGTGATGGGCATGTCGGACCAGTCTAGGTAGACTGGTGCCGCCACCTTCACCGAGCAGACCTCCCGACGCTCTTGCTTATGATGCCGAGCCGAGGCATTCGCCGCATGCCCTCCGTAGATCATGAAGCAGTCGCGGACCTCGGGGAACTCTCCTGTTTGGCGATCCTCCCTTTTGTCGTCGTCGCGAGCCCTGCCGCCCTCTGCGGGTGGCCCGGCCCGGTGGAAGTGGCGCCGAAGCATGACGCACTCTTCGAGGGTGTGCTTGACGGGCCCCTGATGGTAGGGGCATGTCCCCTTGAGTGCCTTGTCGAAGAGGTTAGCACCTCCGGGGGGCTTCCGAGGGTTCTTGTGCTCGGCGGCGGCGACAAGGTCTGCATCGGGAACGTCGTGTTTCGCTTGCGACTTCCTCCTGCCTTTCTTCTTGGCGCCGCGCGGAGTAGACGCCTCGGGAGCATCTTTCGACGAGCGGCCCTGGGGCTGCTTGTCCTTTCGGAAGATGGCCTCTACCGCCTCCTGGCCGGAGGCGAACTTGGTGGCGATGTCCATCAGCTCGCTCGCCCTGGTGGGGGTCTTGCGACCCAACTTGCTCACCAGGTCACGGCAGGTGGTGCCGGCGAGGAATGCGCCGATGACATCGGAGTCGGTGATGTTGGGCAGCTCGGTGCGCTGCTTCGAGAACCGCCGGATGTAGTCCCGAAGAGACTCTCCCGGCAGTTGCCGACAGCTTCGGAGGTCCCAGGAATTCCCGGGGCGCACGTACGTGCCCTGGAAGTTGCCGGCGAAAGCTTGGACCAGATCCTCCCAGTTGGAAATCTGCCCCGGAGGCAGGTGTTCCAACCAAGCGCGAGCAGTGTCGGAGAGGAATAGGGGGAGGTTGCGGATGATGAGGTTGTCGTCGTCCGTCCCACCCAGCTGACAGGCCAGGCGGTAGTCCGCGAGCCACAATTCCGGTCTCGTTTCCCCCGAGTACTTTGTGATAGTAGTCGGGGGTCGGAATCGGGTCGGGAACGGCGCCCGCCGAATGGCTCGGCTGAAGACCTGCGGACCGGGTGGTTCGGGCGAGGGACTCCGATCCTCCCCGCTGTCGTAGCGTCCCCCACGCCTGGGGTGGTAGCCTCGGCGCACCCTTTCGTCGAGGCGTGCCCGACGGTCGCGATGAGGGTGCTCGTCGCCGAGGTGGCCCGGGGCCGCAGGCGCGGTGTTGCGCGTGCGCCCGGTATAGACCGAGGCTTCCCGCATGGGTCGGGAAGTCGCGGCACGAGGTTCCGAGGGGTACCCCTGCCTCCGTGAGGCAGAGCTCTCAGCCCGCCGGGCCGCAGCGCCTTCCAGGAGATGCTTGAGCTCTCCCTGGATTCGCCGTCCCTCGGTGGTTGATGACTCCGGTATCGCGCGGAGGAGCATCGCTGCGGCTGCCAGGTCCTGACCGGTTCCGCCGGATGCGGGTGGCAGTCTGGCCCTGGCATCGTTGGCGATGCGGTGCTGGAGATCCTGGGGCAGGTGACGTATTTCTCCGGCCGGGGGATGGCCCGCCCATACCTGCCCGACGTCCCGGCGGATTGCCTCGAGCGCTCCTGCTCCCTCGTCGAGCCCGGCCTGCGCCCCGTGGACTTGCTCGAGCTGTGGGTCGTGACCCCCCGCCGGAACGGGGACCACAGCTAGCTCCCGCGGGATGTCTGCGCGAGGCGCTGGCCTAGGGAGATCGCCATCCTCCGGCATGCCAAGTTGGCTGCCTCCGGAGGGATCCCCTAGCTCAACGTGGAAACATTCGCGGCTCGGACCGCAGTCCTCGTCGTCAAGGCTGCGGCCGTCGTCGGAACAGTCGGAGAGGCAGTAGTTGCATGCGGTCATGAAGTCCCGCATGGCACTAGGGTTGCCAGATCCGGAGAAATCCCAGCAGATGCTGGGGTCGTCGTCTTCCTCGGACCCAGAGGGTCCGTAGGTTGAGACGCCCGTCAATCGGTCCCAGGGCGACCGCACACGAAACCCCAGAGGGGTTGCACTCGCCTCAACGTGAGTATCCGCCAAAGCGAGATCGCTAGGCAGGTTGAGGCCGAGTCGAAATGACGAAAGATGGGGAGCAGTCGGTACCTTTTTGTCGACGAGGAGCGACGAAGTCACGTCGGGGGCTGACCGCGTCGTCGTCTTGGGTACGAGGGCGACGTCCTGCAGGCCCTTCGTGAGCGCGCTGGCGTCGTCCACCTGCTCGGGGTCGACGTGTTGCGGGGGGACGGCGCTCGCCTTTGCCTCGAACGCGAGGGTGACGCCTGGCGTGTCCTCCGTTGGGGCGCTAGGGGTGTCGATTTGCTCGACAGCCGTCGGAGCGCAGCCTCCCGCTCGGCCCTGGTTGCCCCGCCTCCTCCTCCTCCGACGGCGAGGGAGAGGATGGGGCGAGCTCGAAAGTTGTCCTTCCCCCACGCGGGAAAAACGTCGTCGGTTCCGCCGCCGGCGGGCGGGCTGTCGACCGCCATTGTCGCCGTCGCACGGCGGTGGAAGGAGTACCATGTCGTAGCCGCTGTCGAGAGACATGAACTCGAGGCTCCCGAAACGGAGCACCGTCCCGAGTTGGAGAGGTCGTTGGAGACTGCCCATCTGGAGCTTGACGGGAAACTGCTCGTCAACACGCAGCGTGCCCCTACCTGGCGCGCCAACTGTCGGCATTTCGAGACCGGGGGGTCCCCGAGCCGACGAGTGAGAGTGCCGCGTGCCCCAGCCCAGATGGGTCGAGCGCGTGGGCGAGCGCGAAGGGGGGAACAGAGAGAGCGAGAGGTCGGTGGCCGGAGCCGGGTCGCGACGAGGGAGACGGAGATTCCCATGGCCTTTCGTGTTCGTCCCGCGCCCAGGTCGGGTGCGCTTGCAGTAGGGGGTTACAAGCGTCCGCGCGGGTGAGGGGAGCGAGCGGCCCCAAGAGAGCGCCTGCCCCTGCCCTCGTTCCCGCGAGGCCAACCTTTTCTAAGAAGGCCCTGGTCCTTCCTTTTATAAGCGTAAGGAGAGGATCCAGGTGTACAAAATGGGGGTGTAGCAAGGTGCTACGTGTCTAGCGAGGGAGAGCTAGCGCCCTAAGTACATGCCAAGGTGGCAGCCGGAGAGATCTTGGCACCCTGTTGGTGTGGCGTCGTGGCTGTCGGAGAAGCAGTGGAGCTTGATGGAGGGACAGCTGTTGGAATAGCTGTGCTCTTGCTGACGTCTCCCTGCTTTCGTAAGGGAGTCGAGAGTCGCCGTCGTCATGGTCTAGTGAGGCGCCATCATTGCCTATCTGGCGGAGCTGGCCAGATGGGACGCCGGTCTTGTTCTCTGCGACCCGAGTCGGCTCAGGGCAGGGTGATGATGACGCTTCCTGTTGACGTGGCGGTCTGGTGTCCTAGGTCGGGCGGCATGGAAGCTCCTCCGAAGTCGAGGTGGAGTCCGTCCTGCATGACAGAGGCCGAGCCCGAGCTCCTGGGTCGGGCGAGGCGGAGGTCGTTCGGCAGAGGCCGAGGCGGAGTCCGAGCCCTGGGTCGGGCGAGGCGGAGTTCGTCGTCTTCCGGGGCCTTAGCCCGAGTCCGAGCCCTGGGTCGGGCGGAGCGGAGTTCGCCGTCTTCCGGGGCCTTAGCCCGAGTCCGAGCCCTGGGTCGGGCGGAGCGGAGTTTGCCGTCTTCCGGGGCCTTGGCCCGAGTCCGAGCCCTGGGTCGGGCGGAGCGGAGTTCGCCGTCTTCCGGGGCCTTAGCCCGAGTCCGAGCCCTGGGTCGGGCGGAGCGGAGTTCGCCGTCTTCCGGGGCCTTGGCCCGAGTCCGAGCCCTGGGTCGGGCGGAGCGGAGTTCGCCGTCTTCCGGGGCCTTGGCCCGAGTCCGAGCCCTGGGTCGGGCGGAGCGGAGTTCGCCGTCTTCCGGGGCCTTAGCCCGAGTCCGAGCCCTGGGTCGGGCGGAGCGGAGTTCGCCGTCTTCCGGGGCCTTGGCCCGAGTCCGAGCCCTGGGTCGGGCGGAGCCTCCCATGGCACCTCTGGCGAAGTCTGGTCGCCCGTCGGTCTTACCTTTTGCGTTAAACGCCCCGGTGACTTGGTCGGTTGGCGCGGTGATTTAGTCAGGGTTACTTCTTATCGAAGGCGGGGCCTCGGGCGAGCCGGAGATGCGTCTGCCGTGAAAGAGGAGGCCTCGGGCGAGACGGAGTCATCTTAGGGTCGGCTGCCCTCGCCCGAGGCTAGGCTCGGGCGTGGCGTGATCGAGTCGCTCGTATGGACTGATCCCTGACTTAATCAAACCCATCAGGCCTTTGCAGCTTTATGCTGATGGGGGTTACCAGCTGAGAATTAGGCGTCTTGAGGGTACCCCTAATTATGGTCCCCGACAGACATCTTGCCACCTACTAGGATAGTACGCAAGGGTCTTGGTCCTGATGGTTAACTCAATGGACGTGATCCGTTTAGCTTTGATCGGACTGTCAGTCCCAACATCCTCGAGTGTCGTACTGGTTCTGACCAATTTGTCATCTTGCTTTCCTAATTTTCTAAGTGTTCTGACGTAGCTCCATAGTCGATCAGGTCTTCTCCTTGCAGGTCGTCTTCCTCCATGGGTGTCGATACGTCGTTGGAAGTGTCCTGGTGTAGTGCGGACGATCCGGCCTCCGGGGTTGTAGGTCCGTGCCCTGTACGGTTGGTCCGGTCTTTATAGCCGGACTGTCGGCCATACCTGCAAAGAACTGCACAGTTGTTGTTTTATTTTCTGTCTTTGTGGCCGTTTGATTTTCCTCAACGGCTTTTGGTCTCCATCTCTTTTGTGGTGGCGGATACTGCGGATGCGTGTCATTAAATTTTTTTTTCGCCTCCTTTTTCTGGTTCTCCTTTGCTCTTAGGCGCTTTAATTTTCGCTTTTGTGATCGCGTCAATCTCGATGGACACCATCGGGGCATGGAGTATTTTGAATCAGCCGTTTTGTTGACAGTCGTATCTTCTTTTTTGTTTGTGTTGGTCGATTTACCAAAAATCATCGGCTCTTCGTTATTTTGTTGTACGATGACATTTGTTGTTCCTATTTCAATGATGTCCCCTTTTATCGTACTGTTGGAGGCCGTAGCTATATGCCCCCCCCTGCCGGATTAGTCAGCCTTTAGGGCCGAGTGGTTCGGCAATCTTGCTGGGCCTGTGCTCGTGAACCAGATTGAGGGGTTCTCAATCGGTCTTGTACTGGAGGCATCAACCTATCAAAGGCAGATGATTAAGGTGCCCCCAAGCGGAGTATTGTAGTGTCCCTGTTGGGGGCCTTCGTCTTCCGAAGGTCCTCAAAAACATGATTAACAATGTTTCCCAAGTATAATATATGTACAGGAACCTTCGGACATGGAACGAAGCTGTACATAATATGAAAAGCATGGTCTGGACGAAGGTTCAGGTAGCTCTGAAGCTACGCGCAAGGAAGCTTCGGCTCAGCAGCAGGAAAGGGAACCGACTTAAAGAGAAAAAGGATATTTAGCCCTCGATAGATTGTCCTTAAGTCAATAGTGAACATGAAGGGCATGGATGTAGTTTTACACAGGCTGCGTCCTGTGTCTATAAATAGATGAGCAGTAACACCGTACGGGGGACACTGACTTGTATTTGCTTGTGCGTCACTGTAACACCCGGCTTTAAGGAACAAAGCCAGGTGCACCTCATACATGCGCCAAGAAGACAACACATATAATAACAGAGTGTATAGAGATAAATGTCATAAAACATCAGAGTATTTATTACATAGCGGAAGGCTTATTACAAAATAAAATAATAAAGATAAAACGAACTAAGGATCGTCGGCGCAAATGTCGACTGGGAAACGCCACCTAGATCAAGTCAAACTCCTCGATACTTGACTCCACTTGAAACCACCTGATCTTCTCCTGTGGGGGGGGGGTGTGAGACAGCAAGGGTGAGCTCACACATGATCATAGCTCAACAAGTTGTGGGGAACCAGTGGACATAAACTCACAAAGGTGTGAGTTCATGTGATGTGTAAGGCTTAATCAATGACAGGGGTTAAAGCTGAGCATTGCTTTTAAGTAGTTGGTCAAAATTTTATTAGCAATTACTAAGTGTAAGTAAATACCAAACCATAAGTAAAGTAATAGAACAAAATTAATAACAAACCCATGCAATGCAAATGACAAAATTGAATTTAAGTTCCATAATTTAAACATCAGAGAGTCCTGAGCCGCTCATGACCGTGAGCTCGGCTAGTATACCAGTTTTACACTCTGCAGAGGTTGTACCCTTTACCCACAAGTCATGTTACCCATCTGCCAAGGGGTCGCGACTCCCCATATACCTCTACCTAGGAAGCACGGCAGGGCAACACTACGAGGCCTTTACAAAGTTCCACTAGCTTCCGAAAACCCGCTACAGTTTATGGGAAGATCCAGTAAAGGGTTCCTGGCTGACCGCCATCGCAGCAAAATCAACCAGGGACCTCCCCGCACTGACCTCTCCCCTACTGCCCTTGCCCCTTTCGGGTAAGGTAGTCTTCCACTAGCTTTCCTAATTAGTCAGCCAAGGGCGTCCCATTCCACCCTTGTGGTGGCACGTGGTTCTCAAGTTAAGCTCTATGTTCCAATTAACATTAATGATAACAATATGATCATAAACGGAATAACAACAAGAATTGGAACATAGAGGTAATAAATGATTATCCCAAAACCATGTAAAGCAATAGCAAAAACTACCCAAGTGATTCAGGGGTAAACAAGGTAATGAGATAAACAATCTAGGGTGACCTATTGGGTCCCATCAAAATTAACCTATGCATGAGTATGTGATTTTAAAGAACATTATTGGGTAAAAAGTGGTCAAGGGCACAACTTGCCTTCAATGAGCTCCTGCTCAGCTATCTCAACTTGCTGCTCACCAGGATCCTCAGCAACGGGCTCTTCTACTCGCCACAATACAAACAAGCACAGTGCATATAGAGAAATTAACATTACACCAAACATATAAACAAAATGCACAGAGATATTCCACATATTAAAATAAAATCCTAGGAACAGGAATCATAATTTTTGGAGTTATAGAATTTTAGTTATGGATTTTCAAAGGTTTTATGTGTTTTAAATTAGATTAAGTGTGAGATTAATTTTCTTACTGTTGTTATGCCCAAAACAGAGACACTAAATGATAGAGAATATTATTACAAAATTTTAGAAACTGGAATGGTTCAATTTGGACCAAACATGGAATTTCTATGAATTTTACAAGTTTCTAGATTTGTTTTTGTATTAAAAATGAATTTCTAATATTATTTCTCTGTTTCTAAATGTCTCAGGACTGGGCCTCGAATTCCAGAAAGGCCAAGGTTCTCGGTGTAAGTTTCCTAAGGCACAGAGCACAGACAGGGTGGACGGCGGGTTGATTTGCTAATTTTAGGAGGGCTCTTATGCAAAGTCGTCGGCCGAAGGGGTATCGGTGGTTTCTGGCCGCTGGATTCAAATCGAAGAGTTCAGATTAGATCACGAAGGGGTATGGGACAGGGACCGTGGGATCACCGATCGACGGCCACGATCAACTCACGTGAAGGGGTATGCATCTTTTAATCGGAAGCGTCTGTTCTAACATCGACGGCCACTGTTGCCCCGATCCTGGATCTAACTACAACCACCCATCCCGAGATGGACGGCCCCGAGGGCATCTTCCCCCCCCCCCCCCGGCCACGCGCGACGGTGGCGCCGCCCACTGCCGCCATGGCTCCACGCCGGCGCGCAGTGATTCGACGCCCCGACACCCACATTCCTCCATCGAGCCCGCTAAAACGAAATTCAAGCATAAGTGACCTCGATAGAGTATGCCATACCCGGACTCGGTGCGCGCAGACTCCTGCTCACGACGCTTGGTGAATCCGCGGCGGACCAAGAGGCACGGCGAGCAATTCGTCGTCACCCCCGACACCACTCCCACGACAACTGCATCCAACGCACCCGTGGCACGTCGTCGGATCTCCAGCGCTATTCCTTGCAGGCACGCGGTCGCGACTGGCGTTGATCGCCCGTAGTGGCGGTGGAACGGTCGGCGGCGAGAGCTCCACACGCAACGCCTAAATAGCCCGGCTACCATGGCCCTCCGAAGACGGGACCCCGCCCGCAGCTAACGGCGAAGAAGGCGGCCAACAGAGCGTCAACGGAAGCCCGCGGATTTCCCTGGTGTTTCGGCATGCTTGCGCGCAGCGCGGTTCGAGCGGGGAGAAAACAGAAGCAGCGAGGATAGGGGAAGGATAGAGATGACAGATGGGTCCCGTGGTCCAGTGATCCATGCCGCGCGTGAGAGGTAATGAGCAGTGGGGCCCACTGGTCGGCGTAACAGCGCGGGGAGGTGGGTTTGGGGCCGTGCGGCGTGATCAGCTGTTGGGCCAAATTCGTGGCTGCCGGCCCAAACAGGGTTCCCTTTTTTTTCTTTTTATTTCCTCTTCTCTCTCTTTTCAAATTCAAGTTGTATTCAAGTTTTAATTCAAACTCTTGTGACCAAATATTCTCAGATACTATTGAGCCATAAGCAGTACTATTTTGAATATATATTATTATTTTTTTTGTATCTTTTCTCTTTTTTTGGTTTTAATTCTAGAATTTCTTTTCTTTCTTTTCGAACTCTAGAATTTCTTTTAGGATTTAATTTCCCATTGGGGTATTAACATAATTATTTTTTTAGTTTACCATATTTTTATTTCATCACAAAATGCACACAAGAGTGAAAAACCAGCATGATGCAAAATTTTGTGGTATGTCTTTTATTAATTACTTGTTTTTAAATGTGGTGTTCACATGCTCCATTAAATAGGGACAAAATATTCAAGGGAAAAAACCTCTTATCCTATGATGTACACATTTGGGTGTTACAAATCCTACCCCCCTTAAAAAGAATCTCGTCCTCGAGATTTAAGAAGATCTAGGAAAAAGGTGGGAAAAATCTATGCGAAGCTCTTCTTCTCTTTCCCAAGTTGCTTCATCTTCACTGTGGTGACTCCATTGAACTTTACACATCTTTATCACCTTATTTCTTGTAACTCGAGTTAATGTATCCAAAATCTTGATCGGGTACCCCGTGTAAGTCAAATCACCTTGAACACTGAGCTCTTCCATGGGTAACTGTTCCTTAGGGACACGGAGACACTTCTTTAGTTGAGACACGTGGAATACATTATGCACATCCGATAGACTAGCAGGTAACTCGAGTTGATAGGCCATCTCTCCAACTTGCCTAAAAACTCCGAATGGTCCAATATAGTGAGGGGACAATTTGCCCTTAACTTTAAATCTCCTCATTCCACGAAGTGGTGACACCTTGAGGTGCACATGATCACCTTCCTCAAACCCTAGTGGTCTTCTTCTATTATCAGCGTAGCTCTTTTGCTTGGTCTGGGCCACTCTCAAATTCTCTCAAATTATACGGACTTGTTCTTCTGCCTCTTGAATAAGTTCAGGCCCAAGGAACTGTCTTCCTCTAGTCTGGTCCAAAAATAGAGGAGTCCCGCATTTCCTGTCATATGGAGTCTCGAACTGTGACATCTTCAGACTGGCCTGTTAACTAGTATATGAGAACTCAGCATAAGGTAGATTCTTATCCCAACTACTACCATGCTGAAGGGCACAAGTTCTCAACATGTCCTCCAATACTTGATTAGTCCTTTTAGTTTGTCCATCAGTTTGAGGTTGGTAAGCCAAACTAAAATTCAACTTTGTATCCATATTCTCATGAAAACTTTTCCAAAATCTGGAGGTAGACTTTGATCCTCTATCCGAAATGATCTTTTTCAGTACTCCGTGTAGAGACTCAATCCGAGACATGTATAACTTAGCCAATTGTGATCCCTTATAAATAGTCTTGACCGGAATGAAATGAACCACTTTGGTCAGTCTATCCACAATAACTCATATAGAACCATATCCTTTCTAGGTGCGAGGCAACCCAGTAATAAAGTCCATACCAATCTCTTCCCACTTCCACTCGGGTATCTTCAGTGGGTATAATAGTCCAGCTGGTCTTTGGTGTTCGGCCTTAACTCTTTGACACACCTCGCACGTAGCCACATCTTGTAGCCACATCTCCCTTCAATCCATATCACCAGTATTTCTGCTTCAAATTCTGATACATCTTAGTACTATCAGGATGAATAGAATAATCCAAGTCATGGGCCTCCTTTAAAATAGTCTCATGAAGGCTTTCAATCTCCGGAACACATCTCTTGAATCTTAGTATCACCAATTTGTCCTTTGCGGATTTCTTGCTCCAAGGTAGGTTCCGCATCAATAATAACTCCTTAGTATGAGTAACTATCCCCAGGTTAAGTCTCCTGAAATTCTAAACAATCCCATCGAGTAGCTGGGCAACAACAGTTAAATGAACATGCTCCTTTCGACTCAAGGCATCTACAACCAAATTTCGCCTTGCCCGGGTGATAGTGAATTTCCAAATCGTAATCCTTAATAAGCTCCAACCAACGACGTTGCCAAAGGTTGAGATCCTTCTGAGTGAATATATACTTCAAACTCTTATGATCCGTATATACTTGGCACTTCTCGTCCCACTTGAATTCTCTTTCCTTCACCAAAAGCGAGGTCATAAGCTTAGCAATCTTAGAAAATCCTTCAATAAATCTCCAATAGTATCCTGCAAGTCCCAAGAAACTTCGGTCCTCTGTAACCGTAGTGGGTATGCTCCACACCACTATCTCCTTGACTTTAGCAGGATCCACTGATATCCCTCCATTAGAAATGATATGTCCAAGAAATGGCACCTCGCCAATCCAAAACTCGCATTTACCATACTTGGCGTAGAGTTGATCATCTCGTAACTTCTGTAGCACCAACCTTAGATGTTCTTCATGGTCACTCTCATTCTTAGAATAGATAAGAATATCGTCGATGAACACCACAACGAATCTGTCCAAATACTCCAAAAACATCTTATTCATCAAATCCATAAAATAAGCTGGTACATTAGTTAATCCAAACGACATAACGATGAACTCATATAATCCATATCGAGTCGAGAAAGCCGTCTTAGGAATATCTGATGGTCCAATCTTCATTTGATGGTAACCCGATCGGAGATCAATCTTCGAGAATACGCTTGCACTTCTCATCCAATTAAATAAATCCTCAATGCGGGGTAATGGACACTTGTTCCTCAGAGTACATCATTAAGGGATCTTTAATCCACGCACATCCCTTGCAATCCATCTTTCTTCTTCACAAACAAAACTGGTGCTCTCCAAGGTGAAGACTCGGACGAATGTACTCAGCCTCTTGCAACTCCGTTAAATGCTTCTTGAGTTCTTTTAACTCTTCTACGGACATTCTATACTGCTTGGCTCCAATATTATAGCAGTAACTCCAAATTCTCTACCCATAATGGCCAATGTCAATCTACGTGTCATTTGATTCACCACAACAGGCCCTTTAGGTGTAATTACTCTCATGGGTTTTCTCATATTGTCCAACACATTTGCACAAACCAAAATCTCAGCATGACGCATAATTTTATTAGCAACTCATGGGGACAAATAGACCTTTTTATTCCTCCTAAAATGGTATCATACCGAATACTAACTAAAGGAACATGTAGATCCTACAAATAGTAGTAATTTACATATATGTTTATGTAGCTTGGTGGAGCCGGTGGTGGTGGAGATGGTGGTTGCTCTTGTTGTTGTCTCTCCAACCGTGATTGCCTTATTTCTTGCTGTATCTCCAGACGGGCCTGACGTATTTCCTCGCGTTCTTGTCTTATCTGGCTTTGCATTTCGGTCATCATGTCTGTCAATTGCTGTATTACCAGCCTTTGGGTTGCGATCACTTGCTCGGTTTCAACAGGTGGGGGATTTGGAGGACTCATTTCTGTTTGCTGTTGCGTGATAATCTTTCCTTTCCTGGTATTGACCATCTGAGTTAGATACATAAGGTAAGAAAGAGCAGTAGACAAGGCAGTAATTACAATCATGTTACTTTGGGGGACTTTTTAGCTAAGCAGATTAATATTTTACATATCCTAGCTAATTCAATACCTTATGGTGGTACATACTAAGATGTCCATCTATAATGATTCAATCAATCAAAGAAGCAAATCAGACATTTAGCATCAGAACAATCAAACAACATTTTTAAATATAGAAAATAGTTTTGGGTTGGTCTTAGGCCTCCTATCTCTTAAAAATGTCATAGGGGTAGGGATTCCAAGGTTTGAAATCCATCTTGTCTTAGAGTAGAAAAGGTAAGAATGATCAGAGTAGAACAGTAGAAGGTGAGACAGGATCAAGATAAGTGTAGAAAGAATCAGAGTAAGGTGAGTATAGAATGAATCAGAATGAGATAAGCAGGTAAGGGTTGTCCATTTCTATCTAGGTTTCGTCCTACAGTCAACATTTCCTCTGATACCACTTCCACGACAACTGCATCCAACGCACCCGTGGCACGTCGTCGGATCTCCAGCGCTATTCCTTGCAGGCACGCGGTCGCGACTGGCGTTGATCGCCCGTAGTGGCGGTGGAACGGTCGGCGGCGAGAGCTCCACACGCAACGCCTAAATAGCCCGGCTACCATGGCCCTCCGAAGACGGGACCCCGCCCGCAACTAACGGCGAAGAAGGCGGCCAACAGAGCGTCAACGGAAGCCCGCGGATTTCCCTGGTGTTTCGGCATGCTTGCGCGCAGCGCGGTTCGAGCGGGGAGAAAACAGAAGCAGCGAGGATAGGGGAAGGATAGAGATGACAGATGGGTCCCGTGGTCCAGTGATCCATGCCGCGCGTGAGAGGTAATGAGCAGTGGGGCCCACTGGTCGGCGTAACAGCGCGGGGAGGTGGGTTTGGGGCCGTGCGGCGTGATCAGCTGTTGGGCCAAATTCGTGGCTGCCGGCCCAAACAGGGTTCCCTTTTTTTTTCTTTTTATTTCCTCTTCTCTCTCTTTTCAAATTCAAGTTGTATTCAAGTTTTAATTCAAACTCTTGTGACCAAATATTCTCAGATACTATTGAGCCATAAGCAGTACTATTTTGAATATATATTATTATTTTTTTGTATCTTTTCTCTTTTTTTGGTTTTAATTCTAGAATTTCTTTTCTTTCTTTTCGAACTCTAGAATTTCTTTTAGGATTTAATTTCCCATTGGGGTATTAACATAATTATTTTTTTTTGTTTACCATATTTTTATTTCATCACAAAATGCACACAAGAGTGAAAAACCAGCATGATGCAAAATTTTGTGGTATGTCTTTTATTAATTACTTGTTTTTAAATGTGGTGTTCACATGCTCCATTAAATAGGGACAAAATATTCAAGGGAAAAAACCTCTTATCCTATGATGTACACATTTGGGTGTTACAGTCACACTTGGACTTTTGCCTTCTATCAAGCCGAAGGTATAAATGTAATTCAATATTGTTCACTTTCATTCATGATGATTTAATTATGATATATTAATGATGTCATATGATTATTCGAGTTATCTCTCATGTCTCATATGCTTCTTCTTTCATTGATTTATACTGCGATGATGAAGGTATGTGTCGGGGACCATAATTAGGGGTACCCTCAAGACGCCTAATTCTCAGCTGGTAACCCCCATCAGCATAAAGCTGCAAAGGCCTAATGGGTTTGATTAAGTCAGGGATCAGTCCATACGAGCGACTCGATCACGCCACGCCTGAGCCTAGCCTCGGGCGAGGGCAGCCGACCCTGAGATGACTCCGTCTCGCCCGAGGCCTCCTCTTTCACGGCAGACGCATCTCTGGCTCGCCCGAGGCCCCACCTTCGATAAGAAGTAACCCTGACTAAATCACCGCGCCAACCGACCAAGTCACCGGGGCGTTTAACGCAAAAGGTAAGACCGACGGGCGACCAGACTTCGCCAGAGGTGCCATAGGAGGCTCCGCCCGACCCAGGGCTCGGACTCGGGCCAAGGCCCCGGAAGACGGCGAACTCCGCTCCGCCTGACCCAGGGCTCGGACTCGGGCTAAGGCCCCGGAAGACGACGAACTCCGCCTCGCCCGACCCAGGGCTCGGACTCCGCCTCGGCCTCTGCCGAACGACCTCCGCCTCGCCCGACCCAGGAGCTCGGGCTCGGCCTCTGTCATGCAGGACGGACTCCACCTCGACTTCGGAGGAGCTTCCACGCCGCCCGACCTAGGACACCAGACCGCCACGTCAACAGGAAGCGTCATCATCACCCTGCCCTGAGCCAACTCGGGTCGCAGAGAACAAGACCGGCGTCCCATCTGGCCAGCTCCGCCAGATAGGCAATGATGGCGCCTCACTAGACCATGACGACGGTGACTCTCGACTCCCTTACGAAAGCAGGGAGACGTCAGCAAGAGCACAGCTGTTCCAACAGCTGTCCCTCCATCAAGCTCCACTGCTTCTCCGACAGCCACGACGCCACACCAACAGGGTGCCAAGACCTCTCCGGCTGCCACCTTGGCATGTACTTAGGGCGCTAGCTCTCCCTCGCTAGACACGTAGCACCTTGCTACACCCCCATTTTGTACACCTGGATCCTCTCCTTACGCTTATAAAAGGAAGGATCAGGGCCTTCTTAGAGAAGGTTGGCCTCGCGGGAACGAGGGCAGGGGCAGGCGCTCTCTTGGGGCCGCTCGCTCCCCTCACCCGCGCGGATGCTTGTAACCCCCTACTGCAAGCGCACCCGACCTGGGCGCGGGACGAACACGAAAGGCCGCGGGAATCTCCGTCTCCCTCGTCGCGACCCGGCTCCGGCCACCGACCTCTCGCTCTCTCTGTTCCCCCCTTCGCGCTCGCCCACGCGCTCGACCCATCTGGGCTGGGGCACGCGGCACTCTCACTCGTCGGCTCGGGGACCCCCCGGTCTCGAAACGCCGACAGTTGGCGCGCCAGGTAGGGGCCCGCTGCGTGTTGACGAGCAGTTTCCCGTCAAGCTCCAGATGGGCAGTCTCCAACGACCTCTCCAACTCGGGACGGTGCTCCGTTTCGGGAGCCTCGAGTTCATGTCTCTCGACAGCGGCTACGACATGGTACTCCTTCCACCGCCGTGCGACGGCGACAATGGCGGTCGACAGCCTGCCCGCCGGCGGCGGAACCGACGACGTTTTTCCCGCGTGGGGGAAGGACAACTTTCGAGCTCGCCCCATCCTCTCCCTCGCCGTCGGAGGAGGAGGAGGCGGGGCAACCAGGGCCGAGCGGGAGACTGCGCTCCGACGGCTGTCGAGCAAATCGACACCCCCAACGCCCCAACAGAGGACACGCCAGGCGTCACCCTCGCGTTCGAGGCAAAGGCGAGCGCCGTCCCCCCGCAACACGTCGACCCCGAGCAGGTGGACGACGCCAGCGCGCTCACGAAGGGCCTGCAGGACGTCGCCCTCGTACCCAAGACGACGGCGCGGTCAGCCCCCGACGTGACTTCGTCGCTCCTCGTCGACAAAAAGGTACCGACTGCTCCCCATCTTTCGTCATTTCGACTCGGCCTCAACCTGCCTAGCGATCTCGCTTTGGCGGATACTCACGTTGAGGCGAGTGCAACCCCTCTGGGGTTTCGTGTGCGGTTGCCCTGGGACCGATTGACGGGCGTCTCAACCTACGGACCCTCTGGGTCCGAGGAAGACGACGACCCCAGCATCTGCTGGGATTTCTCTGGATCTGGCAACCCTAGTGCCATGCGGGACTTCATGACCGCATGCAACTACTGCCTCTCCGACTGTTCCGACGACGGCCGCAGCCTTGACGACGAGGACTGCGGTCCGAGCCGCGAATGTTTCCACGTTGAGCTAGGGGATCCCTCCGGAGGCAGCCAACTTGGCATGCCAGAGGATGGCGATCTCCCTAGGCCAGCGCCTCGCGCCGACATCCCACGGGAGCTAGCTGTGGTCCCCGTTCCGGCGGGGGGTCACGACCCACAGCTCGAGCAAGTCCGCGGGGCGCAGGCCGGGCTCGATGAGGGAGCAGGAGCGCTCGAGGCAATCCACCGGGACGTCGGGCAGGTATGGGCGGGCCATCCCCCGGCCGGAGAAATACGTCACCTGCCCCAGGAACTCCAGCACCGCATCGCCAACGATGCCAGGGCCAGACTGCCACCCGCATCCGGCGGAACCGGTCAGGACCTGGCAGCCGCAGCGATGCTCCTCCGCGTGATGCCGGAGTCATCAACCACCGAGGGACGGCGAATCCAGGGAGAGCTCAAGCATCTCCTGGAAGGCGCTGCGGCCCGGTGGGCCGAGAGCTCTGCCTCACGGAGGCAGGGGTACCCCTCGGAACCTCGTGCCACGACTTCCCGACCCATGCGGGAAGCCTCGGTCTATACCGGGCGCACGCGCAACACCGCGCCTGCGGCCCCGGGCCACCTCGGCGACGAGCACCCTCATCACGACCGTCGGGCACGCCTCGACGAAAGGGTGCGCCGAGGCTACCACCCCAGGCGTGGGGGACGCTACGACAGCGGGGAGGATCGGAGTCCCTCGCCCGAACCACCCGGTCCGCAGGTCTTCAGCCGAGCCATTCGGCGGGCGCCGTTCCCGACCCGATTCCGACCCCCGACTACTATCACAAAGTACTCGGGGGAAACGAGACCGGAATTGTGGCTCGCGGACTACCGCATGGCCTGTCAGCTGGGTGGGACGGACGACGACAACCTCATCATCCGCAACCTCCCCCTATTCCTCTCCGACACTGCTCGCGCTTGGTTGGAACACCTGCCTCCGGGGCAGATTTCCAACTGGGAGGATCTGGTCCAAGCTTTCGCCGGCAACTTCCAGGGCACGTACGTGCGCCCCGGGAATTCCTGGGACCTCCGAAGCTGTCGGCAACTGCCGGGAGAGTCTCTTCGGGACTACATCCGGCGGTTCTCGAAGCAGCGCACCGAGCTGCCCAACATCACCGACTCCGATGTCATCGGCGCGTTCCTCGTCGGCACCACCTGCCGTGACCTGGTGAGTAAGTTGGGTCGCAAGACCCCCACCAGGGCGAGCGAGCTGATGGACATCGCCACCAAGTTCGCCTCCGGCCAGGAGGCGGTAGAGGCTATCTTCCGAAAGGACAAGCAGCCCCAGGGCCGCCCGTCGGAAGATGCTCCCGAGGCGTCTACTCCACGCGGCGCCAAGAAGAAAGGCAGGAGGAAGTCGCAAGCGAAACACGACGTTCCCGATGCAGACCTTGTCGCCGCCGCCGAGCACAAGAACCCTCGGAAGCCCCCCGGAGGTGCTAACCTCTTCGACAAGGCACTCAAGGGGACGTGCCCCTACCATCAGGGGCCCGTCAAGCACACCCTCGAAGAGTGCGTCATGCTTCGGCGCCACTTCCACCGGGCCGGGCCACCCGCAGAGGGCGGCAGGGCTCACGACGACGACAAAAGGGAGGATCGCCAAGCAGGAGAGTTCCCCGAGGTCCGCGACTGCTTCATGATCTACGGAGGGCATGCGGCGAATGCCTCGGCTCGGCATCGTAAGCAAGAGCGTCGGGAGGTCTGCTCGGTGAAGGTGGCGGCACCAGTCTACCTAGACTGGTCCGACAAGCCCATCACCTTCGACCGGGACGACCACCCCGACCACGTGCCGAGCCCGGGGAAGTACCCGCTCGTCGTCGACCCCGTCATCGGCGACGTCAGGCTCACCAAGGTCCTGATGGATGGGGGCAGCTGCCTCAATATCATCTACGCCGAGACCCTCACGCTCCTGCGCGTCGGTCTGTCATCCGTCCGAGCAGGCGCTGCGCCCTTCCACGGGATCATCCCCGGGAAGCGCGTCCAGCCCCTCGGGCAGATCGACCTTCCTGTCTGCTTCGGAACACCCTCCAACTTCCGAAGGGAGACTTTGACGTTCGAGGTGGTCGGGTTCCGAGGAACCTACCACGCAGTGTTGGGAAGGCCATGCTACGCGAAGTTCATGGCCGTCCCCAACTACACGTACCTGAAGCTCAAGATGCCAGGCCCCAACGGGGTCATCACCATCGGCCCCACGTACAAACACGCGTTCGAATGCGATGTGGAGTGCGTGGAGTACGCCGAGGCCCTCGCCGAGTCCGAGGCCCTCATTGCCGACCTGGAAAGCCTCTCCCGAGAGGTGCCGGACGTGAAGCGACACGCCGGCAACTTCGAGCCAGCGGAGACGGTCAAGGCCGTCCCTCTCGACCCCAGTGGCGGTACCTCCAAGCAGATCCGGATCGGTTCCGGGCTCGACCCCAAATAGGAAGCAGTGCTCGTCGACTTTCTCCGCGCAAACGCCGACGTCTTTGCGTGGAGTCCCTCGGACGTGCCCGGCATACCGAGGGATGTCGCCGAGCACTCGCTGGATATTCGGGCCGGAGCCCGACCGGTCAGACAGCCTCTGCGCCGATTCAACGAGGAAAGGCGCAGGGTGATAGGCGAGGAGATCCACAAGCTGATGGCAGCAGGGTTCATCAAGGAGGTATTCCATCCCGAATGGCTTGCCAACCCTGTACTTGTGAGGAAGAAAGGGGGGAAATGGCGGATGTGTGTAGACTACACTGGTCTTAACAAGGCATGTCCGAAGGTCCCCTACCCTCTACCTCGCATCGATCAAATCGTGGACTCCACTGCAGGGTGCGAAACCCTGTCTTTCCTCGATGCCTACTCAGGGTATCATCAAATCAAGATGAAAGAGTCCGACCAGCTCGCGACTTCTTTCATCACGCCCTTCGGCATGTACTGTTATGTCACCATGCCGTTCGGTTTGAGGAACGCGGGTGCAACGTACCAGCGGTGCATGAACCATGTGTTCGGCGAACACATCGCTCGCACGGTCGAGGCTTACGTCGATGACATCGTAGTCAAGACGAGGAAAGCCTCCGATCTTCTCTCCGACCTCGAACTGACATTCCGGTGTCTCAAGGCGAAGGGCGTCAAACTCAATCCCGAGAAGTGCGTCTTCGGGGTGCCCCGAGGCATGCTCTTGGGATTCATCGTCTCCGAGCGGGGCATCGAAGCCAACCCAGAGAAGATCTCAGCCATCACAAACATGGGGCCCATCAAGGACTTAAAAGGCGTGCAGAGGGTCATGGGATGTCTCGCGGCTTTGAGCCGTTTCATCTCGCGCCTCGGCGAAAGAGGCCTGCCCCTGTACCGTCTCTTAAGGAAGGCCGAATGCTTCACTTGGACCCTCGAGGCCGAGGAAGCCCTCGGGAACCTGAAGGCGCTCCTCACCCAGGCGCCCATCTTGGTACCCCCCGGCTGATGGAGAAGCCCTCTTGGTCTACGTCGCCGCCACCACTCAGGTGGTTAGCGCCGCGATCGTGGTCGAAAGGCAAGAAGAGGGGCATGCATTGCCCATTCAGAGGCCAGTTTACTTCGTCAGCGAAGTGCTGTCCGAAACCAAGATCCGCTACCCACAAGTTCAGAAGCTGCTGTACGCAGTGATCCTGACGAGGCGAAAGTTGCGACATTACTTCGAGTCTCATCCGGTGACTGTGGTGTCATCCTTCCCCCTGGGGGAGATCATCCAGTGCCAGGAAGCCTCGGGACGGATCGCAAAGTGGGCGGTGGAAATCATGGGCGAGACAATCTCGTTCGCCTCTCGGAAGGCCATCAAATCCCAGGTACTGGCGGACTTCGTAGCCGAATGGGTCGACACCCAGTTGCCGACGGCTCCGATCCAACCGGAGCTCTGGACCATGTTTTTCGACGGGTCGCTGATGAAGACGGGAGCCGGCGCGGGCCTGCTCTTCGTCTCGCCCCTCGGGAAACACCTGCGCTACGTGCTACGCCTCCATTTCCCGGCGTCCAACAATGTGGCTGAGTACGAGGCTCTGATCAACGGGTTGCGAATCGCCATTGAGCTAGGGGTCCGACGCCTCGATGCACGCGGCGACTCGCAGCTCGTCATCGACCAAGTCATGAAGAACTCCCACTGCCGCGACCCGAAGATGGAAGCCTACTGTGAGGAGGTTCGACGCCTGGAAGACAAGTTCTATGGGCTCGAGCTTAACCACATCGCCCGGCGCTACAACGAGACTGCGGACGAGCTGGCGAAGATAGCCTCGGGGCGAACGACGGTTCCCCCGGACGTCTTCTCCCGGGATCTGCATCAACCCTCCATCAAGATAGGCGACGCGTCCGAGCCCGAGGTGCCCTCGGCCCCGTCCGAGGTGACCTCGGCCCAGCCCGAGCCACCCTCGGTTCAACCCGAGGAACCCTCGGCCCCCGAGGGCGAAGCACTGCGCATCGAGGAGGAGCAGAGTAGGGTCATGCCAGATCAAGATTGGCAAACCCCGTACCTGCAATATCTCCGCCAAGGAGAACTGCCCCTCGACCGAGCCGAGGCTCGGCGGGTAGCGCGACGCGCCAAGTCGTTCGTCTTGCTGGGCGATGAGAAGGAGCTCTACCACCGTAGCCCCTCGGGCATCCTCCAGCGATGCATCTCCATCGCCGAAGGTCAGGAACTCCTGCGGGAAATACACTCGGGGGCTTGCGGCCATCATGCAGCACCTCGAACCCTTGTCGGGAACGCTTTCCGCCAAGGCTTCTACTGGCCGACGGCGGTGGCTGACGCCACTAGGATTGTCCGCGCCTGCGAAGGGTGCCAATTCTATGCGAAGCAGACCCACCTGCCCGCTCAGGCTCTGCAGACAATACCCATCACCTGGCCCTTCGCTGTGTGGGGTCTGGACCTCGTCGGCCCTCTGCAGAAGGCGCCCGGGGGCTACACGCACCTGCTGGTCGCTGTCGACAAGTTCTCCAAGTGAATCGAGGTCCGACCCCTGAACAGCATCAGATCCGAGCAGGCGGTGGCATTCTTCACCAACATCATCCATCGCTTCGGGGTCCCGAACTCCATCATCACCGACAACGGCACCCAGTTCACCGGCAAAAAATTCTTGGATTTTTGCGAGGATCACAACATCCGGGTGGACTGGGCCGCAGTAGCTCATCCCATGTCGAATGGGCAAGTAGAGCGCGCCAATGGCATGATCCTACAAGGGCTCAAGCCTCGGATTTACAACAACCTCAACAAGTTCGGCAAGCGGTGGATGAAGGAACTCCCCTCGATGGTCTGGAGCCTGAGGACGACGCCGAGCCGAGCCACGGGTTTCACGCCGTTCTTCCTGGTCTACGGGGCCGAGGCCGTCTTGCCCACGGACCTGGAATACGGCTCCCCGAGGACGAGGGCCTACGACGATGAAAGTAACCAAGCAAGCCGAGAAGACTCACTGGACCAGCTGGACGAGGCTCGGGACAGGGCCTTACTACACTCGGCGCGGTACCAGCAGTCCCTGCGACGCTACCACGCCCGAGGGGTCCGACCCCGAGACCTCCAGGTGGGCGACCTGGTGCTTCGGCTGCGGCAAGACGCCCGAGGGAGGCACAAGCTTACGCCCCCCTGGGAGGGGCCGTTCATCGTCGCCAAAGTTCTGAAGCCCGGAACGTACAAGCTGGCCAACAGCCAGGGCGAGGTCTACGACAACGCTTGGAACATCCAACAGCTACGTCGCTTCTACCCTTAAGATGTTTCCAAGTTGTTCATATACCCCGCACCCACGCAAAGTTTAGTCAACAAGGAAGGATCGGCCTCGCCTCGGCAAGGCCCGACCCTCCCTCGGGGGCTAAAAGGGGGGAAACCCCCTCTGCGTCAAAATTTTCCTCGAACAGAAAATCTCTTTTATCAGAATACCTTTCGTGCTTTTTGACTATTTCGAAAAGTGAGTCCTGGAAACGACGGGGTACACGTAAGCAGCCAAGGCTGACCGAGCCGAGGGACTCCTACGCCTCCGGGATACAGATACCTCACTCATTACCTTCTGCGATAAGTAACTCGCGTTCGGATAAGGTGACTCTGCGGATCGAATAAGTCTTTACGTTCGAAAGCCTTTCTGTCGAAGCGATTCTTCGAGCCTTCTCGACCGAGTCGGTGACAGGGCCTCATGGACGGGTGAAAGTACGCGTAAGCGGCGAGGCCGACCGAGCCGAGGGACTCCCACGCCTCCGGGATACGGATACCTCACTCATCACCTTCCGCGAGAAGCAACTCTCGCTCGCACTAACATCCCTGCTACCGACAAAAAGTCTAGATACTTGAAACAAAGAGGAAAAGAGACACAGCTTTATAACGCAGCAAGGGTGTGTGTTCTGGCCTCGACGGCCGCACAAGGCCCACGCTACAAGACGATTTGACCCTGCAGGCTCGGATCTTGACGCTGGAAGAGGGCGATGACACCCTCGGCATCGACAGCACCTTCGGCAAGGCCCGACCTAGCCTCGGACGGCGACGCGGTCCGAGGGCCTCCGCTCCGAAGGACGATGTCATCACCACACCCGAGCAATCTCTGCCAGGGACTTCTCCGAGAACCCGGCCCGAGCGGACGGCTCGGACGGCCACCTCCGGGGCCTCGGCCGACCGCCTTCCGAGGGCGCCAGCCCGGTCCGAAGCCTCGGCTGATCAACTCCGACGACAATCCTGCCAGCAGACAACCCGGCTAGGCTCCGGCCAACCAGGTTTCATTTCCGAGCCAACTCCGCCTCTGCTCGTGCTGATATCGCTACCCCTGACCTCGGCTCGTCGAAGAGCGGCTGAGGGGTCTCTTTAACTAAGCTAGAGGAGCCTCGGACAACAGGTCCGACCGAGCCGAGGGATTCCTACGCCTCCGGGATACGGATACCTCACTCGTCACCTTGACACGGGGCGACTCACGCTTGGTGAAGCGGTTCAGGCAAACAACAGGCGAGTCTTAGTGCTCAGAAATGAGGAAAAAACACGGCTCCGTGCCGGCGTTACATACATGTTCAGGCCCCGAAAGCCGAAATGAACAAAAAACCCGGCACTCGAAATGCCATTACAAACGGAACTCTGGTTCCGTCCCCGCAGGTGCGGACAACCTCCCCGCCAGAGAAGCCCGTGGAGCGACGAGCTCTGGGCGAATCACCAGCAAACGCGGGTCGCCCCAAGGCGCATCGGCAGGTCCTCACTCCCGTCCTTGCCACGCAAGCGAGGAAGAGGACGGAATGTTGCATCCTAGCTGGATAGCAGCGGCCCGCCTCCCCCAGCGTAACTGGAGGACATCTCCTCCGCAGAACTGGAGGATGGTTTCCACCGCCAGAAGCTGGAAGAGGAGGCGGTCGGCCGACCCACGCAAGGAGCAGAGCACCGGCTTGGCCCGAGTCCTGTCCCGGCCGGGATGATGAAGACCAGCTGGGAGCGGGGCAAAGGCCACAGCCCAGCTGCACCTACCCATCCGGGGGCTGGTGATCACCGTCTTGGGTGACCCCCGGCAAAGGGGAGCGGATGAGCTGGCTGATGAAAATCCTTGAAGCCGAACGATGGCTGAAAGGTACCAACTCCCACGGAGTCGCGTTCCTCCAACGATGGGGCGAAGAGACGGCGGTTTCCCCCATCCGGGGGCTTGGAAGGTGGAAAGACACGATGCATAAGGCAGGGAGAAGGCATGGTCGCCTTACGAAAGGGTCGCCCTCCTTTTAAAGGCAACTCCCCCTGCTTGCGCCCCCAACCGTCACGGGCTGAGTCTTCTTCAACACGCCTCCAAAGCCCTCCCTCGCGGCGCGGGGGCTGGGACCCACAAGTCAGGGAGACCGGCTCCGAGCAGAGGAAGCCGAACCGTCGCGCACGACGCGCGCGACCACCCAGCGGTTACAAGTAACCCTCCACTTTTGCCCAGATCAGCGGGCGAAAGGGGCAGGCGGCCATGCAGGCGGCATGCAACCGCGCCAAGTGGACGCGCCTCCCCGACTCCTGACAAGCCAGCGCGACGGCTCAAGCCCACGCGTCGCGCAACTGGCGCGCCGGGTGCTGCATGCGAGCCGCTGTGCCACTTGCACCACCACCGCACCTCCTCGATTGTGGAACCGATACCGCGATTCGAGGCGACCCAGCCCGCGACCCAGCAGCGCCAGCCTGGCGCCGCGGTCAAACGCGGTCAAAAGTGGGCCGGCAGTAATGACGGTGGCAGGCGCGCGAGAGCAGCAGCCACGCCATCAGCCAAGCTCATGTCCCATCCGGAGGCAGCGAGAGAACCCTCTCTCACGGTGTGAAGACGACGCGCCCGTGACCCGTACCTCGAGCGGCTCGCGCACGCGCAACGGCAGCCTCGCCAACTACTCGCCCCGGCGCATTAACTCTGCGGCTGAACGGGCGACGCTTCTAGCAGGAGCGGCCGGCGACGCTTCACCTTCACCAAAACGACCACACCTAAAAAAGGTACGCCACGTCGTTCAATTTCGTATCCTTTTTTCCCTTTTCCTTCTTTCTCTATCTCTTGCAACAGGGACCGGGAAAGGGGGTACCCCCAAAGGGATCCTTCCCCGTGAAGGAACTAGGCTCCGAGCCTCCCTACTGATCAGGGGTTCGAAGGCTGGCCCCCCGAAGGGTTCAACAGCCGCCTCAGATCGCGTGGGCCCGACACCCACTACTGGTCAGGGGTTCGAAGGTCGGCCTCCCGAAAGGTTCCACGACCGCCTCAGGCTACTCGGGCTCCGCGCCCATTACTGATCAGGGGTTCGAAGGCTGGCCTTTCGAAGGGTTCACAGTCGCCTCAGACACCGAGCGAGGGATGACCAGCGGTACGTTCGATACATAACCGAGGCTCGGGCTGCGCTCCCGAGGTACCCTAGGACATTTCCGAGACCAGCGGGAACGACTCTGTAACGGAATCCCATCGGAGGGAGGCAACGAGCCCTCGGACCCCGTCGCCAGGGGACCGGGTCTGGCAGATCACCCGCAGGTACTTTTGGGCGTGCCTCCGGGCCCCTAGCCGACCCCCAACGAACGGGGCACGGACGTCCACTCGGATTACCCGATTGCAGCTCACCGGAGACACCATGTTCGGTGCCCATCGAGGGTAACATGGCGCTCTCCCCCCCTCCTCCTTGCGGAAAGGCGACGTAGGGGCGTATGTAAAAAAGCCGAGTCTGTCCCTGATCGTCCTCTCGCTCCGTGCGGAGGCTCGGGGGCTGCTCTCGCAAACCCGGCTCCGGCCGAACCGTTGACAGCGTCAACATACCAGCCCGAGAACTTGGGCCCCGACAGTGCACCTGGGCTACGGCCTGTTCGCATGAGGGAATCACCAGACCGGCCGAAGCATTGCGCGAGGCATTAAGACCTCGAAGGAGTGAAACCACTCCTCCGAGGCCTCGGGGGCTACACCCGGCGGGTGCGCTCGCGCGCACCCACCGGAACAAAGAGCAACCGAGAAAGGCTGGTCCCCTTGCAAAAAAGTGCGACGGAAAGCCTCCAAGCGAGTGTTAACACTCCCTTCGAGGCTCGGGGGCTACTGTCGGGGACCATAATTAGGGGTACCCTCAAGACGCCTAATTCTCAGCTGGTAACCCCCATCAGCATAAAGCTGCAAAGGCCTGATGGGTTTGATTAAGTCAGGGATCAGTCCATACGTGCGACTCGATCATGCCACGCCCGAGCCTAGCCTCGGGCGAGGGCAGCCGACCCTGAGATGACTCCGTCTCGCCCGAGGCCTCCTCTTTCACGGCAGACGCATCTCCGGCTCGCCCGAGGCCCCGCCTTCGATAAGAAGTAACCCTGACTAAATCACCGCGCCAACCGACCAAGTCACCGGGGCGTTTAACGCAAAAGGTAAGACCGACGGGCGACCAGACTTCGCCAGAGGTGCCATAGAAGGCTCCGCCCGACCCAGGGCTCGGACTCGGGCCAAGGCCCCGGAAGACGGCGAACTCCGCTCCGCCCGACCCAGGGCTCGGACTCGGGCTAAGGCCCCGGAAGACGACGAACTCCGCCTCGCCCGACCCAGGGCTCGAACTCCGCCTCGGCCTCTGCCGAACGACCTCCGCCTCGCCCGACCCAGGAGCTCGGGCTCGGCCTCTGTCATGCAGGACGGACTCCACCTCGACTTCGGAGGAGCTTCCACGCCGCCCGACCTAGGACACCAGACCGCCACGTCAACAGGAAGCGTCATCATCACCCTGCCCTGAGCCGACTCGGGTCGCAGAGAACAAGACCGGCGTCCCATCTGGCCAGCTCCGCCAGATAGGCAATGATGGCGCCTCACTAGACCATGACGACGGCGACTCTCGACTCCCTTACGAAAGCAGGGAGACGTCAGCAAGAGCACAGCTGTTCCAACAGCTGTCCCTCCATCAAGCTCCACTGCTTCTCCGACAGCCACGACGCCACACCAACAGGGTGCCAAGACCTCTCCGGCTGCCACCTTGGCATGTACTTAGGGCGCTAGCTCTCCCTCGCTAGACACGTAGCACCTTGCTACACCCCCATTTTGTACACCTGGATCCTCTCCTTACGCTTATAAAAGGAAGGATCAGGGCCTTCTTAGAGAAGGTTGGCCTCGCGGGAACGAGGGCAGGGGCAGGCGCTCTCTTGGGGCCGCTCGCTCCCCTCACCCGCGCGGACGCTTGTAACCCCCTACTGCAAGCGCACCCGACCTGGGCGCGGGACGAACACGAAAGGCCGCGGGAATCTCCGTCTCCCTCGTCGCGACCCGGCTCCGGCCACCGACCTCTCGCTCTCTCTGTTCCCCCCTTCGCGCTCGCCCACGCGCTCGACCCATCTGGGCTGGGGCACGCGGCACTCTCACTCGTCGGCTCAGGGACCCCCCGGTCTCGAAACGCCGACAGTATGTCCTTCATAACCTTCGTCCGAAGATCATTATATCCTAAGGGAGATAATGTTTTGAAGGATGAAGGGCATTAACCATTGACATCTTGTGTTGCCTTGTTCTTAACTCATAGCATTTGAGAACAAGTGACCAACATTGACACCCACCTCCAGTGAACTCATTTGACCACCTTCGGCAAACCGCGACCTTCGTCATGCCGCCAAAGAAAGCTTCAGGGCTAGGGGCTGCACTGCAGCCACTGAACATCAACCAGGACACATTGCGTGAAGCTCGAACTCAAAAGAGGAAGGCTACAAGTCCGACACCCCAGGAGGAGGAGCTAGACCAGGAGATAAGGGATCTTGAAGCTATCCATCAGCAGGTCGAAAAGAAGAGAGAGAAGATGCTTCGTCTTTCCGATCTACAGAAGAAGATCGATGAAGCTGCTGAAGAAATACGTCATCTCACTCAAGATGACCAGGACCGAAGACCTCCACAAAGAGAGCTTCGTCAAGACAATTCCTACAATGATGATGATTGGTATGACGATTTCCATCACGAAAATTTTGCTTTTGATGATGCTTCTTCTCTATCAGCAGAACTGCAGGCTACCCCATGGCCCCCATCATACAAGCCACCCCAACTTTCTATGTATGATGGGCACTCAGATTCGAAGCAGTTTTTGATGAGCTATGAAGCAACTATATCTTCGTATGGGGGCAATACCGCAGTCATGGCGAAGTCCTTCGTCATGGCAGTCCAAAGTGTAGCACAGACATGGTACTCTTCTCTCCGGCCAGGGACAATCACGTCATGGTAGAAGCTTAAGGACATGCTGATCACCAGTTTTCAAGGGTTCTAGACGAAGCCAGTTACTGCTCAGGCCTTGTTCCAGTGCACTCAAGACCATGAGGAGTACCTTCAGGCATATGTCCGAAGGTTCTTACGCCTGAGAGCACAAGCGCCTACGATACCCAATGAAATCATCATTGAGGCCATGATCAAAGGTCTTCGACCAGGGCCTACGGCCCAATACTTCGCCAGGAAGCCCCTCAGACTCTGGAGAAGCTGCTTCAGAAAATGGATGAGTACATCCGGGCTGACAATGACTTCCGCCAACGAAGGGAGAAAGCTTGCAGATTTTCTAAGATGAATAGGGGCTTCGAAGGAAGAGTCCACCCTAGGCATGTCAGATCAATCCATAGCTCTAGTCAGAACGATGACAAAGGAGGCCAGTTTCAGAAGCCACAGCACAGTTCACAATCTTCAGGACAGCAGCAAAGCTCTTTCAGGCCACCAACTTCAAGGGGTCGAGGCGGCAAGGGCTTCGAAGGTAGATATGGGGACCAGCCCAGAAAAATCTATTGCTTATTCTGTGGTGAAGACAAGGGACATACGACAAGGACATGCCAGATCACCATTCAAAAGCAAAAAGAGATCGCCGAAGCAGAAGCCCGGCAGAATCAGCCGAAGCAGGTCCTACATACTGCTTCGTGCCATTCTCCCTACATACCAGAATATGTGGGTAACCAACTTGCAGCTTCTGTAGCTTCGGCAAGCCATTCACAAGCTTCTTGGCCTCAGCTTCCACCGCCACCACCATTGCAACCCACTTACACCCGAAGCCAGCAGCCAGAAGGGCACCAGCACCCCCAACAACAACGTGACTTCAGGGAGGAGTCTGAAGCTCGTACAGTTAACAGCACTGTACCAGAGTCAAAGCACATATACTAAGCAATATCCTACTTCTGTAATGCTTTCATTTTCTATGCCATTTTGCTTTCTGTATAAGGAACAAGCAATGAAAACTTTGTTTTAAATTGTTGTAATAATTCTGCCTGAACCAGAATGAAATATATCTTCTTCACAGATTTACGAAGCTCAAAAGTCGTTTCTAAGGGAATGCAGAGCCAAGGTCGACGAAGCTACAAAAGTTGTTCCTAAGAGAGCACAGCGTAAGTCTTTTGCTCAAAAGTTGTTCCTAAGGGAATGCAGAGCCAAGGTCGACGAAGCTACAAAAAGTCGTTCCTAAGGGAGCGCAGTGTAAGTTTTCTGCTCAAAAGTCGTTCCAAAGGAAATGCAGAGCCAAATACCGCCGAAATATAAGGCGAAGAAGTTCAAAAGTCGTTCCTAAGGGATGCAAAACTTATACTGTCAAAATAGAAGGCGAAGAAGTTCAAAAGATGTTCCTAAGGGGATGCAGAATTTATATCACCGAAATAGAAGGTGAAGAAGCTCAAAAGACGTTCCTAAGGGGATGCAAAGCTTGTGTATTCCAGTGTGGGTGTGTGGGTGTGTGTCTTCGGCATCCTCATCATTTTGCATCATATCATCACATCATTTCACATAGTATTGCATCATACATCATATTGCATTAAAGACACAAGAATCGAATACGAAGCCAATCTTCGGCAAATACTTCGTCAAAATGAAAATGTGTTAAGGCACGAAGTAAGCTTCGGGAAATACAGTTGTACCAGCCTTATCATAAGAAGTGATCTTTTTCTTTACGAAGCATGAAAAGAAGGGAAAGTGTTTTTTCGCCGAAGGCTCAAAAATGGTATGTGTATAGATTTCATGCATCGTAAAGAAATAAATTACAATAATTTATATATTTGATTCAATGTCGCATACATCAATTGTTACACAGTTTCATTACAAAAAGAGGTCTAATCTTCCTTTATTAGTTTTGTACATCAAGCTTCTCAAAAAGATTATTACAATAAAATCTATTCCTCTCTAAGGACTTTTTCTGCAATTTCATTCAGTAATTTGTCGACGACTTCGTCGACAATGGATTCAGCCATACTTATGATATCCAATTATTCCTTCATCTCTGGATCAGCTAGGGGATCGTACGACTTTGGTGGCAGGGATAGTTTAGTTGAAATAGGTAAACACATTTAGTTCGAAGCCATAAAGCAAGTACCGAAGCTAAATAATCAAGAAACAGTACCAATACGCCTTTCATGTTCTGCAGCTTCTTCAGCTCGCTTTGCTTCTGCCCGGGCGTCGTGGGTGTCTTTTTTACTCTTTTTTATAATCTCATGGGCCAGCTCTCGGCCACCGTTCACCCAGACATCGTTATAAAATTTTTTGCCCATTAAAGTTGCTTCGGCTGAAGGATCCTTTGTATCATCTACGGAGAAGGCAGCTTCGGCCAGGGCCATGGCCTTAACATGATCACATCCGGCCTTCTCCAGGATAGCTGAAATTCCTCGTGCACCGGAAAATGCGCAAATATCTCCGCGATCACTTAAAATTTCCTTGAAGGCTTCAGCTTCTCCATTATCCACTCAACAACGTCTTTGGGGTCACCTCGTATGAAGTTTTCTTCAGCAGAATAGGCGCCCACTTGGGCGAAGCTAGTTTTTAACTTCTTTACACAATCCAAGGATTTTTGAAAACACTTCCTTGGATTCGTGAAGTTCTTCAACATTTTTCTCTAGCCTAATTTTCCAATATTCACTGATTTCTTGATTAGCCTGTGCAAGCGCACAGTTCTCTTTAGCTTTGGCCAGCTATCTCCGAAGGTCTTCAATTTCGGTTTTCTGGGCTTCGGCCTGAGCTTTGTAATTAGCCTCATCTTCCTTTACTTTGTTCACCGGTGAAATTAAAATTTTGTCTTTCTCTAGGCCTTCGTTTCTCAGTTCAATCACCTCAGACCGAAGGTTGTTAAGAGCCATTGTACAACTTTCGTCTTCAGCGCTCTTCTGTGCCCTCAAGGCATTACTAAGAATTAAGCCCTGCAAAGAAGGAAAAAATTTTAGTATGACATTAACATATTTTATTTTCCAACTTCAAAACTAACTTTTATACCTTTATACTGTTGTACGTGAGGCTATCAGCGGGATCATCCTTTGACATAACTGAAAGAGCATCTTTCAGCTTCGGAAATCCCATACTTTTAGCCATCTTCCGACAAACGGATATTTCTTTGTTGTCCGGGAGGCAGTATAGGAAGTCATCTTCGTTACTGCCATTGAACACTAAGGCCCCTTTCGGATATTTTAGTCTTTGGGCGTAGTGTCTGGCTTATACTATTTCTTCTTTGGATAAATTCTTCCTCGAAGCATGTCGAATGATGTAGTCAACATCTTCTACCGGAGCTTCAGGAGTAGGAGCTTCGGTTTTTTCTGATACAATTTGCCCTGCTGTTTTGTCCTCGGGCGCGTCAGGCTTCGTTTCGGTGCACACTGAAGGCCTAGCTTCGGCTTGAACTTTCGTAGCTTCGACGGTTTTCTTGGTAGGAGCAGGAGTTAAGGCCTTCGTGGTCTCTATAACAGCGTCTAGTACGCTGGCCATCCTCCTCCTTTTGGGAGTTGCAGCAGGAGTTTCTTGCACCTTCGACAAATCTGCCTCTACTGGTGGGCTCAGGATTTCTGGCACTTTTATCACTTTCTCCACCTTATCAACTTTAGCTTCGGCTGGCCCGACTGTAGGCACCTTCGGCAATACAGTCGGCTCTTCAGCGCTCTGTGCAGTCGAAGCAGTTTGTCTTGCTTCGGTAGCTGAAGAGGGCCCTTCGCCAAGTTCAGGCACCGTGGCCGGTTCAATGTATTACGGTGGGTGGGTCAAGACCTTCAACTTTTTGCCCTTCGGCACAACAGTAGCAGCTGAAGCAATAGTTTTCCTCTTCTTCCCTTGCCTTTGCAGCGGGTAGTGATAGTCAGGGTATACGAAGCCAATGGCATCAAATACTCTGTTCAATCTTTTCTTCCCTCGGCCCCCAAAGGCTGCGGACAAGGCGTCATCTCTAGCCCTGCTATATACCCCAAGTAGTTCATCGCTGATAGCCTCAATACTTTTTAGCCAATCATCATTTGGCTCATCAAACCAGTCTCTGAACCTGAAGGTATATTTCAATCGTATTAATCCACCTTAAGTTGACTCGGCAGTAGTATCCTTCGGCATATCCCAATTTTCCACAAGTGGCCATATTTTGTATGCTATGTGCTCTTGAATTATATCCCTTGTGCCAATGAAGGTGTAGACGTTGCTAAAAGCCTTTTGATAGGCTTCGTCATTCTGATCCATCGCCACCTTCAGCCTCCGAAGGCCAAAATGCGACCAGATAGGGCGTTGGATGATTTCCCTAACGTCTTCTCTTTCAATCAGATCATTCTTGACATAAAACCATTCTTCCATCTAGGCCCCAGGCCATCTCTTTCAGAATGTGGGAACTAGATGGCTTGCATTGGATCGGGCAACGAATCCGTAACAACCGAAGTTGTTGTGATACTGCTCTTTCCCGGTGGCCTTCGTCTCATACAGAAGTTCATGCATGCTGCAAAAACACTTCGCGCTTGGTTCCAATCCTTGACTTCTTATAGCCCAAACAAACAAACCCATTGTGATTATAGATTCAGGGGTAAGTTGATGAAGAAAGATTTGAAACGTCTTCAGCACTTCAACCATGAACCTGCTCAATGGAAACCAAAGCCCTGCTTTCAAAAAGCTTCGGTAGATAACCACCTCATTTGCTTTAGGAATAGGAGCAGCGCTGTCCCCTCCAACCCTCACAATAGTCATATCGCGAAAGTATCTTCCTCTCATGGCATCAACGTGACTTTGTTTGATAGTCGATTTTCCAAAGATGGTATGGCTTGGTCTCCATGGCCAATCTTCAGAATCTTCATCTCCACTTTCTGCATCATACTCATCACTATCGTCGGAGTCTTCAGACACATCCGCCAGTATTTCTCTTGTAATTTTTTATGTGTTCGTCTTTGCCATGGATTTTAAAAACCTAGAAATGAAAGGATCTGTAGCTTTCTTTTTTCATAAAGCTTCTCTTCCTCAGTCATTTTCCTTTCCTCAGTCAGCTTCGTCTCCCCGGTCGCTTTCTTCTCTTCAGTCATCTTCTTCTCTCCAGTCATCTTCTACTTTTCAAAAATTTGGAGCAAACGTGTCTTACAACCGAAGCTCTAACAACTCGAAAATCAGGCAAGAGCTAGTGAGCAAGAGCTAAAACTTTGAGAAAATAACGTAAACGACAGAAATAGCGTATCAAATACTGCCGCTATGGTTCATATTTATACGCTCGGTGCTTTGCAACCTGGTGGACCCCATTTGTCATTGACTGTTGCTATTCTAGCAAAGGAAAGGTGTTTTTTTTGGACCTTCGGCTTAAGGCCTTCGTTCACGTCGCAGTCTAAATTCGTTGTCACAACAAATTAATACTGCGAGGGGCTACTTTTGGGGGCATTCGTCTTCCGAAGGTCCTCAAAAACATGATTAACAATGTTTCCCAAGTATAATATATGTACAGGAACCTTTGGACATGGAACGAAGCTGTACATAATATGAAAAGCATGGTCAGGATGGAGGTTCAGCTAGCTCTGAAGCTACGCGCAAGGAAGCTTCGGCTCAGCAGCAGGAAAGGGAACCGACTTAAAGAGGAAAAGTTTATTTAGCCCTCGATAGATTGTCCTTAAGTCAATAGTGAACATGAAGGGCATGGATGTAATTTTGCATAGGATGCATCCTGTGTCTATAAATAGATGAACAGTAACACCATACGGGGGACACTGACTTGTATTTGCTCGTGCGTCACACTTAGACTTTTGCCTTCTGTCAAGCCGAAGGTATAAATGTAATTCAATATTATTCACTTTCATTCATGATGATTTAATTAAGATATATTAATGATGTCATATGATTATTCAAGTTATCTCTCATGTCTCATATGCTTCTTCTTTCATTGATTTATACTGCGATGATGAAGGTATGTCCTTCATAACCTTCGTCCGAAGATCATTATATCCTAAGGGAGATAATTTTTCGAAGGATGAAGGGCATTAACCATTGACATTTTGTGTTGCCTTGTTCTTAACTCATAGCATTTGAGAACAAGGGACCAACAGTCCCGAAAGGATATGGTGGCATACCCCACATCTGATTCGGGATATATGGTGGTGGTGGTATGTATGTATAATGATATGACATAGGTGTGTATGGGAGTGGAGGTGTCCATGCACCTACGTTAGGTCTTAGTTGGACATTATGACCTCCCGTCCTTTCCGATTGTTGAGGTGGTCCAATCGGCCTAACCTGCTGTCGCTCCTAGGTGGGTAAGCAAGACCGCTTTGGTGGCCGGTCACTAGGGTCGGCCTTCTTTTTCACATATTTAGACAATAATTGATCAAAGGTCGGGCTGGATTCGACCAACTGACTAGTTGTCTTGAACGTGTTAGTTTCCCACGTACCTATTTCTGGTCGTCATGGTTTGAAGGTACGTGGTTGCCGTGGCTTCTCGGTGTTGCCGAATCATCTGCTAGAATGTTCCGGACTGTCTGGTGATGTTATGGACCGTCCGCACCTGGGCACCAGACTGTCCGTGATGCATAGTATGGGTTCTCGTGCATGTCCCCTTGTCTGCGCTTGCCCTTCAGTACCGGAGGTTGTGATGGTCACCTTCAGTGTCTCCCCTCCATCAGGAGTCTTCTCGGCCACCACTTTCCTGCAATAGATTTTGTTGTTTCCATCGACCTCCCGTGCGTTGCCGATGGTGACTTTTTTGTCTTTGCCCTTATCGGCTGTGCTAGGCCGAATTAGAACCTTTTTGCCATTGAAGTCGATCACATTTATTGGGAAGGGCTCCGTGTCCTCCTAAAATTTCAATCATCCCTTGTTAATGGCCAATTGGATTTGTCGTTGAAACACATTACAATCATTAGTGGCATGGGAAAATGAGTTGTGTCACTTGCAATATGCGCGACGCTTTAGTTCGTCGGTGGGTGGAACAGTATAATCGATCTTAATGTTACCATTTTTTAGTAATTCATCGAATATCTTATCACATTTGCCAACAATAAATGTAAACTTAACCTCCTCCTGCCCTTTCTTTTGAACTGACTGCAAGGAAGAGCAAGCCAAAGATTTGGCCTGCTCGGGCCAAATTATTTTGGCAGTGTAAACTTCCTTTGGTTCATCGTCCGAACTACTTTGATTGTGTTCTACTATATGGACATTATGATGAACCGTTTTGACTAGTTCTTTGCTTCAGCTTTCACAAGCCAAAGTTCTCTGATGTAATTGTGCTAGTGTAAAGAACTAGATGCCTTCTAATTTCTCTTTTAAATAATATCGCAATCCATCAAAGGCTATTCCCGCCAGTTGTTTATCTGTTAAATGAATTTGAAAGCATCGGTTTCTCGTATCCCGGAATCTCCGGATGTAATCACTAACCGATTCATCCTTCTCTTGTCATAGGGCCACTAAGTCTACTAAATCTAGCTTGTAATCGCCAGAGAAGAAATGTTCATGAAAATTTTGTTCTAAGTCTCCCCATGACAAAATGGAATTAGGAGGGAGCGTGGCATACCATGTGAATGCAGTCCCTGTTAAAGATAATGAAAATAAACGTACACGAAATGCTTCGGTGTCGGCCAATTCTCATAACCGTGCTAAGAACTGGTTTATGTGATCATGCGTGATCTTTCCTTGGTCACCCGAAAACTTCGCGAATTCGGGTATTTTGGTCCCCTGTGGGTATGGGAGACAGTCAAACAGGCTATCATAAGGTCTCCGATATGACTGCCCCCTGGGGACTATACTAACTCTGAGCTTATCTCGGAACGCCCCAACTATTTCCTCCCTTACTATATCGATGGCAGCCGGTGGGAGACCACCGGCTCTTTGGTCCAATATGGGTGAGTTTGTTTGGATGTTGGTATGTTGTTTTCCTCCCCATTGGTTTGGGTTTTGTGGCGCGTTAATGCATGCCCTATGAGGCTCATAGGACTGGCCATTCCTTTCTGGCCTTCTGGGGGGCGGAAAGTACTCACTCTCACGGGTTTGATAGATTATATTATGGTGCTGGTTGTCACACCCGGTTTTAGAAGGCAAACCGAATGCGAACCATGTATGTGCCAGGATCAGCAATTCACGTACACAGCAGTTACATAACATGGACATCATCACATAGTGCTCAAATAGTATAAAAAAGGGAAATAATAGTCCATTACATCATATGTCTGAGACATCCACATAGTCTTTACAAAAATCAAAGTGCAAAAACGAAACGTAGATAAACGCGGCCTTCACAGGCAGCCGACTGGGGGTTGCCGCTAACCCACACCTAGAACTCGTCATAGTCTTGGAACTCCTGGAAGTCTCCTTCCACGGCTTCATCTTCTCCTGAGCAGTGGTTGCAATGCGGACAACCTGGGGAAAGGGGGGTTGGTGTGTAGAGCAAGGATGAGTATACATCAACATACTCAGCAAGTGTCCTGTTTGGCTCTAGTGGACTAGCTTTATGTGGGGGTAAGTCAAGCAGTTGCTTTTTGTTGGTCAGATTATTATTACTAGTAGAGAAAGCCAAGTTTTAGGATTAACCCACGTTATTAACCCAAACGTACTCTTTCCAAACGGAAAGAATACCACTTACCATTACCAGAGTCAAAACCAAGAACCATCAATCTCATTGCCACCTGCAAATTCGAACATCTCTGATCAAGTACCACTAATCACTGGAGCTCCCTTGGCCGCTCATAACCACGAGCACGACTGATATATCAGTTTTCAAACACTCTGCAGAGGTTGTGCACTTTACCCACAAGCCGTGATTTCCCTTTCTGCCCGGAGATCATGACTCTCCATTGATCACTACCAAGGTGACCCAGCAGGGTATCACTACGTAGCCTTTACAAAGATTCTCCGGGGCTGTAGCCGCCCATTAGGTTTTCTAAATGTACCACACTCCTCCCCAAGGGACAAATCAACCTTGGCAGAGCGAGCCACATACACCGAGCCCCATTGACGGCACAACGACTAAGCGAACTACACCCCGGTTCCTCTAATTACTCAGCTAAGGGCGTCCCACTCCACCCTCATGGTTGCACTGTTTTCCCGGGTGGTCATCCAACGAATAGGTCCTTACAGAGAGGCACTCGAGAAACCGCTCGATCCCCCTTGAAGGTCACAAGTATAACATCATAATAAAGGAGGGAAAACAACGTATCATTGATAAATTCTCATCATGTTCATTGCTTAGAGTTGAGCAATAGCATAAGACTAAGCAATAATAATCCAACCCAAATAGGTAAACAAGGACATGGATAACAAAAGCTAGTCGATCCTTAGGTATAACTGTGAAATGCGGGAGGTGAATTAAAGAATGCATAGGACAGAGATAGGTCAAGGGACACTTGCCTCCACCAACCGACTACTGCTCAGGGGCTTCTCCTGCGAGTTCTTCGGGCTCTTCAATCGGATCGTTCTCTATGCGAGCACAAACATACATACATCCACACATTTAATACAAACGAACAGTACACCATACAATAGAATGCAGTAAATAAACAGACATTCCACACGGGCTCGCAATTAAGGCTAAGAGAGAAAGAGAAAAAAGACAGTCGAGAAACGATCACGTTACATGATTATAAATTAAACTACTCGCTTAATGGAAGGGAATTAATTTGGATACTACGTTTTAGCATAAAGTAAAATCAAGTTCCACATTTAATCATTATAAACAATTGAAGATGAATGAATGGGAGTGGTCGCACGTCGAGACGTTCGACTTGACATTTAGATTGAATTAAGAAGTAAACGACTCGCCGCGCGACAGAGCGCACAACGAGACACTCACATTAATTATAAAGAGACATTAAGCATCGCGCGACGAAGCGCACGACGACATACGTCAACAGAGCTGAGTTTAAAGCGAAACGTCGCGCGACCGGACGCGTGACGTCGCACATTTAAACAATCTGAAATCAAAATGGATCGTCGCGCGGCGAAGTGCGAGACGCAGCACATTAATAGAACCTGAAATTAGACAAATTCGTCGCGCGACGAAGCGCGCAACACAGCACGCTAACTAACGGAGTTTGAAATTAATTACAAACCAAGAATAATCACCGCGCGCGTGGGTTTGTGTGATACCCAATTTCCAAAAGGAAGAGAAATTGAAGATTATTCTTTTTTTTCCTTGTTTTCTCTTCCGGGTCCTGTGCTACAGGGGTTTGGAACTTTTAGGAAGCATTCACTAGTAAAACAGTAGAATTCTTGTTGGACTGGTGCCCTGGGATCGGGAACGGACGTGAGAGCGAGTTTGGGTCGTGGATCTCGATCCGGCGGTGGGGAGCCCATTAGTTCTTCCCCTTTAACCCTAGCCGCCCCCTCCCCTATTCCCCTTTGGTTGCAGCCGCCCCCCCCTTTCCTATTCCCCTTTGTGGCCGCCACCCCCCCTCTCTCTCTCCCTCTCCTTCTCCCCCAAGTGATTGCAGCACCACCTCTCAACCCTAGCCGCCCCCCCTCCTCCTCTCCATGGTGCATCCTCCCCGCTTGGTACCCCGTCGTGTGGGTGCGAGTCTTCCATTGGAGTTTGGAGGGAGGAAGAAGAAAGAATGGAAGGAGGAAAGGAGGAACCCAAGGTGATTTTAAGATCATTCTTTTTAGTATTTGTGCTGCAATCCAATTGTTTACATGTTTACCTATGCGAATCGGTATAGGTGCTGTCCAGATTTTTTTGTGGGAGGACGAACAGCAGTAGTTCTAGGGATTTCTGGGAATTTTTCGTGGGCAATTAGTGGGGATCAGTGGGAGAATCATGTAGAGCTTTGTCATACCTTTCCAACGAGTACTTATGCGCTCGATTCGGAGTTATAATTTAGGAGATATCGTTGTTTGAATCCGGTTATTTTGCTGTCCAAAAAAACAGATTTTCAGGTGGATGAACAGCAGTAGTATTAGCAGTTTCTGGGGATTTTTCGTGGGAAATTAGTGATAATCAATATGAGAATCATGTAGATCTTTGTCATACCTTTCCAACGAGTACTTATGTGCTCGATTCGGAGTTATATTTTAGGAGATACCGTTGTTTGAATCCGGTTATGTTGCTGTCCAAAAAAACAGATTTTCAGGTGGATGAACAGCAGTAGTATTAGCAGTTTCTGGGGATTTTTCGTGGGAAATTAGTGATAATCAATATGAGAATCATGTAGATCTTTGTCATACCTTTCCAACGAGTACTTATGTGCTCGATTCGGAGTTATATTTTAGGAGATATCGTTGTTTGAATCCGGTTATGTTGCTGTCCAAAAAAAACAGATTTTTCAGGTGGGTGAACAGCAGTAGTATTAGCAGTTTCTGTGAATTTTTCGTGGGTAATTAGTGTTAACCAGTATGATAATCATGTAGGGCTTTGTCTTATCTTTCTAATGAGTACTTATGCGCTTGATTTGGAATTATATTTTAAAAGATATCGCTGTTTGAATCCGGGTATGTCGCTGTCCAAAAGACAAAAAAACAGATTACAGGGTTCATCTTGTGGACTGTTTTGGGCTAATTAGATGTTAGAATTTAATTATAAATTGTATACAAAACTTGTGGGGAATTTTATGTAGATGCCTCTGGAGTTTTTGTTTGTTACCACTGTTGTCATAATTTTAAAGTTATGAAATTATTAAGCAGCGCCGCTGCAGTTTGGTGGGTGTGGGGAGAGATGTTACCCGCGGCGGGGTTTGAGTTTGTGCGTAGGTGCGGCGTCGTTTATGAGCCTGATTATGTGAAATAGGTGCACTAAGTTGTGTGTCAAAAACAGGTGGTGGACTTCCGGATCGAACTTAGGGATTTACCCGAACTTCCGGTAAAGGCAAGTAAATATAGTGGTGGTTGCTACCGTTTGGTTTGCATCCTATTCCCTGTCATTGAGTATGCATAAGTTTTTAATTATGTTAATCATTGAATTCTATGATGAAGTTTATTTGTTTGGAAGTATTAATTCTCAATTGTCTAATATTGTGGATGATCATAATTTGGTTATGATATATGTGGTTGATTCCCATCTTGGATGAAGTTGAAGTATCTTTTTGAATCACGTTATATGAAGTGTTGTAGACATGACATGCACATCTCATCATCCATCTTGCATTTTGAAGTTATGTCGTGATCTTATGGTCCGACCGTACCGGTACATTTTTAGCATCGTACGTTGCCCGAGGAGGGGTACGATGCGGCTTCATATCCTTAGAGGTATGAAGGCAGAAGTCATCCTTGCATTTGCAGACATTTGCATTCATGAGGAATATATGAAGTGTGACATTACTATGTTACTATTGTGGTTTCTACCTGCGAGGTGTGGTAACTAGGTGTGTTGTACGTTGTATACGTGTTGCACCTTGGTAATAAGAAGGTTGTGGAATCAGGTGGTGGTAAAACAATGTTCTTATGTGGTTGAATAGTTTGATATTATTTTACTTGCTGAGATGTGTCATCTCACTCTTGCATTACTCAATGCAGGTACTTGATACATGTTGGGAATGAGGGGAGTAGCAGCACGTCCACTTACACTCTCACAATAACGCTGCCCAGGCGCAGCCATGATTTAATTAGAAACTTATTGTCAAAGGAAGCTTGTTTTTTATATAGTCGTGCGCACTGGTTAATTCAGTTCAGGTCGTACGTTTATCTTCCCTTGCTAGCCGATTAATAATACTTAGTATGTTTTTGCCATGATATATGTTTATACCCTGTTGCCCCCTTATTTATGCAATCTTGCAAAGGGGATGCTGCCGAAATTTTATATATGGACGTCAGAAGTGTAGTTCAGTAGCATTCTGGGTTGTTTGTGGAACCCGGGGTGTTACAGTTGGTATCAAAGGATAGGCTTTAGATTCTACGCAATTTGAAGATTAATTTGACACACTTGCACATATAGGAAGGGTATGGGTTCATATATCTTTCATATTAGTTTTTTATTGTATAGATGACTAGAATTTCCTTACTCCAAATCCCTTTATGGTTTGATGGGGTATGTTGTTAACGACGTAATGCTTGATATGATATGTTACTTCTATTTAATATTGGTTTCTTGATGTGGTTGTTATTGAAATTATTATGCAAGTGAAGCTACTAATGTACTTGTTTTATATACATATCGTCATAATGTTGTTTTTGGATGCAATGTTTACTAATCTCTGAGCTATTACTATCATACATTTCTGTATGCTTGACTGTGGATGTTTTTTTCCAAAAGGATTCTTGGGTTCTAGTACTTATAGGACCGATTGTTTATTGAGCTTGTGTATGAAGGATCTATTCCGACTTGGTGTAGTGTGAAAACACTATACAATGTAGTTTTATGGTGTTGTTGAGTTTGATTGACTGTTGGGTTACAACCCAACTTATCAATGTAATATTTCCATGGGTGCAGTGCTTTACACCTCACCTTTTTTTGGCTAGTGTGGCTACTTGCCAACTTGATCTTAGAGTACAATAGGTTTGTCTCCATAAAGCAAAGGCAATGTTGGACTGTCTATGAAATCTTGAGACTGGTAGAACTCAAGTGAATTTGTAAGATGACGTGGATAGATAAGTTCAACCATGTTTACATGATAGGTTTTCTTATTGTGTGCAACCTTATCTTTAAAAATAAATAGGCTGATTTCAAGTGGATTTTATGTCTATATTATAGTTGAAGAGGCATGCATGTTTTCCTTCTATGGTTTGTTTCTATAGCCAAAAAGGTTATGCATAATTTTTATTTGTTGGAGGCTAGTCATGTGGACGATATGGACAACCCGTTTTATATTGTTTTTAATCGCCGATGATATATGGTAGTTTTTTTTATATGATCAGTTCTCTATGCATGCTTGTTGAATTATTATTTGGACCGCTTTATCTTAAACAAAGTCAATGTTTAACTGGAAGTTGCTTATGTTTGTTAGTCCTCTATCTCTATAATGATGTGGTTGTTGCATCAGATGGAGATTTTTTTTATATGAATGATGGTTTGATAGATCATGTATGTCTACTACTCTGAAGTCATCCTATGACATCACGAGGTACAAATTGTTCAAGTGCAATAATAGGAGGTATTGTTGTATGTGAGGTTAATCAAGGTAGTTTGGTTAGGTGGATTGTCTTATTGAAGTCCAATTACTCCTGTTGAGCATAGTATCGTGTTATTATTTTAGTGTTGAAAGTAATATTTATGATGCTTTTGCATGAGTCTGTGTCAAGAAGTACATTAGTTTTTCTTGTTGTTATCCCTCCATTGCTTTATGAGTATTGCAAATTTTATCTCTTTTGAGAGGAGAAAAAGATGTTATATGACATGAGCACCATTTGCTTCACGTCAACAGAATAGTTTTGGAAATTTCTAGTAGTTGGATTCTAGTGTAATAACAACCATGTTTTATAGTGCTGGAGACGGGTATGTCAGGTGTTTCATACATTGTCGATACAGGGATGTTTGACCTTAGTGGCATTAACAAACGAGGTTGTTGAATTCATTGATTGTTGTGCTTAGTGTTCTAACCTATTTGGTAGAGTGTTATTTAAAGACTTTGTGGAGTTGCATCCCAGTGTGGTAGTGGAAAATTCTAGTGTTGATTGCACCTGCCAATGACTTGGGTTTCATTTCATATTGTTTTTTTTATTGTTGATAATGTGTTGTTTGGTTTTGGGAGGCATTTTAAATTAGTTGGAGGCTGAATCAGGCTTCACTTATCTAGAATGTTTTGTAGTATGTTCCTTCATCTTTCCATAGGATGTTTAATCACCATGTTTGGTCTAAACATTTGAGAGATAGGGGTTTCTTAAAACATCCTTGTTGGTGTCTCTAGCAGAGTGAGTCTTTAATTTTGTACAGAAGTGTAGACATTGAAGACGGTATAATTTGGTCTTTGTGGATTATGAAAGTTTTAGTAATTTCATGATCTTTTCAAAGAGTATTGGTTTCTAATTCTCATTGCATATAATTGGAGTTAGGTTGCTCTGAAGTTGTTGCACTGTTGTGTCTGAACTTTAGGCGTCGTTATAATCACCAATAAATCGACCGCATTTTGATAGTTGCAGAGCCCAAATTTGCGAATTCTCTTTAAGCAAAACTTGTAGGTCTTTTCAGTACCTTTTTAATGGGTATTTACTTGTAACTGTCTGTTAAATAGATTTGGAGAGGTGGTTGCCCGGATATAAATCGAATCTCTAATGTGCAGTATCTCAGGCTGAGTTTAGCTGTAGGTCATGCAGAGTTGAGGGCTATAAGGATAAATTTGGGTGCAACTTTATTGCAAAAGTCGTGGACAATTTTCAAAACTTTTCCAACGCGTGTTCGTTGTAGTTTAAGTTGAGTATAGCAGGAGTTATAAGTTTTTGAATTTTAGTTGTCCATTGTTTCAATCCTATCAGTTTTGCAACAAAAGAGTTGCATTGTTTTATCAGTTTGGAAACCAATTCCAAGACACTCATTATAATAAGAGTTCTAGGGAATGTTATAATCTTTTCAATGAGTTTATATTTGCAAAATTTTGTTAGCTGCAGGGAGTTATGATATAATGTATAGAATGTGCTTGGATGAATATGTGGGCAGACATAACATGCTTAAATTGATTCTTGTTTACATGATGTGAGATTAGGCTTAAATGATTTAAAAAGTTATCATATTGCTTCTATACTTATATTTGTTCTAGGTGTCTCGTAATGAAGAACCTAAAGTTATTAGTCTTTCAATGACCACTTAATCTTAGAAGAGTAATGAACCTGATAAAATCTATTGCTTGTTGTTGGGATTGCATGACCAGTTTTAGTTATGCAGCTAGTTCAATGAAGTAAACCATCTTTTCTGTAGAGATGTTATATGTAAAAGTTGTAGCCAACTTCTTTATCTTACTTGTGTAAAAATTTCATGACCATAGGTCTAGAAGTTTGGGAGTTATGATTTTCTCAAGTCCAGTCTTGAAATCTGTGCAGATTCTGTACAGATTTCGAAGCTGACCTTGTTTGCCCAATTTAATCTTCGAATAACTTATTATAAATTATAAAGAAGTTGTAGTACTTTTCTTAATCTTTTCAACAAATTTTGGATTACTTTTTTTGGAGATCTATAAGTTAAGTTACAGCTGTTTTAAGTGTGATCTCTGAATCTGTCCAAATTTGGACAGCAGAGCCTTTCTCGTGTCTTTTGACCTTGATATGCATTGAATTAACTTGCTATGTTTATAAATGAATTATAGACAATTCTACTAGCTTTCTAAAAAGTCTGGGAGCACCTGAATTGGATGATTGAGACTCCAATTATGGATTTTTGAATTGAGTAGTTGAATTATGTCCAAGTCTGGACAGAATTTACGTTTAGCATTGTTTGACCTTTCTAAGTGTCAAATCTTGTTGTGATGATAATACCAAGGGTATAGTGGACTTTATAAGCTTTCCATAAAGTCCTAGTTTACTAATTTTCGATGCATAATTTGTGAGTTAGGAGCAAAATAATTAATCGCTGTGTTGTTGTCTAGAAATATGCAAGCATTAAATTGCTATCTTGAAGTTGCTCTTGTTTAGCTAAGTTTTGTTTAGGCTATAGGAACACTATATGAATTGCATTAATATATACATTCATTGAAGTACTTGCATATGTCAATATTGATTTGGTGTCTAGAAAGCTTTGTCCGAGGCATATAGGACCGTCTACTATCTTAGCCGAGGTGGCAGCTGGGCTTATCACTTGCAATTGTCGGAATCTATGATCAGAGTACACCATGTATTCCATGTATTTATGTTGAGGAAGTATTTGTGGAATCCAGACCATCTAATCGAGCTAGAGCCGATTCCCGTGTAGCAAGATCATACTCTTGAGTGTCGTCTGCTGCGTATCTTAGAATCCTAGGAACTTGAGGAGCTGATGCGGCAGAAGTACCCGAACTTTTCGTTATGTGTGAGTTTTGTTGATTCATTAATCTTTCTTTTGTCATTCCGATAGAAGCGTCGGAATTCGAGGTCGAATTCTTTTTAAGGAGGGTAGAGTGTGATACCCAATTTCCAAAAGTAAGAGAAATTGAAGATTATTCTTTTTTTTCCTTGTTTTCTCTTCCGGGTCCTGTGCTACAGGGGTTTGGAACTTTTAGGAAGCATTCACTAGTAAAACAGTAGAATTCTTGTTGGACTGGTGCCCTGGGATCGGGAACGGACGTGAGAGCGAGTTTGGGTCGTGGATCTCGATCCGGCGGTGGGGAGCCCATTAGTTCTTCCCCTTTAACCCTAGCCGCCCCCTCCCCTATTCCCCTTTGGTTGCAGCCGCCCCCCCCTTCCCTATTCCCCTTTGTGGCCGCCACCCCCCCTCTCTCTCCCTCTCCTTCTCCCCCAAGTGATTGCAGCACCACCTCTCAACCCTAGCCGCCCCCCCTCCTCCTCTCCATGGTGCATCCTCCCCGCTTGGTACCCCGTCGTGTGGGTGCGAGTCTTCCATTGGAGTTTGGAGGGAGGAAGAAGAAAGAATGGAAGGAGGAAAGGAGGAACCCAAGGTGATTTTAAGATCATTCTTTTTAGTATTTGTGCTGCAATCCAATTGTTTACATGTTTACCTATGCGAATCGGTATAGGTGCTGTCCAGATTTTTTTGTGGGAGGACGAACAGCAGTAGTTCTAGGGATTTCTGGGAATTTTTCGTGGGCAATTAGTGGGGATCAGTGGGAGAATCATGTAGAGCTTTGTCATACCTTTCCAACGAGTACTTATGCGCTCGATTCGGAGTTATAATTTAGGAGATATCGTTGTTTGAATCCGGTTATTTTGCTGTCCAAAAAAAACAGATTTTCAGGTGGATGAACAGCAGTAGTATTAGCAGTTTCTGGGGATTTTTCGTGGGAAATTAGTGATAATCAATATGAGAATCATGTAGATCTTTGTCATACCTTTCCAACGAGTACTTATGTGCTCGATTCGGAGTTATATTTTAGGAGATACCGTTGTTTGAATCCGGTTATGTTGCTGTCCAAAAAAACAGATTTTCAGGTGGATGAACAGCAGTAGTATTAGCAGTTTCTGGGGATTTTTCGTGGGAAATTAGTGATAATCAATATGAGAATCATGTAGATCTTTGTCATACCTTTCCAACGAGTACTTATGTGCTCGATTCGGAGTTATATTTTAGGAGATATCGTTGTTTGAATCCGGTTATGTTGCTGTCCAAAAAAAAACAGATTTTTCAGGTGGGTGAACAGCAGTAGTATTAGCAGTTTCTGTGAATTTTTCGTGGGTAATTAGTGTTAACCAGTATGATAATCATGTAGGGCTTTGTCTTATCTTTCTAATGAGTACTTATGCGCTTGATTTGGAATTATATTTTAAAAGATATCGCTGTTTGAATCCGGGTATGTCGCTGTCCAAAAGACAAAAAAACAGATTACAGGGTTCATCTTGTGGACTGTTTTGGGCTAATTAGATGTTAGAATTTAATTATAAATTGTATACAAAACTTGTGGGGAATTTTATGTAGATGCCTCTGGAGTTTTTGTTTGTTACCACTGTTGTCATAATTTTAAAGTTATGAAATTATTAAGCAGCGCCGCTGCAGTTTGGTGGGTGTGGGGAGAGATGTTACCCGCGGCGGGGTTTGAGTTTGTGCGTAGGTGCGGCGTCGTTTATGAGCCTGATTATGTGAAATAGGTGCACTAAGTTGTGTGTCAAAAACAGGTGGTGGACTTCCGGATCGAACTTAGGGATTTACCCGAACTTCCGGTAAAGGCAAGTAAATATAGTGGTGGTTGCTACCGTTTGGTTTGCATCCTATTCCCTGTCATTGAGTATGCATAAGTTTTTAATTATGTTAATCATTGAATTCTATGATGAAGTTTATTTGTTTGGAAGTATTAATTCTCAATTGTCTAATATTGTGGATGATCATAATTTGGTTATGATATATGTGGTTGATTCCCATCTTGGATGAAGTTGAAGTATCTTTTTGAATCACGTTATATGAAGTGTTGTAGACATGACATGCACATCTCATCATCCATCTTGCATTTTGAAGTTATGTCGTGATCTTATGGTCCGACCGTACCGGTACATTTTTAGCATCGTACGTTGCCCGAGGAGGGGTACGATGCGGCTTCATATCCTTAGAGGTATGAAGGCAGAAGTCATCCTTGCATTTGCAGACATTTGCATTCATGAGGAATATATGAAGTGTGACATTACTATGTTACTATTGTGGTTTCTACCTGCGAGGTGTGGTAACTAGGTGTGTTGTACGTTGTATACGTGTTGCACCTTGGTAATAAGAAGGTTGTGGAATCAGGTGGTGGTAAAACAATGTTCTTATGTGGTTGAATAGTTTGATATTATTTTACTTGCTGAGATGTGTCATCTCACTCTTGCATTACTCAATGCAGGTACTTGATACATGTTGGGAATGAGGGGAGTAGCAGCACGTCCACTTACACTCTCACAATAACGCTGCCCAGGCGCAGCCATGATTTAATTAGAAACTTATTGTCAAAGGAAGCTTGTTTTTTATATAGTCGTGCGCACTGGTTAATTCAGTTCAGGTCGTACGTTTATCTTCCCTTGCTAGCCGATTAATAATACTTAGTATGTTTTTGCCATGATATATGTTTATACCCTGTTGCCCCCTTATTTATGCAATCTTGCAAAGGGGATGCTGCCGAAATTTTATATATGGACGTCAGAAGTGTAGTTCAGTAGCATTCTGGGTTGTTTGTGGAACCCGGGGTGTTACAGTTTGTGTACGCGGGAACGCGTTAGGGCGTAAACGAGGCTACGCGAGTCGTGCCGGGGCCAGGACGCCGCGCGCAGGGGGCCGAAGGCCGCACACAGGGGGTCGAGGCCGCGCGCAGGGGGCTGCACGCCGGGGCAGGGGCCGCGTCTGTTGCCGGGGACCGCGCCGAATGGCCGGGACGCCGTGCCGGGGGCTTGGGGGTTCGAACGCCGCGCCGGGGGCCGGACGCCGCGCCGGGGCCAGGTCCGCCGCGCCGGGGGCTGGACGCCGCGCCGGGGGCCAGGCCGCCGCGGGGGGAAGGGGAGGGGCGGGCACTGCCACGCCGCCGCAGGGAAGGGGAGTGGTGGGCCGCCGCGCCGCCGCGGGGAAGGGAGGGGCGGGGCCGCCGCGCCACGCGGGAAAGGGAGGGGCGGGGCCGCGCCGCCACGGGCAGGGGAGGGGTGGGCCGCCACGCCTCAGGGAGCAGGGGCGCGCCGCCGCGCAGGGACGCGCGCGCGCAGGGGAGAGAAGAGAGGGGGAGGGAGAGAGGGAGAGAGAGAGAAGGGAGGGGAGCTCACCTCGGGATCCAACTCCGGCGATCACCGTCTCCAAAACCTAGGGCACCACGAGAGGGAGAGAGAGAGATGGGAGAGAGAGGTTGCTACGCGGAAGAATTCGAATGAGCCAAACGGATCTGGGGGAGGGGGGCGCTTGGGGGTGGGCAGGGGTGCCAGGGGCGCGCGGGCCGGACTGGGCTGGACCGGGCCGGGCTGGGCCAGGCTGGGTTGGGCTGGGCCACTTCGCAGGTCGAAACCCACGACACGCACGACCATCAAACAGACTCCAATCATGAACCGAAAAACGAGACAGAACGAGACGAACACGCAACATCAGACAAAGAAATGTGCTTCGGCATGATGCAACACCCATGACACTTAAGTTTTGTTCATACACGACACGGACACCTGTCACTATACTGGTTTGAAATTGGGGAAAAGGGGGCGAAACGGGAAGAGAAAAGAGAGTAACGCCCGAATTTGGTGAGAGAAAAGAAGAAAAAAATTCTACCCCCAAATTCAGGGTGTTACAAACCTATCCCCCTTAAAAGAATCTCGCCCTCGAGATTCAGGGTTGGCTAGCAAAAAGCTCAGGGTATTTAGCCATCAGATCATCTTCACGCTCCTAGGTTGCTTCTTCCTCAGAGTGATGATTCCATCTGAATTTGCACATTCTGATAGTCTCCCTTCGGGTGACTCTGTCTGCCGTCTCAAGGATTTGCGCTGGTTTCTCTGTGTAGGTCAAGTCCTCCTGGACCTCTAGACCTTCCACTGGCAACTGCTCTTCTGGCACACGGAGACACTTCTTCAACTAAGATACATGAAAGACATCATGCACTGTGGACAGGCCTTCTGGCAAACTGAGTTGATAGGCCACTTCTCCACGCTTTGCGAGAATCTGATACGGACTGATGTAGCGGGGTGCCAACTTGCCTTTGACTCTGAATCGTCTGACACCTCTGATCGGTGACACTTTCAGATAGACAAAATCTCCAACCTCGAAACTCAGCTCTCTTCTTCTAGTGTCTGCATAGCTTCGCTGCCTTGATTGCGCTATCTTCAGATTCTCTCGAACCATCTTGATGTTCTCTTCAGCTTCAAGCAGAATGTCTGGCCCAAACACTTGCTTTTCTCCAGGCTAATCCCATTGCAACGGAGTTCTACAACTCCTTCCATAGAGCGCTTGAAATGGTGACATCTTCAAGCTGGCCTGATAACTATTGTTATAGGAGAACTCTGCATAAGGCAATTTCTTATCCCATCCGGACTGATCTTGCAACGCACAGGCTCTCAACATGTCTTCAAGGATTTGATTGGTTCTTTCGGTCTGACCATCTGTCTACGGATGATAAGCTGAACTAAAATTCAGATGTGTGCCTAAAGCCTCATGCAACTGCTACCAGAAATGAGAGGTGAACTGCGTTCCTTTGTCTGACACTATCTTCTTTGGCACACCATGAAGACAAACGATCCGAGACATGCACAATTCTGCCAATACTGCACTGCTGTAGTTGGTCTTGACTGGTACGAAGTGGGCTGACTTGGTCAAGCGGTCCACCACTACCCAAATGGAATCATAGCCGGCTCGAGTGCGAGGCAATCCGACTATGAAGTCCATACCGATTTTGTCCCATTTCCACTGAGGAATTTGCAACGGTTGCAACAATCCAGCTGGTCTCTAGTGCTCTGCCTTGATTCGCCGACAACTATCACACATAGCCACATGCTCTGCGATTTCTCTCTTCATTCTGTACCACCAGAATTTCTTCTTTAGATCTTGATACATCTTCTCACTTCCAGGGTGAATCGAATAGGCTGTCTCATGAGCTTCCTTGAGGATCAACTCCCGAATAGACTGGACATTGGGAACACAAAAGCGGTCTTTGAACCATATCACACCTTCTGCATCTTCCTGAAAATCTTTGCCTCTACCGTCTAGAATCAGTCGCCGGACCTCACTGATCTTCTCATCATTCTTCTGTGCTTCTTTGATTTCCCGCTCCAGGGTAGGTTCCAACTCAATTGTGACTCCTCGCGTGTTGTTCAGAAATCCGAGACTCAACCTGTCAAACTCTTTGGCCAACTCATAAGGCATCGGACGAGCGACCATCAGATGACTTGACTCTTCCTGCTCAAAGCATCTGCCACTACGTTCGCTTTGCCTGGATGGTAGTGAATCTCCAACTCATAGTCTTTGATCAACTCTAACCATCTTCGTTGCCTCATATTCAGCTCTGACTGAGTGAATATGTACTTCAGACTCTTGTGGTCCGTGTAAACATCACATTTCTGTCCATACAGATAGTGCCTCCATGTCTTCAGTGCGTGAACCACTGCTGCCAACTCTAAGTCATGGATTGGATAATTCTGCTCATGAACCTTCAGCTGTCGGGACGAGTAGGCCACAAATCTTCCCTCCTGCATCAACACACATCCCAAACCGGTGTAACAAGCATCACAATACACCGAGAAGGGCTTGTGCACATCGGGCAAGACTAAGACAGGCGCTGTAGTCAACTTCTCTTTCAGCGCTTCGAAGGCCTCTTGACATTTCTGGGTCCACTTGAACTCAACTTTGTTGCCTAGCAACGCTGTCATTGGTTTCGCAATCTTCGAAAACCCTTCAATGAATCGCCGATAATATCCGGCCATTCCAGTAAAGCTCTTAATTCCTCGAGCATCTGTTGGCGCTTTCCAGTTCAGAATGTCTGCCACTTTCTTTGGATCCACAGCCAATCCTTCTTTGTTGATTATATGACCCAAGAACAGGACTTCACTGATCCAGAACTCGCACTTGCTCAACTTTGCATACAACTGGTGCTCTCGCAATCTCTGCAATACCATCCTCAAATGATCTGCATGCTCTTCTTCGCTTTGAGAATATATCAGAATATCATCGATGAATACCACCACAAACTTATCAAGATAATCCATGAATACACTGTTCATCAGATTCATAAAGAAGGCTGGTGCATTTGTTAGACCGAAAGACATCACTGTGAACTCATACAACCCATACTTGGTAATGAATGCTGTCTTCGGAATGTCTGAAGGTCGGATCCTGAGCTGATGATAACCTGACCTCAGATCTATCTTGGAGAACACGCTGGCTCCCCTCAACTGGTCGAACAGATCTTCTATTCTGGGCAAGGGGTACTTGTTCTTGATGGTGACCTCATCTGGAGCTCGATAATCGATACACATCCTTCTGGTGCCATCTTTCTTTTCCACTAATAGGATAGGGGCGGCCCAAGGCGAGGTGCTTGGCCGGATGTAACCTTTCTCTGACAGCTCATCAATTTGCTTCTTAAGTTCAATCAACTCTGGTCCAGATACTCGGTAAGCTCTCTTAAAGATGGGGGCGGTTCCAGGAAGAAGCTCTATGGCAAACTCAACTTTCCGCTCTGGTGGCATACCTGGTAAGTCCTTTGGAAACACAGCTGGGAACTCGGACACAACCTTGATACTCTCAATTGGGTCTGCTTCACTGCTATCGACAGCCATCTGATAACAACTTCCTTTCTTTGGCTCAGGCGGGACTAACTCAGTCACCACTTCCTCTCCTAGTGGAGACACCAACTTGATTGTCCTCTTATCACAACTGATAACTGCCTGATACTTATCTAGCCAATTCATCCCTAGGATGCCATCTATTCCCTGAGTACCCATTACTATGAGATTAGCGGGAAACGCTATCCCCCTTATTTCCATACTTACATTCAAACAAATGCTATCGGCTCAAATTCTACCACTGGCTAAGTCAATTTGAATGGGGGTTGACATGGTAGTTATTGGAAGACTATGCGCTTTTACCCATGATACGGTAATGAATGAATGCGTTGCTCTGGTATCAAATAACACTTCTGCAATATGGGAGTTGACTGGAAACATACCTACTATCATGCTGGGGGTCTCCTGAACTGCTTCAGCCTCCAAGTGGTTTAGTCTCCCATGATTATAGCGTGGCTGAGAGCGGTTGCCTGCTCCTAGCTGAGGCACATTCTGCTTTGCTGGGGCATTGGGGCCTGACTGCTGCTGGGCTGCCTTCTTCGGACATTGCATCACCCAGTGGCCTTGCTCTCCATAGTGGAAACATGCTCTGTTTCCAACCTGAGCTGGTGCTGCATGACTGTTCTGTTGGTTTGCTAGGGCAGGAAGACGAGGTGCCTGCTGATTCTACCTCTAGAACTGACCTCCTCCTGACTGATTGTTCTAGCGATTCTGATACTGGTGCTGAGGATACTGCCTTTGGAACTGTTGCTGCTGAGGTGGACGCTGGTTCTGCCTGAACTGCTGAGGTTGATTGCCTGAGAAACGAGGACGATTGCTGCTTCCAGGCTGGGGTCCACTGATCTTGCGCTTGCGATCCTCCATCTCCTTACGCTTCCTCTCTGTCATGATTGCTCTGTCAATCAGGTGCTGGAATGTTGGGAAGGTATGATTCATCAGCTGATAATGTAGAGGGTCAACCACGCCTCTCAGAAAGCGATACTGTCTCTTAGCGTCGGTGTTGACATCTTCAGGTGCATAGCGAGACAACTGCAGAAACCTGTCCCGGTACTCACTAACAGACGATGACCCTTGCTTGAGGGCCAGAAACTCCTCCTTCTTCACTATCATCAGACCTGCAGGAACATGGTACTGACGAAAGCTACCTTTGAATTCTTCCCAGGTGATGGTGTCGGGGTTAGCATGGGTGGCAAGATAAGACTCCCACCATGACTGAGTTGCTCCTCTCAACAGACGGGGACCATACAGAACTTTCTCCCTGTCATCGCACTGAGCGGTATGCAAGTATGCAACTCTCGCTCCACAGTGCGTAGCCAGTCTTCAGCATCCATGGGGTCAGAAGAGTGAGCAAACGTTGGGGGATGACCTCTCATGAATTTAGCACGCTTGTCCCTGGGCATCTGAGGCATCTGAGGCTAAGGTGGTGGCTGCTGCTGCTGCTGCTGAATGGCGGCTAGAGTCTGACCAATGGCTTGAACTGCCTGAGTCTGCATCAGGAACATCTGCTCGATGGACATCGGGGGCGAGGGCGGCAGCTGCTGTTGCTGGGGTACCTCATCTTGCTGAGCTGCCTGCTCCTGCTGAGCATGCCTTCCTCCTCTACGCCTATTTTCTGACATCTACAGAATGTAACCACACATCAGAACTGATCTTGCAAATCTTGCAGCATAAGAAAAGAGTATAGAATTCTTCAACAACACTGAACAGATGAGCATCTTCACTGATCTCCAACATATACCAACACAGCTTCTCAGATAAAGAGGAAAGTGGAATAAAAGGCTTCCCAACTAAATAGCTAACTCCATTAACATATAACAGGTAAACCAAAATGCAGGGGATACCCACACTCTGGTGACAGTCATTACAAAGATCCAAATCAACTATAGTTCATCATGACTAACATAAATGCACAGGATATAGCAAACTACCCTGTCTAACTAAGACTAAATAAGAGCGAGACTAATGCTAAGACTATAGCTTCTATGTATATATTTCGTATTAATTACAAGATCCGACTCTGACGATCTATGGTTCTAAATTTATCTTGGTCTCGCAGTCGGGGTTGCCATAAGACTGGTGTCCACGCCGAGGTGAGAGGTACGGGTGCTGAGTCCCGACGGGAGCGGGGGAACCATCATCCAGGTGATGACGTTCCGCGCGCTCAGCCCGTAGCTGGACGATCTCAGCACGAGCCCTACTCAGCTCATCTAATGCATTGTCCAGCTCCGTGTTTAGCATGGCGACTAAGTTGACTATGCTGCTCAACCTAGGATTGTCCTCACCAACAGGTGAGACAATCACGCCTCCTGTGCTGCCAGATGGACGGTGGGGGTAATACTTCAGGTTGAGACCATCAGCTACCCCACCGAGCACTGAGCAGTAGTGCGAATGCGCACGCCGTGCGGCATCTTGCATGGCCGCCTCATCTGAGTCCCGCTCAGAGATGGAATAGTGCTCTGAGTAGACCTCAACACCCCAGAGACTGTTCTCCGAACGGCGCACCAGGCATGTCGCCTCCCAGCAGTCCGGGTAGACCCCGCGACTATGCTGGTAGACCACACAACGATACTCGATAGACCAAGTACGCTGGTCAAGTGCCCAACGTAGCAGGGTGTCGAGCGCATCGTGGAAGTGAAACCCGCGAGCAGCGTCGCGAGTGACGGGTCGAGCAACCCATCCTTCCGGCTCCTGGTCAGCAGAAAAGTCAGTGTCGTGGCTCGAGCTGTCGTCGCCACCTCCGTCGTCTGGGTCTCCTCCAGCAGCTACTCCAGGGGCTGGGGCGCTCAGTGGTGGTGCAGGGGGCGCCTCCAGGGGAAGCACGAGGGAGCAGCTCCTCACAGACTCTATCTCCTGCTGGAGCGTGAGAGCACCTAGAGGGGGGGGTGAATAGGTGATCCTGTAAAACTTCAAAAACTTATAGCCACAAAAACTTGGTTAATTGTTAGCACAATAATTGCCAAGTGGCTAAAGAGGAATCCTCAACAAAACACAATAACCAACTAGGATCAATCACAGAGATGGCACGGTGGTTATCCCGTGGTTTGGCCAAGACCAATGCTTGCCTACTCCACGTTGTGGCGTCCCAACGGACGAGGGTTGCAATCAACCCCTCTCAAGCGGTCCAAAGACCTACTTGAATACCACGGTGTTTTGTTTGCTTTTTCTCAATCTCGTTTGCGAGGAATCTCCACAACTTGGAGTCTCTCGCCCTTACACTTGAAATTCACAAAGAACACGGAGCAAGGGAGGGATTAGCAACGCACACAAGACACAAGAGTCAGAGTGTCAACACGCACACAAATCGCAACAAGAGCTCGCAACACGACTCAATGAGTTCACAACTCCACAAGAGCTCTATATGCTATCACAATGAAACGAATGCACGAAATCTATGTCTTGGTGCTTAGAAATGTTGTAGGAATGCTTGGTGTACTCCTCCATGCGCCTAGGAGTCCCTTTTATAGCCCCAAGGCAGCTAGGAGCCGTTTGAAGCAATCTTGGAAGGCTGATCTTGCCTTCTGTCGACTGGCGCACCGGAAAGTCCGGTTCACACCGGACACTGTCCGGTGCCCGATTTCCTTCCTTAAATAGCGAAGCCGACCATTGGCAGCCTGAGAGCCGTTGGCGCACCGGACAGTCCGGTGCCATCTTCCAGCCGTTGGCTCGGCCACGTGTCCCGCGCAGATTGCGCGGCGGACCGTTGGCCCGGCCGACCGTTGGCTCACCGGACAGTCCGGTGCACACCGGACAGTCCGGTGAATTTTAGCCGTACGTCGCCGGTGAATTCCCGAGAGCGGCCAGTTCGCTCGAACCAGCCTGGCGCACCGGACACTGTCCGGTGCACCACCGGACAGTCCGGTGCTCCCAGACTCAGTAGATTCTTGGCTGCTCAAGCCAAGACATTTCCAATTGGATTTTTCCTGTTTCCAGCACTTAGACACAATACATTAGTCCATAAAACAATGTACTAAGTCTGAGAAACATACCTTTATCCTTGATTTGTACTTTGTCCACCTCTTTACACTTAGGCACTTGTGTTGGACACTAAATCACCAAAACACTTAGAAATGGCCCAAGGGCACATTTCCCTTTCAATCTCCCCCTTTTTGGTGATTTATGCCAACACAACATAAAGCAAGTAGAACAAGTACAAAAACAATTCAAATTAGAACTCAAAATTGTTTTGATTCAATTTGACATATATGGATCACTCTATGCCACCACTTGGTTTGTTTTTTGCAAATCAAACTCAAATTCCTATCTCTAAGTCAAAACCACTTGTAGAGACATAAAGAGAGGTTTTCCAAAGAAATTTGATCAAGGATTTCAAAAACTCCCCCTTTTTCCCATAATCAACACTTCTCCCCACAAGAGGCCAACTTTTGACATAAAGACAATAAAAGAGTTTTGACAAACCAAAAGCTCTAATCTACTTTTTTCAAAATTTCTATTTCTCAAGTGGTAGCTGATCCATTTATTGCTTTGGCCTTTATTTTCTCCCCCTTTGGCATCAAGCACCAAAACGGGATCAATCTTGGCCCTCTAACCCCATTGCCTCACCAAAATTTTCAAATAAGAACACAAAGGCAATCGGAGTATAAAGATGAACTTTGAAAAGCTACTCTTTCTCATCGGAGTGCAGTGGAAGTCTTGCATGGTCCAAGTCCACCTTTTCCCTTTCAATTCTCCTTGGAGACTAAAACAACCAAACTCAAGTACATGGTTAGTCTCAAAGGGTCAAGTTGTAGCACAGCTCCCCCTAAATATGTGCATCACTTGCAAAAAGGACTTGTGAGGTCCAGGGAGTGTTTGTACAACTTGAGCACCACAATAAGCAACAAAATGCAGAATGAACATGATCAAAGGCATAAATACATGTATGCTACATTTCAATCCAAGTTCCGCGAATCTAAGATATTGAGCTCACTACGCAGCCTGCAAAAGGTCTTCTCATCTAGAGGCTTGGTAAAGATATCGGCTAGTTGGTTCTCGGTGCTAACATGAAACACTTCGATATCTCCCTTTTGCTGGTGGTCTCTCAAAAAGTGATGCCGGATGTCAATGTGCTTTGTGCGGCTGTGCTCAACAGGATTTTCCGCTATTCGGATAGCACTCTCATTGTCACATAGGAGTGGGACTTTGCTCAGATTGTAGCCAAAGTCCCGGAGGGTTTGCCTCATCCAAAGCAGTTGCGCGCAACAATGTCCTGCGGCAACGTACTCGGCCTCAGCGGTGGATAGGGCAACGGAGGTTTGTTTCTTAGAGTTCCATGACACCAGGGACCTTCCTAAGAATTGGCACGTCCCCGATGTACTCTTCCTATCGACCTTACATCCAGCATAGTCAGAATCCGAGTACCCAATTAAGTCAAAGTTAGACCCCTTTGGATACCAGATCCCGAAGCAAGGCGTAGCGACTAAATATCTAAGAATTCGCTTCACAGCCACTAAGTGACACTCCTTAGGATCGGATTGAAATCTAGCACACATGCATACGCTAAGCATAATATCCGGTCTACTAGCACATAAATAAAGCAAAGAACCTATCATGGACCGGTATGCTTTTTGATCAACGGACTTACCACCTTTGTTGAGGTCGGTGTGTCCGTCAGTTCCCATCGGCGTCTTTGCGGGCTTGGCGTCCTTCATCCCAAACCGCTTTAGCAAGTCTTGCGTGTACTTCATTTGGGAGATGAAAGTGCCGTCCTTGAGTTGCTTCACTTGAAACCCAAGGAAGTAGTTCAACTCGCCCATCATCGACATCTCAAATTTCTGCGTCATCACCCTGCTAAACTCTTCACAAGACTTTTGGTTAGTAGAGCCAAATATTATGTCATCGACATAAATTTGGCACACAAAAAGATCACCATCGCAAGTCTTAGTAAAAAGAGTTGGATTGGCTTTCCCGACCTTAAAAGCATTAGCAATTAAAAAGTCTCTAAGGCATTCATACCATGCTCTTGGGGCTTGCTTAAGTCCATAGAGCGCCTTAGAGAGCTTACACACGTGGTCGGGGTACCGTTCATCCTCAAAGCCAGGGGGTTGCTCCACGTACACCTCCTCCTTGATCGGCCCGTTGAGGAAAGCGCTCTTCACATCCATTTGGTACAACCTGAAGGAGTGGTGAGCGGCATATGCTAGCAAGATACGAATTGATTCTAGCCTAGCCATGGGAGCAAAAGTATCCTCAAAGTCCAAACCTGCGACTTGGGCATAACCTTTTGCCACAAGCCGAGCCTTGTTCCTTGTCACCACCCCGTGCTCGTCCTGTTTGTTGCGGAACACCCACTTGGTTCCCACAACATTTTGCTTGGGGCGAGGCACCAGTGTCCAAACTTCATTGCGCTTGAAATTGTTGAGTTCCTCCTGCATGGCCAACACCCAGTCCGGATCTAGCAAGGCCTCTTGTACCCTGAAAGGCTCAATAGAAGAGACAAAAGAGTAATGCTCACAAAAATTAACTAATCTTGAACGAGTAGTTACTCCCTTGCTAATATCACCCAAAATTTGGTCGACGGGATGATCCCTTTGGATCGTCGCTCGAACTTGGGTTGGAGGTGCCTGAGGTGCTTCTTCCTCTTCAATTTGAACATCCTGTGCTCCCCCTTGATCATGCGCCTCCACTTGAGGTACCTATTCGTCATCCTGGGTTGGGGGATGCACCATAGTTGAGGAAGACGGTTGATCTTGCTCCAGATGTTCCTGAGGCCGTACACCTCCAATCGCCATGGTGCGTATTGTGGCCGTTGGAACATCTTCTTCATCTACATCATCAAGATCAACAACTTTCTCTCTTGGAGAGCCATTAGTCTCATCAAATACAACGTCGCTAGAGACTTCAACCAAACCCGATGATTTGTTGAAGACCCTATACGCCTTTGTATTTGAATCATAGCCTAATAAAAACCCTTCTACGGCTTTGGGAGCAAATTTGGAATTCCTACCCTTCTTCACTAGAATGTAGCATTTACTCCCAAATACACGAAAGTACGATACATTGGGTTTGTTACCAGTCAGCAGCTCATATGAAGTCTTCTTGAGGAGGCGGTGAAGGTAGACCCTGTTGATGGCGTGGCAAGCCGTGTTCACGGCTTCCGACCAAAAGCACTCGGGGGTCTTGAACTCTCCAAGCATAGTCCTCGCCATATCTATGAGCGTCCTGTTCTTCCTCTCTACCACACCATTTTGCTGAGGTGTGTAGGGAGCGGAGAACTCGTGCTTGATCCCCTCCTCCTCAAGGAACTCCTCCACTTGAAGATTCTTGAATTCGGACCCGTTGTCGCTCCTTATCTTCTTCACCTTGAGCTCAAATTCATTTTGAGCTCTCCTGAGGAAGCGCTTGAGGATCCCTTGGGTTTCAGACTTATCCTGCAAAAAGAACACCCAAGTGAAGCGGGAAAAGTCATCAACAATAACTAAACCATACTTACTTCCTCCTATGCTCAGATAGGCGACGGGTCCGAAGAGGTCCATATGCAGCAGCTCCAGAGGTCTTGACGTGGTCATCACATTCTTGCTGTGATGTGCTCCTCCCACTTGTTTACCTGCTTGACAAGCTGCACAAGGTCTATCTTTTTCGAAATGAACATTGGTTAGACCTATCACGTGTTCTCCCTTTAGAAGCTTGTGGAGGTTCTTCATCCCCACATGTGCTAAGCGGCGATGCCACAACCAGCCCATGCAAGTCTTAGCCATTAAACATGCATCTAGACCGACCTCTTCTTTTGCAAAATCAACTAAGTAAAGTTTGCCGTCTAGTACACCCTTAAAAGCTAGTGAACCATCACATCTTCTAAAGACAGACACATCTATATTTGTAAATAAACAATTATATCCCATATTACATAATTGACTAACAGATAGTAAATTATATCCAAGAGACTCTACTAAAAACACATTAGAGATAGAGTGCTCATTGGAGATTGCAATTTTACCTAGCCCTTTTACCTTGCCTTGATTCCCATCACCGAATATTATTGAATCTTGGGAATCTTTGTTTTTGACGTAGGAGGTGAACATCTTCTTCTCCCCCGTCATATGGTTTGTGCATCCGCTGTCAATAATCCAGCTTGAACCCCCGGATGCATAAACCTGCAAGGCAAATTTAGGCTTGGGTCTTAGGTACCCAACTCATGTTGGGTCCTACAAGGTTAGCACAAATATCCTTAGGGACCCAAATGCAAGTTTTGTCTCCCTTGCATCTTGCCCCTAATTTTCTAGCAACTATCTTCCTATCCTTTCTACAAATAGCAAAAGAAGCATTTAAAGCATGATATATTGTAGAAGGTTCATTTATTTTCATAGGAACATTAACAACATTTCTCCTAGGCATATTATGAACAACATTTCTCCTACCAACATTTCTATCATGCACATAAGAAGAACTAGAAGCAAACAAGGCATGAGAATCAAAGGCATTATATGCATTACAACTCCTATAAGCATTTCTAGATTGTCTCCTATCATGGTACATAAAGGCATGGTTCTTTTGCACACTACTAGCCATAGGGGCCTTCCCTTTCTCCTTGGCGGAGATGGAAGCCTTATGGCTTGTTAAGTTCTTGGTTTCCCTCTTGTAACCAAGTCCATCCTTAATTGAGGGGTGTCTACCAATCGTGTAGGCATCCCTTGCAAATTTTAGCTTGTCAAATTCATTCTTGCTAGTCTTAAGTTGGGCATTAAGACTAGCTAATTCCTCATTTAATTTGGAAATTGAAACTAAATGATCACTACAAGCATCAATGTCAAAATCTTTACACCTATTACAAGTTTCAACAATTTCTACACAAGAATTAGATTTACTAGCTACTTCTAGTTTAGCATTTAAATCATCATTAAAACTTTTTAACGTAGCAATAGTTTCATGACAAGAAGATAATTCACTAGAGAGCATTTTATTCCTTTTAATTTCTAGAGCAAGAGACTTTTGTGCTTCTACAAATTTATCATGTTCTTCATACAACAAATCCTCTTGCTTTTCTAAAAGCATATTCTTATCACTAGATTCGTCCTCACTTGATTCATTAATTTTGTCTACCTTGGTTCTTACAACAAATCCTCTTGCTTTTCTAAAGGCATCAATTAATTCATTAATTTTGTCTACCTTGGTTCTATCTAGGCCCTTAAACAAACATGAATAATCTATTTCATCCTCATCACTAGATTCGTCCTCACTTGAAGAAGCATAAGTAGAGTTTTGAGTACATACCTTCTTCTCTCTTGCCATAAGGCATGTGTGACGCTCGCTTGGAAAGAGGGCCGATTTGTTGAAGGCGATGGCGGCGAGTCCCTCATTATTAGAGTCGGAAGAGGAGCAATCCGAATCCCACTCCTTGCCTAGATGCGCCTCTCCTTTTGCCTTCTTATACTTCTTCTTCTTCTCCCTCTTGTTCCCTTGTTCCTGATCACTATCATTGTCGGGACAGTTAGCAATAAAATGACCAAGCTTACCGCATTTGAAGCATGAGCGCTTCCCCTTGGCTTTGGTCTTGCTTGGCTGTCCCTTGCGACCCTTAAGCACTGTCTTGAATCTTTTGATGATGAGGGCCATCTCTTCATCATTAAGTCCGGCCGCCTCAATCTGTGCCACCTTGTTAGGTAGTGCCTCCTTGCTTCTTATTGCCTTGAGAGCAAGGGGTCGCGGCTTGTTGATCAGACCATTCAAGGCGTCGTCCACGTACCTCGCCTCCTTGATCATCATTCGCCCGCTAACGAATTTTCCGAGGACTTCTTCGGGCGACATTTTGGTGTACCTGGGATTCTCACAAATATTATTCACCAAATGAGGATCAAGAACGGTAAAGGACCTTAGCATCAGTCGGACGACGTCATGGTCCGTCCATCGCGTGCTTCCGTAGCTCCTTATTTTGTTGATAAGGGTCTTGAGCCGGTTGTATGTTTGAGTTGGCTCCTCGCCCCTTATCATCGCGAACCTTCCAAGCTCGCCCTCCACCAACTCCATTTTGGTGAGCAAGGTGACGTCGTTCCCCTCATGAGAGATCATGAGGGTGTCCCAGATCTGCTTGGCATTGTCCAAGCCGCTCACCTTGTGATACTCGTCCCTGCACAAAGAGGCTAGCAACACAGTAGTAGCTTGTGTATTTTTATGAATCTGTTCGTTAATAAACACAGGGCTATCTGAGCTATCAAATTTCATTCCACTTTCCACAATCTCCCAAATGCTTGGATGGAGAGAAAACAAGTGAGTACGCATTTTGTGGCTCCAAAATCCGTAGTCCTCTCCATCAAAGTGAGGGGGCTTGCCAAGTGGAATGGGGAGCAATTGAGCATTTGAGCTATGCGGAATGCGCGAATAATCGAAAGAAAAGTTTGAGTTAACCGTCTTTCATCTGTCGTAGTCGTCGTTGTCCTTTTGGGAGGAGGAAGATTCGTCGCTGTCGTAGTAGACAATTTCCTTGATGAGCCTTGTCTTCTTCTTCCTCCCGTCTTTTCTTTTGTGGCCCGAGCCTGAGTCGGTGGGCCTGCCATGATTGGGCTCGTTGACAAAGGACTCCTTCTCCTTGTCGTTGATCACCATCCCCTTGCCCTTAGGATCCATCTCTTCGGGCGGTTAGTCCCTTTCTTGAAGAGAACGGCTCTGATACCAATTGAGAGCACCTAGAGGGGGGGGGTGAATAGGTGATCCTGTAAAACTTCAAAAACTTATAGCCACAAAAACTTGGTTAATTGTTAGCACAATAATTGCCAAGTGGCTAAAGAGGAATCCTCAACAAAACACAATAACCAACAAGGATCAATCACAGAGATGGCACGGTGGTTATCCCATGGTTCGGCCAAGACCAACGCTTGCCTACTCCACGTTGTGGCATCCCAACGGACGAGGGTTGCAATCAACCCCTCTCAAGCGGTCCAAAGACCTACTTGAATACCACGGTGTTTTGTTTGCTTTTTCTCAATCCCGTTTGCGAGGAATCTCCACAACTTGGAGTCTCTCGCCCTTACACTTGAAATTCACAAAGAACACGGAGCAAGGGAGGGATTAGCAACGCACACAAGACACAAGAATCAGAGTGTCAACACGCACACAAATCGCAACAAGAGCTCGCAACACGACTCAATGAGTTCACAACTCCACAAGAGCTCTATATGCTATCACAATGAAACGAATGCACGAAATCTATGTCTTGGTGCTTAGAAATGTTGTAGGAATGCTTGGTGTACTCCTCCATGCGCCTAGGAGTCCCTTTTATAGCCCCAAGGCAGCTAGGAGCCGTTTGAAGCAATCTTGGAAGGCTGATCTTGCCTTCTGTCGACTGGCGCACCGGACAGTCCGGTGGACACCGGACACTGTCCGGTGCCCGATTTCCTTCCTTAAATAGCGAAGCCGACCGTTGGCAGCCTGAGAGCCGTTGGCGCACCGGACATGTCCGGTGCACACCGGACATGTCCGGTGCACACCGGACAGTCCGGTGCCATCTTCTAGCCGTTGGCTCGGCCACGTGTCCCGCGCAGATTGCGCGGCCGACCGTTGGCCCGGCCGACCGTTGGCTCACCGGACAGTCCGGTGCACACCGGACAGTCCGGTGAATTTTAGCCGTACGTCGCCGGTGAATTCCCGAGAGCGGCCAGTTCGCTCGAACCAGCCTGGCGCACCGGACAGTATCCGGTGCACCACCGGACAGTCTGGTGCACCACCGGACAGTCCGGTGCTCCTAGACTCAGCAGATTCTTGGCTGCTCGAGCCAAGACATTTCCAATTGGATTTTTCCTGTTTCCAGCACTTAGACACAATACATTAGTCCATAAAACAATGTACTAAGTCTGAGAAACATACCTTTATCCTTGATTTGTACTTTGTCCACCTCTTTACACTTAGGCACTTGTGTTGGACACTAAATCACCAAAACACTTAGAAATGGCCCAAGGGCACATTTCCCTTTCAGAGCGAGAAAGAAGAGCCCTGCTACTCCTGTCGTCGACGCTCCTGCTCCTCGTGCAGGCGGTGGTGCAGCCTCTCCAAGTGGCTGGACTGACCGGTCACGGGACGGCGAAGCGGACACTCCGCGAGACAGGAAGGTAAGAAGGGGATGACAGACTTCCGTGCAGTGTGTCTAAGACGAGCCATCTACAAAAGACACCACAAGCATAAGAGTGAGAACAGAACTAGTATGACCAACCAGTAATGAACTATAAATAAATGAAGGATTAGAATAAAACACAATTTTCAGCAAGGTATAATATATAGTAGAACATAGTTTTGGTCGATATGACCAACTTTTGAAGGGATGCCAAAGTCAAGGCAGGGACAGAGGTCTATAATCCTTAGAACGACCATTCTACTCTAGGTTAGCAGTCCTACAGTCAGCACGGCTTTGATACCACCTATGTCACACCCGGTTTTAGAAGGCAAACCGAATGCGAACCATGTACGTGCCAGGATCAGCAATTCACGTACACAGCAGTTACATAACATGGACATCATCACATAGTGCTCAAATAGTATTAAAAAGGGAAATAATAGTCGATTACATCATATGTCTGAGACATCCACATAGTCTTTACAAAAATCAAAGTGCGAAAACGAAACGTAGATAAACGCGGCCTTCACAGGCAGCCGACTGGGGGTTGCCGCTAACCCACACCTAGAACTCGTCGTAGTCATGGAACTCCTGGAAGTCTCCTTCCACGGCTTCATCTTCTCCTGAGCAGTGGTTGCAATGCGGACAACCTGGGGAAAGGGGGGGTTGGTGTGTAGAGCAAGGGTGAGTACACATCAACATACTCAGCAAGTGTCCTGTTTGGCTGTAGTGGACTAGCTTTATGTGGGGGTAAGTCAAGCAGTTGCTTTTAGTTGGTCAGATTATTATTACTAGTAGAGAAAGCCAAGTTTTAGGATTAACCCACGTTATTAACCCACACGTACTCTTTCCAAATGGAAAGAATACCACTTACCATTACCAGAGTCAAAACCAAGAACCATCAATCTCATTGCCACCTGCAAATCCAAACATCTCTGATCAAGTACCACTAATCACTGGAGCTCCCTTGGCCGCTCATAACCGCGAGCACGGCTGATATATCAGTTTTCAAACACTCTGCAGAGGTTGTGCACTTTACCCACAAGCCGTGATTTCCCTTTCTGCCCAGAGATCATGACTCTCCATTGATCACTACCAAGGTGACCCAGCAGGGTATCACTGCATAGCCTTTACAAAGATTCTCCGGGGCTGTAGCCGCCCGTTAGGTTTCCTAAATGTACCGCACTCCTTTCCAAGGGACAAATCAACCTTGGCAGAGCGAGCCACATACACAGAGCCCCATTGACGGCACAACGGCTATGCGAACTACACCCCGGTTCCTCTAATTACTCAGCTAAGGGCGTCCCACTCCACCCTCATGGTTGCACTGTTTTCCCGGGCGGTCATCCAACGAACAGGTCCTTACGGAGAGGCACTCGAGAAACCGCTCGAGCCCCCTTGAAGGTCACAAGTATAACATCATAATAAAGGAGGGAAAATAGCGTATCATTGATAAATTCTCATCATGTTCATTGATTAGAGTTGAGCAATAGCATAAGACTAAGCAGTAATAATCCAACCCAAATAGGTAAACAAGGACATGGATAACAAAAGCTAGTCGATCCTTAGGTATAACTATGAAATGCGGGAGGTGAATTAAAGAATGCATAGGACAGAGATAGGTCAAGGGACACTTGCCTCCACCAACCGACTGTTGCTCAGGGGCTTCTCCTGCGAGTTCTTCAGGCTCTTCAACCAGATCGTTCTCTATGCGAGCGCAAACATACATACATCCACACATTTAATACAAACGAACAGTACACCATACAATAGAATGCAGTAAATAAACAGACATTCCACGTGGGCTCGCAATTAAGGCTAAGAGAGAAAGAGAAAAAAGACAGTCGAGAAACGATCACGTTACATGATTATAAATTAAACTACTCGCTTAATGGAAGGGAATTAATTTGATACTACGTTTTAGCATAAAGTAAAATCAAGTTCCACATTTAATCATTATAAACAATTGAAGATGAATGAAAGGGAGTGGTCGCACGTCGAGACGTTCGACATGACATTTAGATTAAATTAAGAAGTAAACGACTCGCCGCGCGACAGAGCGCACAACGAGACACTCGCATTAATTATAAAGAGACGTTAAGCATCGCGCGACGAAGCGCACGACGACATACGTCAACAGAGCTGAGTTTAAAGCGAAACGTCGCGCGACCGGACGCGCGACGTCGCACATTTAAACAATCTGAAATTAAAATGGATCGTCGCGGGCGAAGCGCGAGACGCAGCACATTAATAGAATCTGAAATCAGACAAATTCGTCGTGCGACGAAGCGCGCGACGCAGCACGCTAACTAACGGAGTTTGAAATTAATTACAAACCAAGAATAATCACCGCGCGCGTGGGTTTGCGCACGCGGGAATTGTAACACCCGGTTTTAAAGAACAAAGCCGGGTGCATCTCATACATGCGCCAAGAAGACAACATATATAATAACAGAGTGTATAGAGATAAATGTCATAAAACATCAGAGTATTTATTACATAGCGGAAGTCTTATTACAAAATAAAGATAAACATAAAACGAACTAAGGATCGATGGCGCCAATGTCGACTGAGAAACGCCACCTAGATCAGATCAAACTCCTCGATACTTGACTCCACTTGAAACCACCTGTTCTTCTCCTGTGAGGGGGGTGTGAGACAGCAAGAGTGAGCTCACATACGATCATAGCTCAACAAGTCGTGGGGAATAATGTGGCATGAACTCACCAAAGGTGGGAGTTCATGTAGTGTAAGGCTGATCAATGAAATAAAGGCTGAAGCTGAGCATTGCTTTTATAAGTTGGTCAAAATTTTATTAGCAGTTACTAAGTGTAAGTAAATACCAAACCTTAATAATAATAAGAAAAGGTAATAACAAAATAATCCCAAATGCAATGAAATGACAGATTAAGTTTAAGTTCCATAAATTAATCATGTGAGTGTCCGAGCCGCTCTTGACCGTGAGCACGGCTAGTATACTAGTTTTACACTCTGCAGAGGTTGCGCATCTTTACCCACAAGTCATGTTACCCATCTGCCAAGAGATGGCCAATCCCATACACCTCTACCGAGGAGGCGAGGCAGGGTAACACTACGAGGCCTTTACAAAGTTCCACTAGCTTCAGACTACCCGCTACAGTTTATGGGAAGATCCAGTAAAGGGTTCCTGGCTGATAGCCATCGCAGCAAAATCAACCAGGGACCTCCCCGCACTGACCTCTCCCCTACTGCCCTTGCCCCTTTCGGGTAAGGTAGCCCTCCCCTAGCTTTCCTAGTTAATCAGCCAAGGGCGTCCCATTCCACCCTTGTGGTAGCACTGTTTTCCCGGGTGGTTCTCCATGTTCCCATTAACATAATGATCTTAACATGAACAAGGAATAATAAAACAGATAACAATAAATATTATAACAATGAGTGATGAATATCTCTATACCCAAATCCACATAAAGCAATAGCATGTACTACCCAAAACTTTAGTAGTAAAACCAGTGGTGAAGCAAGGTATAAAGATAGTCAAATCTAGGGTATCCTATTGGGTCCCAGCAAAATTATCCTATGCAGATCATTATGAATAATAAGAACATGAATGGGTAAAAGAAGTGATCAAGGGCACAACTTGCCTGGCACTTGAGATTCCAGGTACCAACTTGCCTTTCAGATGACACGTGTCCTCGCGCTAGACGTAGCAATACAAGCAAACATGGTATATACAAAATTAACATCACACCAACCATGTAAACAAAATATATAGTAAAAATCTACACATTAAAATGAATTCATAGGAACTGGAATCACTAAATTTGGAGTTATAGGGTTCAAGTTATGAATTTCCTAAGATTTAATGTGCTTGGAATAGGGTTAAATGATAAATTAATTTTCTAACTGTTTTCATGTCAAAACAGTGATACTAAATGATAGAGAATATTATTACAAAATTTTAGAAATTGGAATGGTTCAATTTGGAGTTAGTATGAATTTTCTATGGATTTAACAAAATTCTGGAATTGTTTTTATATTAAAAATTCATTTTATAATTCAATTTATCTATTTTTCTCATTCACTGGACTGGGCGCATTATTTATAGAAAACACAGGGACTTCTGTGAAAAACATCCTAAGACTCAGAACCACATCCATACGGACGGCGGGTTAAATCCTCGAAAGGTTGAGGACTCTTTTGAAAGACTGCCAGAGCCGAAAGGGTAAGAGTGTGTATTGGCCGCAGGATTGAAAACCAAGGGCTAGGATTAGATCATACTTAAAATGAAGCGGTATGCTACTATGGCCGTCCGATTGGAGATCTATGGCCCCCATTAAAGTACCCGATCAATCCATCCGGTCCATCCAAGGCTAATCTAACGGCACAGAACCGATCACCAAAGGGTATACATCCCATCTGATCTGGATCGCTTGTTCCAGAATCAACGGTCATCATCCTTTCCTCTCGATCTAAACCCTAGGCGTTGGATTGCCATCCAACGGCAGACCAGTCGTCATCTTCATCCGGCACCAGGCCACGCGCGAGCCAGAACAGCCGCGACGGCCCCACGCCGGCGACTGGTTGCAACGGCAACCCGGCCACCCCCGACCCGCCAGACAATACCCAAACGTAGAAGGAAGGGTCACGAATCCGAGGGGGAAGTTCTTACCAGCGCTGGCGGCGCACCGAGCTCCGCCCACGGCGCCCAACGATTCCGCGGCGGCCCGAGGTCGACGGTGAGCAATTCATACGATTAGACCGATCGGCTACCCCACCCGCTAGGTACTACACGTCAAGGAGAAGTAGGCGGAGATCGAGGCGGCTTCATACCGAAATTTTGAGTTGCGCAATCGCCGGTCCACGATGAGGTGCGGCGCCGTAAGGTTCTGTTCGCTCCGGCGAACGATTTGCGCCACGCAGGGCCAAATTAAACCGAGGGAGAGTCGAGGGCACCTTCTCCGCTGCTTGGGGAGGAGCCCGCTTCCGTACTTCGAGGTCGGCAACGGCACAGACGGGATTTCCCCAACGGCGGCACCGATTCCTATCTTTCTTTTCGCGGCTATGGGAAGGGTCGGCCCTGGCGTGGTTGTTTGCGCGTTGACGAAGAAGAGGGGAGGTAGGGGCCCAGCTCTGCTCCTCTTATGATCGCCCGTGGTCGGATTGCGGGTGACCCCAACAGACCCCGCGAGATTCGCCATGACCGGGCACGTCCGAGCTGAGCGGCGAAGAAAGGGGACGGCCCTGACCGGCCAGACCTACCGGTCAGCGACCCAGCAAGACCGCGCGGTTGCTGTGGTGATCGGCTAACGGTGGGGGCCATCCACCAGAGACAGACGTAACGGGCTTGCGACCACAGTGACTGCCCCATTGGGCCCACCTGTCGGCACCACTTGGGCTGCGCGGTGAACTAGTTGGCCGAGCGGGTAATGCTTAAGTGGGCCGACGCGAGGGGAGTAAGGTGGGATGGGCCAAATTCAGGCAGGCGGCCCAGATGAGCTTTTCTCCTTTTCTCTTTATTCTTTTTCTGTTATCTTTTTCCTTTCTATTTTCTACTCCAATTTGAATTCAAATTTCGAATCACACTTAGGCCAAATTTTATTCCCAGATCATATGGTGAAGTAAAAATACAAGTTTTTTAGAGATATAATTATATTATTTATATCTTTTTATATATATATGTCATCTCTCTTCTTCTCATTTTCAAAAACCCTAGGTTCAATTTAGGATTTAATCCAACTTTTAGGATTATTAACTTCTTATTATTATCAATTATTCTTATTATTTGGTTTAATGCACAAACATATAAAACTCCAACAAGATGCTCTTTATTTTGTTTTAGAATTATTTGTTTGGATTAAATCCTCTCAATTACATGTATGCTCTTTTCATGATGCAAATATGACACATAAAATAAGGATATCACCATATAATCCTTTTATACACTTTTGAGTATTACAAATCCTACCCCCCTTAAAAATAATCTCGTCCTCGAGATTTAAGAAGATCTAGGGAAAAGATGGGGAAAATCTATGCGAAGCTCTTCTTCTCTTTCCCAAGTTGCTTCATCTTCACCGTGGTGACTCCATTGAACTTTGCACATCTTTATGACCTTATTTCTTGTAACTCGAGTCATAGTATCCAAAAATCTTGATCGGGTACTCAGCATAAGTCAAATCCTCTTGAACACTAAGGTCCTCCATTGGTAACTGCTCCTCGGGGACACGGAGGCACTTCTTAAGTTGAGACACATGATATACATTATGCACATCAGATAGATTATCTGGTAGCTCGAGTTGGTATGCCATCTCTCCATCTTGCCTAAAAACTCTGAATGTCCAATAAAGCGAGGGAACAATTTGCCCTTGACTTTAAATCTCCTCATTCCACGAAGTGGTGACACCTTGAGGTACACATGATTTCTTTCCTCAAACTCAAGTGGTCTTCTTCTATTATCAGCGTAGCTCTTTTGCCTGGTTTGAGCCACTCTCAAATTTTCTCGAATTATATGAACTTGTTCTTCTGCCTCTTGAATAAGTCCAGGTCCAAAGAACTGCCTTCCTCTAGTCTAGTCCAAAATAGAGGAGTCCTGCATTTCCTAACATACAGAGTCTCGAACGGGGACATCTTCAGACTGGCTTGGTAACTATTATTATATGAGAACTCAGCATAAGGTAGGCTCTTGTCCCAACTACCATGCTGAAGGGTACAAGCTCTCATCATGTATGCCAATACTTGGTTAGTCCTTTCAGTTTGTCCATCAGTCTGAGGATGGTAGGCCAAACTAAAATTCGACTTCGTATCCATATTCTCACAAAAACTTTTCCAAAAATCTGGAGGTAAATTGTGATCCTCAATCCAAAATGATCTTCTTCAGTACACCATGTATAGACATATTCCGAGCCATATATACTCTACCAATTGAGATCCCTTATGAGTAGTCTTGAGCAAGATGAAATGAGCCACTTTGGTCAGTCTATCCACAATAACTCATATAGAATCTCATCCTCTCTAGGTGCGAGGCAACCCAGTAATGAAGTCTATACCAATCTCTTCCTACTTCCACTCGGGTATCTTCAGTGGGTATAATAGTCCAGCTGGTCTTTGGTGTTCGGCCTTAACTCTTTGACACACCTCGCACATAGCCACATGTGTAGCCACATCTCTCTTCAATCCATATCACCAGTATCTCTGCTTCAAATCCTGATACATCTTAGTACTACCAGGATGAATAGAATAATCCAAGTCACGGGCTTCCTTTAAAATAGTCTCTCGAAGGCTTTCAATCTCAGAGACACATATCTTGTTCTTAAACCTCATGATACCTTGCTCATCTTTCGTAAATTCCGGAACTCGACCTTCAGTAATCAGATCCTTAATCTCTTTTATCTTAGCATCACCAACTTGTCCTTTGCGGATCTCTTGCTCCAAAGTAGTTTCCACATCAAAATAACTCCTTTAGTGTGAGTAACTATCCCCAGGTTAAGTCTCCTGAAACTCTCGACAATCTCATCGAGTAGCTGGGCAACAACAGCTAAATGAACATGCTCCTTTCGACTCAAGGCATCTGTAACCAAATTTGCCTTGCCCGGGTGATAGTGAATCTCCAAATTATAATCCTTAATAAGCTCCATCCAACGGCGTTGCCTAAGGTTGAGATCCTTCTGAGTGAATATATACTTCAAACTCTTATGACCCGTATATACTTGGCACTTCTCGTCCTATTTAAATTCTCTTCCTTTCTCCAAAAGCGAGGTCATAAGTTTAGCAATCTTAGAAAATCCTTCAATAAATCTCCAATAATATCCTGCAAGTCCCAAGAAACTTCGGTCCTCTGTAACCGTAGTGGGTATGCTCCACACCACTATATTCTTGACTTTAGCAGGATCCACTGATATTCCTTCGCTAGAAAGGATATGTCCATGAAATGGCACCTCGCCAATCCAAAACTCGCATTTGCTGTACTTAGCGTAGAGTTGATTATCTCGTAACTTCTGTAGCACCAACCTTAGATGTTCTTCATGGTCACTCTTATTCTTAGAATGGATAAGAATATCGTCGATGAACACCACGACGAATCTGTCCAAATACTCCAAAAACATCTTATTCCTCAAATCCATAAAATAAGCTGGTGCACTAGTTAATCCAAACGACATAACGATGAACTCATATAATCCATATTGAGTCGAGAAAGCCGTCTTAGGAATGTCTGATGGTCCAATCTTCATCTGATCGTATCCCGATCGGAGGTCAATCTTCGAGAATACCCTGGTTCCTCTCATCCGATTAAATAAATCCTTAATGCGGGGTAACAGAAACTTGTTCTTCACAGTGACATCATTAAGGAACCTTTAATCCACGCACATCCCTTACAATCCATCTTTTATCCTTACAAACAAAACTGGTGCTCTCCAAGGTGAAGACTCGGACGAATGTACTCAGCCTCTTGCAACTCCGTTAAGTGCTTCTTGAGTTCTTTTAGCTCTTCTACAGACATTCTATACTGCTCGGCTCCAATATTATAGCAGTAACTCCAAATTCTCTACCCATAATGGCCAATGTCAATCTACGTGTCATTTGATTCACCACAACAGGCCCTTTAGGTGTAATTACTCTCATGGGTTTTCTCATATTGTCCAACACATTTGCACAAACTCAAAATCTCAGCATGACGCATAATTTTATTAGCAACACATGGGGACAAATAGACCTTTTTATTCCTCCTAAAATGGTTTCATACCGAATACTAACTAAAGGAACATGTAGATCCTACAAATAGTAGTAATTTACATATATGTTTATGTAGCTTGGTGGAGCCGGTGGTGGTGGAGATGGTGGTTGCTCTTGTTGTTGTCTCTCCAACCGTGATTGCCTTATTTCTTGCTGTATCTCCAGACGGGCCTGACGTATTTCCTCGCGCTCTTGTCTTATCTGGCTTTGCATTTCGGTCATCGTGTCTGTCAATTGCTGTATTACCAGCCTTTGGGTTGCGATCACTTGCTCGGTGTCAGCAGGTGGGGGATTTGGAGGATTCATTTCTGTTTGCTGTTGCGTGACAATCTTTCCTTTCCTGGTATTGACCATCCGAGTTAGATACATATGGTAAGAGAATAGTAGCCAAGGCAGGTACTTACAAATCAAGTTATTTTGGGGGATTTATTAGCTAAGTAGATTAGTGTGTCACCTACTAAAGCTAATACAATACATTATAGTGGTACATGCTAAAATGCCCATCTATAATATCTCAATCAATCAAAGAAGCAAATCAGGCATTTAGCATCAGCACAAACAACCAATATTTTTAATAGAGAAAATAGTTTTAATTTTGTCTTAGGCTTCCTATCTCTTAAAAATGTCATAGGGATAGGGATTCCAAGGTTTGAAATCCATCTTGTCTCAGAGTAGAAAAGGTAAGAATGATCAGAGTGGAACAGTAGAAGGTGAGACAGGATCAAGATAGGTATAGGAAGAATTAGAGTAAGGTAAGTGTAGAATGAATCAGAATAAGATAAGTAGGTAAGGGTTTTGTCCATTTCTATCTAGGTTTCGTCCTACAGTCAACATTCCTCTGATACCACTTCTGTAACACCCGGTTTTAAAGAACAAAGCCGGGTGCATCTCATACATGCGCCAAGAAGACAACATATATAATAACAGAGTGTATAGAGATAAATGTCATAAAACATCAGAGTATTTATTACATAGCGGAAGTCTTATTACAAAATAAAGATAAACATAAAACGAACTAAGGATCGATGGCGCCAATGTCGACTGAGAAACGCCACCTAGATCAGATCAAACTCCTCGATACTTGACTCCACTTGAAACCACCTGTTCTTCTCCTGTGAGGGGGGTGTGAGACAGCAAGAGTGAGCTCACATACGATCATAGCTCAACAAGTCGTGGGGAATAATGTGGCATGAACTCACCAAAGGTGGGAGTTCATGTAGTGTAAGGCTGATCAATGAAATAAAGGCTGAAGCTGAGCATTGCTTTTATAAGTTGGTCAAAATTTTATTAGCAGTTACTAAGTGTAAGTAAATACCAAACCTTAATAATAATAAGAAAAGGTAATAACAAAATAATCCCAAATGCAATGAAATGACAGATTAAGTTTAAGTTCCATAAATTAATCATGTGAGTGTCCGAGCCGCTCTTGACCGTGAGCACGGCTAGTATACTAGTTTTACACTCTGCAGAGGTTGCGCATCTTTACCCACAAGTCATGTTACCCATCTGCCAAGAGATGGCCAATCCCATACACCTCTACCGAGGAGGCGAGGCAGGGTAACACTACGAGGCCTTTACAAAGTTCCACTAGCTTCAGACTACCCGCTACAGTTTATGGGAAGATCCAGTAAAGGGTTCCTGGCTGATAGCCATCGCAGCAAAATCAACCAGGGACCTCCCCGCACTGACCTCTCCCCTACTGCCCTTGCCCCTTTCGGGTAAGGTAGCCCTCCCCTAGCTTTCCTAGTTAATCAGCCAAGGGCGTCCCATTCCACCCTTGTGGTAGCACTGTTTTCCCGGGTGGTTCTCCATGTTCCCATTAACATAATGATCTTAACATGAACAAGGAATAATAAAACAGATAACAATAAATATTATAACAATGAGTGATGAATATCTCTATACCCAAATCCACATAAAGCAATAGCATGTACTACCCAAAACTTTAGTAGTAAAACCAGTGGTGAAGCAAGGTATAAAGATAGTCAAATCTAGGGTATCCTATTGGGTCCCAGCAAAATTATCCTATGCAGATCATTATGAATAATAAGAACATGAATGGGTAAAAGAAGTGATCAAGGGCACAACTTGCCTGGCACTTGAGATTCCAGGTACCAACTTGCCTTTCAGATGACACGTGTCCTCGCGCTAGACGTAGCAATACAAGCAAACATGGTATATACAAAATTAACATCACACCAACCATGTAAACAAAATATATAGTAAAAATCTACACATTAAAATGAATTCATAGGAACTGGAATCACTAAATTTGGAGTTATAGGGTTCAAGTTATGAATTTCCTAAGATTTAATGTGCTTGGAATAGGGTTAAATGATAAATTAATTTTCTAACTGTTTTCATGTCAAAACAGTGATACTAAATGATAGAGAATATTATTACAAAATTTTAGAAATTGGAATGGTTCAATTTGGAGTTAGTATGAATTTTCTATGGATTTAACAAAATTCTGGAATTGTTTTTATATTAAAAATTCATTTTATAATTCAATTTATCTGTTTTTCTCATTCACTGGACTGGGCGCATTATTTATAGAAAACACAGGGACTTCTGTGAAAAACATCCTAAGACTCAGAACCACATCCATACGGACGGCGGGTTAAATCCTCGAAAGGTTGAGGACTCTTTTGAAAGACTGCCAGAGCCGAAAGGGTAAGAGTGTGTATTGGCCGCAGGATTGAAAACCAAGGGCTAGGATTAGATCATACTTAAAATGAAGCGGTATGCTACTATGGCCGTCCGATTGGAGATCTATGGCCCCCATTAAAGTACCCGATCAATCCATCCGGTCCATCCAAGGCTAATCTAACGGCACAGAACCGATCACCAAAGGGTATACATCCCATCTGATCTGGATCGCTTGTTCCAGAATCAACGGTCATCATCCTTTCCTCTCGATCTAAACCCTAGGCGTTGGATTGCCATCCAACGGCAGACCAGTCGTCATCTTCATCCGGCACCAGGCCACGCGCGAGCCAGAACAGCCGCGACGGCCCCACGCCGGCGACCGGTTGCAACGGCAACCCGGCCACCCCCGACCCGCCAGACAATACCAAAACGTAGAAGGAAGGGTCGCGAATCCGAGGGGGAAGTTCTTACCAGCGCTGGCGGCGCACCGAGCTCCGCCCACGGCGCCCAACGATTCCGCGGCGGCCCGAGGTCGACGGTGAGCAATTCATACGATTAGACCGATCGGCTACCCCACCCGCTAGGTACTACACGTCAAGGAGAAGTAGGCGGAGATCGAGGCGGCTTCATACCGAAATTTTGAGTTGCGCAATCGCCGGTCCACGATGAGGTGCGGCGCCGTAAGGTTCTGTTCGCTCCGGCGAACGATTTGCGCCACGCAGGGCCAAATTAAACCGAGGGAGAGTCGAGGGCACCTTCTCCGCTGCTTGGGGAGGAGCCCGCTTCCGTACTTCGAGGTCGGCAACGGCACAGACGGGATTTCCCCAACGGCGGCACCGATTCCTATCTTTCTTTTCGCGGCTATGGGAAGGGTCGGCCCTGGCGTGGTTGTTTGCGCGTTGACGAAGAAGAGGGGAGGTAGGGGCCCAGCTCTGCTCCTCTTATGATCGCCCGTGGTCGGATTGCGGGTGACCCCAACAGACCCCGCGAGATTCGCCATGACCGGGCACGTCCGAGCTGAGCGGCGAAGAAAGGGGACGGCCCTGACCGGCCAGACCTACCGGTCAGCGACCCAGCAAGACCGCGCGGTTGCTGTGGTGATCGGCTAACGGTGGGGGCCATCCACCAGAGACAGACGTAACGGGCTTGCGACCACAGTGACTGCCCCATTGGGCCCACCTGTCGGCACCACTTGGGCTGCGCGGTGAACTAGTTGGCCGAGCGGGTAATGCTTAAGTGGGCCGACGCGAGGGGAGTAAGGTGGGATGGGCCAAATTCAGGCAGGCGGCCCAGATGAGCTTTTCTCCTTTTCTCTTTATTCTTTTTCTGTTATCTTTTTCCTTTCTATTTTCTACTCCAATTTGAATTCAAATTTCGAATCACACTTAGGCCAAATTTTATTCCCAGATCATATGGTGAAGTAAAAATACAAGTTTTTTAGAGATATAATTATATTATTTATATCTTTTTATATATATATGTCATCTCTCTTCTTCTCATTTTCAAAAACCCTAGGTTCAATTTAGGATTTAATCCAACTTTTAGGATTATTAACTTCTTATTATTATCAATTATTCTTATTATTTGGTTTAATGCACAAACATATAAAACTCCAACAAGATGCTCTTTATTTTGTTTTAGAATTATTTGTTTGGATTAAATCCTCTCAATTACATGTATGCTCTTTTCATGATGCAAATATGACACATAAAATAAGGATATCACCATATAATCCTTTTATACACTTTTGAGTATTACAGGAATGTGTTAGGGGGTAAACGAGGCTACGCGAGTCGGGGCCGGGACGCTGCGTGCAGGGGGCCGAAGGCCGCGCGCAGGGGGTCGAGGCCGTGCGCAGGGGGCTGCGCGCCGGGGGCCGGGGACCGCGCCGAGGGGCCGGGGGCCGGACACCGCGAGGGGAAGGGGAGAGGCGGGCGCTGCCGTGGGGAAGGGGAGGGGCGGACCGCCGCGCCGCCGCGGGGAAGGGAGGGGCGAGGCCGCCGCGCCCCGTGGGAAAGTGAGGGGCGGGGCCGCACCGCCACGGGCAGGGGAGGGGCGGGCCGCCGCGCCGCGGGGAGTAGGGGCGCGCCGCCGCGCAGGGACGCGCGCGCAGGGGAGAGAAGAGAGGGAGAGGGGGAGAGAGAGAGAGAGAGAGAGAGAGAGAGAAGGGAGGGGAGGGGAGCTCACCTCGGGATCCAACTCCGGCGATCACTGTCTCCAAAACCTAGGGCACCACGGGAGGGAGAGAGAGATGGGAGAGAGAGGTTGCTGCGCGGAAGAATTCGAATGAGCCAAATGGATCTGGGGGAGGGGGCACACATGGGGGTGGGCAGGGGCGCCAGGGGCGCGCGGGCCGGACCGGGCCGGGCTGGGCCGGGCTGGGTTGGGCCGGGCCACTTCGCGGATCGAAACCCACGACACGCACGACCATCAAACAGACTCCAATCACGAACCGAAAACCGAGACGGAACGAGACGAACACGCAACATCAGACAAAGAAATGTGCTTCGTCATGATGCAACATCCATGACACTTAAGTTTTGTTCATACACGACACGGACACCTGTCACTATACTGGTTTGAAATTGGGAAAAAGGGGGCTGAAAGGGAATTAGGCTTACACCTAGTTCCTAAATAATTTTGGTGGTTGAATTGTCCAACACAAATAATTGGACTAACTAGTTTGCTCTAGTGTATAAGTAATACAGGTACCAAAGGTTCACACTTAGCCAATAAAAAGACCAAGTATTGGGTTCGACAAAAGAGCAAGGGACAACCGAAGGCACCTCTGGTCTGGCGCACCGGACTATCCGGTGTGCCACCGGACATGTCCGGTGCACCAGAGAACTCCAACTCCAAACTCGTCACCTTCGGGAAATTCCAGAGGCGGCTCCGCTATAATTCATCGGACTGTCCGGTGTACACCGGACATGTCCGGTGCTCCAAGGAAGAGCGGCCTCCGGAACTCGCCAGCCTCGGGAATTCAGAACGGCAGCTCCGCTATAATTCACCGGACATGTCCGGTGTACACCGGACTGTCCGGTGTAACTACGGGGCAACGGCTACTTCAAGCCAACGGTCACCTGCGGACGCATTTAATGCGCGTCAGAGCGCGTAGAAGTCAGACACGCGCGTTGTGGCGCACCGGACAATCTACAGTACATGTCCGGTGCGCCACCGGACATCTCGGCGGGCCCAGAAGTCAGAGCTCCAACGGTCGAAACCCCAACGGCCTGGTGACGTGGCTGTCGCACCGGACTGTTCGGTGCACCATACGACAGACAGCTTTCACCAACGGCTAGATTTTGGTTGGTGGCTATAAATACCACCCCAACCGGCCACTTCAAGGTGGGGGAGCCCAAGCAACATTCCAAGTCATCTAGTTGACATACTCAAGCCCTCCCAAACACATATATTCATTGATCCATCCTATACACAAGATTTAGACAACTACAACCAATACAAGTGCCACAAAAGAGAGAGCAAGCAAAAGAGAGCTACTCATTTGAGTTTAGCACTAGTGCCTTGTGAGATTCATCGAGAGATAGTGTGTGCTTCATCTTTGTGTTCATTTGCGCGTGGAGTTTTGACTCCCATTGAACTTCCTCCAAAGTTTTGGAGGCTTGTAAAAGCTAGCAAGAGACACCAAAGTGTGTGGTGGTCCTTGTGGGATCGAGAGTGATCCTTGAGAAGAAGAAGAGCTCGCCGATCCTTGTGTGATCGGGGGAGAGAGGGAAAGGGTTGAAAAAGACCCGTCCTTAAGTGGACTCCTCAACGGGGACTAGGCCTTCGAGGGCCGAACCTCGGTAAAACAAATCACCCGTGTCCATTGTGTTTATTGCCTGTGATTTGTTTGTTTTCCTTGCTCTACGTTTTCTTGCACCATTATTTGCTAATATCATTTGGTGTTGCTTCAAGTTAAATTCCCATTTAGTGAAAGCAACACGGTGCAAGAAAGAACTTGTCCTAGTGCTCTTCTCATCTAAGGGTTCTTGCTTTGTTATTCTATAACTTATTAATTGTATTGATTTATCTCTCCCGCATTATTTAGCAATACTCTTTTCAAGCAAGAACTTAGTTTCTATTCTCCGATATTTGTATATCTTGTTCTAACCACTAATCAAGGGATCTAGTTGGGGGATAAAGTTTTAATTTTCAGGTTTCGCCTATTCACCCCCCCCCCCCTCTAGGCGACTTTTAGGGGCGAAACGGGAAGAGAAAAGAGAGTAACGCCCAAATTTGGTGAGAGAAAAGAAGAAAAAAATTCTACCCCAGGGCGTTACACTGGTGTGTCATATGGTGAGATGGGGAGTCTAGCTAGGACGGATACGGAGTTGGATATCTATCCTCCTCAAAAAACTCTATGCCAGACCGTTCGGTTAAATACGCGGACCGTCCGGCTCCGTGCGTAGACTGTCCGGCCATGTGGCCGGACCGTCCGACATTATATTCGAACTGTCTGGCGCCATATGCAGACGATTCGAATGGGTTATCTAGGGTTTGCACGGTATGTGGCGGCTTGGGTGCAGGCCTCGGTAATTCGCTTCTAAAAATGGGATCGCCCGCCGCTGTCTCGGACGGTCCGCGCTCACGTGTGGACGGTCCGGACATGCGCAGATCGGCAAATTTATCGCCAATGTGCGTGGGAGGCTGTTGTCGCCCAAGGTACATGTCTATCGACATCCAATAAAGAGGTTGTGACTGGTCGTGACAACCTATAGCCGATGAATTGCGTGTGTATTCCCTCAGTTCAACCTCGTGCGAAGGAAGATTTGCAATATTAGACTTATCAAGCGCACACACTAGCCTTTTATGATCATTTTGTATATTCCCTATGATACATTGCATCTGCTCTCGCTGTTCATCTATGTAAGCTTTAAGAGATTGAAGTTCATTGGTGCTACTTACATTGGGGGTAATCGTAATAGGTCGAAGCGAAGCCAGATCTGTCGCCCGTTGCCGAACGACTTTGTTGTTCCTGTCCACCTTAAAGTCGGACAGGAATTTCGCCTTCGCTTCTCGGATCAGCTGCTCCTGGCGCTCCTCGAACAGGAGCTGTTCTTCAGCCGGCAATGTTTCCCATGTCGGCGTGATGATATTGCTAGTGGAAACTTCAGAGCTATCCTTTGAATCGGCCATTGAGGGCCGATCTCGATAGGTCTATATGAAATCTTCCCCAGCGGAGTCGCCAAAAAGTATGTTGACACCTTTTTTGGGCGCCAAACAATAAACAAGAACCGGCGGCGGCGCTCTCTGCACAGGCGCGGACGGTCCGCTGCCAGGGGCCGGACGGTTCGCGACCTGGCGCAAGGTTAGGGTTTCCTGCCTAACGGCCGGATGGTCCGCGCGTGTGCAGGGACCCCGTCGGGGAGAGCTCCTAGAGGATGTCTAAGCTCGGCAGGCCGACCTAGACTCCTCTAATCGACATAGAATCGAAGAGAGGCGAGGAATTTGGGGATTGAGAGGCTAAACTAGAACTAGACTAGAACTACTACTAATTGTACAGGAAATAAATGCGAGATAAAAGTTTTATTGATTCGATTGATGATTCTAATCGGCCGTAATCCTCTATATTTATAGAGGAGGGGGCTGGACCCGTTACAAACTGATCTCCCGAGTTAATCCTAGGAATTTCACCAACAAACATAGCAAGAAACTCAGAACCCTAACCTATTCTGCGCGCGCGCGGACCATCCGGACCGCGGACGGTCTGACCTCAGGACCGGATTGTCCGGTGCTCAATTTGGTGCTCAACCATTGACAAATAGCTTTTAAATTTTCTAATTCATCCGTCTCTTAGACATCATACTCGATTCACTAATTAGTGTCCAATGGTAGCTTGTGGTAAAATATCCTTCATTGAGTTGTAATATTTTTCTTTCATGTAGCAAGGTATGTGCATCTTTTTGTCTATGAAGAAATTTACGTTTTGGAACCAGTGACCTGCACAGGCGCTTAGGACATCCACGATGGTTGTATCAAACAGCTGGCCGATGTGAAGTGAGAGAAGAATAAAAATAGTAATTTATCTCATCACTAGTACTTGGTCCCATACGTAAATACACTAACTTTCTTGGAAAATACGGAAAATCTTCTATCTATTTGCTCGTCGCTAGCTATTCTCGTTTTCCCCATATTTTCTATTCACGTAGTTAAGAGAGTGAATCTATAGCCATTAGAGACGCCCTTATAATACATACTTACTACCAATTAATTAATTAATTAAATCGGCATAAGGTAAGGCCATTGGAATGTCGGAATACTCAGGATTATTTATTTATTGTCGCGGAGACGTATTAGGCGCGGCGCTCCCCGCACATGGCCTCCATGTGTGACAGCCCGAGCGGCCTTGTGTCGGAGGCCGACCGGATGGCCTTTTTTTTCCTCCTTTTCTTTTTTATATAAAAATGATTTTGAATGAATCGACTAAGACGCCTTTTATGCTTCATTTTTTAACAAAAAAAATTATTTTAAATTAATCATATATCTTATGTATTTTTTTTAAAAAAATCTAAAACCGATTTCTATTTTGGAATATAGAGTGTGTGTGGCGTGGTGTAAAGTCTATTCATGTCAAAAAAAATTGCACGCCTTCTTTTTTTTATTTCTGAAGAGTTAATTTTTAGAAAAAACGACCAAATATATACAAAACTTTGTGACATAGTATAACAAGTATTATTAGATTGAACATAGATTTAACTCAATTAGAGGTAGGAATGTCGATACTATTTTATACATTGTTATATATATATATATATAGGTTAACTCCTAGTAAGCCAAGAAGTAAGATGTGTATTTGTTTTCAACACGGAAGAAATACTAGAACAAATAAATACATATCTCTTTATTATATTTAATGTTATACAACGATGGACAGTACGAAGAACGACGACGAGGGGTGGAGTGAGAGACAGAGTTGGGCCAGCAGGTGCTACATACGGAGAACCGGCAAACCACTGCCGACGCCGCTAAACAGAATTAACTAAGCGTCGTTTCACATGAGACCTATATGCATATATAGTCACTATCAGAATTTGGCTTTTTACCGAGTGCTTTTTGTCAAAAAAGAAGTCGTTGACGATATACAGTTCGCCGAGCTTTCTTTGTCCAGTGTCACACTCGGCAAAGCCTTCGCCGAGTGTTTTTTATCGACAGTGAGTACTCCCTTATGTGCCACACACGTACTTCATATACTTGTCATTATTAGTTAATCGATTTGGTTAAGCACGGATAGATGATGGTTGGCCAGCTGCTAATCATTGAAGTGTGTCTCTTGCATTGCTCATCATCAAGAGATTTTGCTTTTATACTATACATATATATAGGGTGTGTGTATGCACCTTTTTTATAAGAAAAACAACGACAAACTATATAATAAATGCATACACTCTACATAACTGTAATATCTTTATTCGCAAGTCGTTGCTAGTTGTAGAGGTGCTCCGACGGCAGAATCCATCTTTCTTATAATAGACCACGATCCAAAAGTCTCTTCACAGTCCGTTTGAGACTTTAACTAGTTTTAGTTTAAAAAAATAAATATAAATAGAGCCGGATGATAATCCTATCGGGCCATTTAATATTATAGTGTAAAATTTAGATTCTATTACCATTTCTATGTGCAGTCAGGGAGGTCAATTGGCAATGGCTCATCGATCATCATGACACTAATCTACCAATTCTCGGTATCAATTTGTCCTCATGTTAGTTCAACTAGCTAGTATATCGTGTAGAAACTAGGGGTTTATTAGTAGGCCCTTATTAGTATGGTGTTTGAACTATTTACGTTGTAATTTACGTAAGTTCTCAAATTAAGATTTATGTGCCCCAAATTCAATTCATCCGTAGCTAGCTCTTGCGCGTTGATTTGCAGGTGTGTTGCATGCGCATGCGTTGCATGCATGCGGCACCTGCATCAACAACTTGCGCTGCGTGTGCTGGTGGACAGAGAAAATCAAGACCTAGCTACACAGTAGATTCATTGTTCTCTGCACTTTAGTGCCCTTTTTTTCTCCCCTCCTTTGCTCCTTCAAAAGTCGTCGTGTTTTTCCTTTCATTGTACTGCCTTGCTCCCTAGCTACCTTTCTCTCTCTCTCTCTCTCTCTCTCTCTCTCTCTCTCTCTCTCTCTCTCTCTCACATGCACGGTTTGCTTGTTATTTACTCCCCTTTATTTCAATTCAAATCGTTCTAGCTTCTCTACGTAGCAAAAAACAACCCACAGAGAACTATATACAATGTAGCCTACTAATACAAAACTCTAGATATCTATTTATTCAGTGATAGAGACAGTATATAGAAAGTCTTTCCAAGATCTTCCCGCCAGTGAATGAAGACATATGCATACTAATTTTTGTTCCGATTTGTTTTTTTTTAAAACATGACTCTGATTGATGACTTGCAGGCGAAATTTTTCACATTTCTGAAATCAGAACGTTATGGCGCGTGCAAACAGACTGCCGGCGGCCCAGAGGGCCCCAAATCAGAAATTTGGGCCTGCGGCCTAGCCCAAACTGATCCTAGTTTACTCCTGGATAACTCGATCAACTGACATGGAAAAAATTAGGGATGGATTCGGATCGGATACGCATGGAAACAGATTCGAATGTCACTATTTACCATATTTTAATCCGAATACGGATACGAATACGAATACTATCGGATACGAATACAAAACGGATAGTTCGAATTCGGATTTACATTCGGATACTTACTTGATTTAGAACATAACATCATAACAAGTATTAATTTGTTTTATCGATGGATTTATAGTTGATAAAAATCACATTACAAGCAAATTATGAACAATAGTACATATACATTATTTAGTTGAAACTTAGTTGAATATCATATTTTTAAATAAAATATTTGTACCTGGTATATTTATATTTTAGACTCTAATTATAATCTTTTTGTATATTAAGTATATTTGTATTTTGGACTTAAACTTCAATAATCTAATGTATTCAAAATTAGACTTTTTAATATTATTAAAATTTATCATTGTATATCATTAGTACTATACGATTAACACAGTCATTTGTTTATGATATAAATATTTTTAACATTTTAAATGGTGTACTTCAGTTTTTAATATATTATTTAATGTTTAAAATCGCTGGTAATTAGTAATTAGTAATAAAAGTAAGTTTAAAATGATTTTATTGAGTACTTTTTTTTCTTTCGGATACGAATAGTATCGGATATTTCACGGTTTTGTCGAATGTTGTCGAATACGAATCTTAAATCGGATAGAGAAGAAACGAATTCGGATATGTCTATTTAACATCCATATTAGAATCGAATACGAATACGGATATCCATATTAGTGCTTTATCCGAATACGAATACGGATATTTCGAATCTCCAGACATCCGAATCCATCCCTAGAAAAAATGTCTTGTTCTGATCCGCGCAGTCACTACTACATAGTACATCGTTGTGCTGATAAACTTGACGCGTGCAAGTACTTGTATTCAGGGCAGAGCTGTTCCTGACTTTTTAGGGGCTCAGTGCGAAATTTAATATGGAGGCCCCATCCACACACACATATATATATATACACACACACACACTCTACCGGAATCGACGGCTTTACCGAGTGCCTGAAGCACTCGGCAAAGCCTTAAAAACACTCGGCAGAGTCTTTGCCGAGTGTCGCACTTGACAAATAGGGCTCGACACAGAGTGCATCGGCAAAGCCTTTTTTGCCGAGTACTTTTTCTCGGTCACTCGGCAAAGAAAAGCAGTCGTTACGGTGCCGGGCGACGGAGACGACGTCTTTACCGAGTGTTCTAGGTGACACTCGGCAAAAACGGCTCCTTTGCCGAGTGTTTCCTAATACACTCGGCAAAGAATTTACCTCTTTGCCAAGTGTCTACCTACCTGCACTCGGCAAAGGATCTGCCAGCAGGGTCCCCATGTCAAGTACTTTGCCGAGTGCTTTGTATGGCACTCGGCAAAGCGTGCTTCTTTGCCGAGTGTCAGAGCCACTACACTCGGCAAAGAACCTATACCGGTGCCCAGTTGGTTCTTTGTCGAGTGCTATGGTTCTGACACTCGGCAAAGAACCTCTTTGCCGAGTGTCACACTCGGCAAAGTGACTAGTACACACCTTTTTTATTTGTTTGTCCTATTCTATCCAAACAAACAAAAAATATTTCACATATATCACATATATACATCACAGATCATCACAGACATATATAACCAACACAAACAGTATTAACACAAATTCTGACATAAGTATTCAACATAAGTTCAGAGGTTCTCAACACAAACAATATTAACACAAGTTCAAAAGTATCAACACAAGTTCACAAGCTCTGACATAAGTATTCAACATAAGTTTTGTACTCAAAACACTAAAAACATAACTCTCATGGACGTGGGCGGTTGGACTGGTGCTGCGTTGGGTTGTACCCTTCATGAGGGTTGTTGGATGCTGCCCCAGATTGGCCCTACACAGAGAAGAGATTGCATGTGTTATACCAGATGCATTACCAATATCTAACTACAATTTTGATACCCACAGGAGTATGGAACAGAGCAGGGTCAACTGCAGGGAACAATAGAGGTGGCGGAGCGAAACCCTGTGCGGCGCCAAGGCTCTGCATGTACTGGAACATTTCCGCCATCCTCTGATGATCTGCCTCACGAGCCACCCGCTCCGCCTCCTGCTCCGCCACCATCCTCGCCTCCATCTCTTCTAGTTGGGTCTGTAATATTAAAAGCCAACGTTATAGTAACTCAAAGAGAACGTTGATAACTCAAGTAAGTATGAGTTATAGAAGCACTAACCTCGAGTTGTTGTATGCGATGCTGTGAGCTGTCGTGCCGAAGTCATATGGCTTGACTCGAGCCCGTGCTCCTTGCTCGCACCTGAGACAGAGTGGGAGTGGAGGACGAGTTGATTGCCCCGTCGGCAATCCAGTACCGCCCATGTCTCTTGCCTCCTTCGACCCTCATGAGCACATCGGGGTCGATCGGCTCGGTGGTCAGATCATAATCTGGGCCATGAACCTCCTGCGCCATGGCGGTGTAGTCATGAAGGCGGCTGTAGACGGCGGGGTTGGTGTATGCCTCGGGCCTGTCATCCGGGTTGTAGGTGACGTCGGACGTCGCCTTGCCCTTATGGGCCATAGCATAGGCCGAGAAGGTGGAGCAAGGCCGGCCACCATGTGACGCCGACTGCAAGAAAACTAGCGAGATAGTTAGAAATAATATCTAATCCAGTGCTATATACCTAAATAAAAAGAAGGGCGTACCCATGCTTCGGCATATTGGCCTAGGCTCCGGCTGCCTTGGTGGTGGGAGGGACCTTGCATCATCATACGCCGTTCCCGGTTAGCGTTGTGCGCCTCGTCCCACTCAGCCGAACACCACCTATCCACCATCTGCTCCCAGCACAGAGGATGTGCGGCGCACCAATGTGGAATCATCTACAAAGTAAACACGTAAAGTGCATATCAGAAGATAAAATAAAATTCATATATGGAGTACTAGTACCAAACATGCATGACTTTACCTGCAGGTACTGGTCCCTGGTCAACGACATGGTTCGGGCTTACTGCTTGGTCACCTTCTCCCCAAGGACGTAGCCGTGGTAGGTGACGATGGCCTGGATTCGGGCCTCATAGTGCATGTCCACGACGAGCTTCTTATAGCTCGTGGTGGCCACCACATCCGCCCTAGCCTCATATCCAGCCTCGCATCTGAAGAAATCCTACATACAAAAACAATGTATCCATACATTATTTCAAGAATTTGCAACGAATGTGATATATTTTACATTATACTAAGACTTACCCATAGCTCTTGCTTCACCCGCTCCGCCTTGTTATTAAATTCCCGACCGTCTCGGTCTATTGCGTCGGGGGGCGACAGCGTAGCGGTCGAAGGTGTAGGCTGGGCCCGTCACTCCGACGTACTCAACCAGTCCAGGGAAGTGTTCCCTGCACAGCAGGGCGAGGATGCCATTGGGGAGGCGACGATGACCCCCAGCATAATCCACAACCATCCAAGACCTATCCAAGTGATAAATAAAAAGTAATAGTTTATATTATGATTTTGAACAAGAATGAAGAACATAAAGTTACACGCCTCTCCCCATCCGGCCGAATCAACGGCCGCCTGTCCCGAAGTATGGGACGCTGAGGCAGACTCGTGGGACCTCGCAGGTAGATGCTCCTCGAACCTGAGGTGCCAGAACCTGAGGCGGTCTGCTGAGCTTCGTCGTCGTCCTGCTGCTGGTCGTCGTCGTCCTGCTGCGCCGCCTGCTGCTGAACAAGGTCGTCCTGCTGCGCCGCCTGCTGTGCCTCGTCCTGCTGTGCCTCGTCCGCCGTCCTGCTCCTCCTCCCCCTCCTCCTCCTCAGCCAACCGCCCACCATATTTGTCTAAAAACCTGCAATTAAGAGTAAATAAATAAGCACATATAAAAAGATATATTTAAAAACAGGTGCGAAATAAAAAGTCATATAGCATTACATCGATTAAAAATAATCTTCATATGTGTCGGGGTTGGCCGGATCATAACTCTCATCATCATTATCGACCATTTCATAGTCAACACCATTGGAAGACGCAAGTTCGTCATTAATGTCATTGCCTTCAAGGATTACTAAGTCATTATCATTTTGCACCTCATCATCCTCCTCATCAACAACCATTTCAATATCTACGTCCATTCCGATAGCTTCGGTTAAGTCTATCTCAAATCGCCCTTCTAGCCCATCTTCTTGGAAAAACTCTCCATCATATGTGTCCGGGTCTAAGCTATAATCTTCATCGTTAGGAACAGGTAACCTCCCGTGCGGCGATACCTTATACACAACATCCCAACCCTTAAGATGTTCTTTCGTTTGGCACGCATATGGGAGATAATACACTTGTGTGGCCTGTTGGGCCACGATATAGACATCGTCTCTAGGTAAGGTGGAATCTTGTCGAATTTTGACTATCCCAAGATTAGAATATGTCCGTCTCGTCACTTGAGGGTCAAACCAATGACATTTGAATATCACTGGAGTAAGAGGTTTGGAACCATAAAAATTGAGCTCATATATTTCTTCGATTCGTCCAAAATAATCGACATCGTCAAGGCCGGGCGTAAAGACTCCAGAACACGTTGTTTTCCGATTGGGCCGACTTTTGTCGTAGTTTGTTGTGCGAAAACGGTATCCATTGACGTCATACCCAGAATATTTCTTGACCCTATAAGCAAAGTCGTTGGCTACTTGTCTCAACTCGGCACTCATAGACGGATTTCTTTGGCCCTGCAAGTATTCGCAAGTTAAAAGATGCTAAATTGAGTTCATAGACGGATCTCTTTGACAAACTAAGCCTCGATTTTGCATTTATTTCTACATTTCTTTCGAATAGTCTTTAAACATCTCTCGATTGGATAGCACCAACGTCCCTGCACGTCCCCCATTCGTGCCTCATAGGGGAGATGAAGAATCAAATGCTGCATTAGATTAAAGGAGCCGGGTGGAAATATCTTCTCAAGCTTACACAGTAACACGGGTGCCAATCTTTCCAAGTCTACAACCACGGTCCGAGATAACTCTTTTGCATAAAGCTGATGGAAGAAATAGCTCAACTCTGAAAGCGCTAGCTAGACATGCTCAGGGACATAGCCTCGAACCATCGCTGGAAGAATCCGTTCAATCCATATGTGGAAGTCATGACTCTTCATCCCTAAGACTCGCATAGTAGATAAGTTCACCCCTACTCAGGTTAGCTGCATACCCATCAGGGAACATCAACATCTTGATCCACTAAAGTACTTCCTTCCTCTGGGCCCTCCTTAGGACGAAATTGGCCTTAGGCCTTATCCACGTCTTTCTGCCACTTGGCGGCTTCATCTCTAGGTTTGGTCTATCACATAACGCTGCCAGATCCACTCTTGCCTTTACGTTATCCTTTGACTTATCAGGAATGTCCATAATTGTTGCCCACAGTGCCTCGACAACATTCTTTTCAGTGTGCATCACGTCAATGTTGTGTGGAAGGAGCAGGTTGTCATAATAGGGGAGCCGAGTCAAGCCAGACTTATGTGTCCACATATGCTGCTCACCATATCCCACAAAACCACCTTCTGTATTGGCCACGAGCCCATCTATCTGTTGACGAATTTCGGCAACAGTCATCGTTGTAGGTGGGCGGTCTGTCACTACGACACCTTTCATAAAGTTCTTGATGTCTAGACAAATTGGATAGTCAGGAGAGAGAAATTGTCGATGTTTATCGAAGGACGAATATTTGTCACCCTTTTTCAACCAAATGAACCTGAGAGCTTCCTTGCAAACTGGGCATGGGAACTTACCGTGAACACACCAGGCGCATAATAGCCCATACGCGGGTAAGTCATGCATAGGGATGGCAACGGGTAAACTATCCGCGGATAGTGTCTCTGGACATCCATATCCGCGACTTATATCCGACATCCGAACCCGTACCCGTTACCCGCTATGGATAACAAACACTATCCGCATCCATTACCCGCGGGTAACGGATATCCGCGGATATATCTGTTTGTCCAGCAAATTTAAATATGATAAAAACATACAGCCAAACAGAATTTGTCCATGGCAGCTGTAAGGCATTGAATTAATAAAAGTAACAATCAACAAATCGTTGTATCTAAAATAATCTGTACTTGCATTTGGGGGAGAAAAACAATCAACAAGCCTCTAAAATAATCTGTACTTTACACCGGGAGTCCGGGACAGCAGCACAGGAGCAGGGACTGAGGGGAGGTGGCGGGCGTGCAGGGACTGAGGGGAGTCAGGAGTGGCCGAGTCATCGTCGCATCTCGCAGGGACACCCGGTGGGCACAGGGCGCAGGCGGCAGGCCACAGACGCGATGCTCATAGCCGCGCAGGGAGCCAGGGATTGAGGACTTTGAGCTTGCAACTTGGAGTGCCGGAGTGCCGCAGGGACGGACGATTGCGCGCAGCCGCGCGACTGCGGTAGGAGCCAGAGTGCCAGAGCCAGACTGCAGCGGGAGTCTGGGAGAGGACAGAGGAGAGATGGAGCATGGAGTGGGCGGTGGCAGTAGGAGTGGCCGGGTAGGAGAGGACAGAGGAGAGAATGAGAGATGGAGGCCGAGCGAGGGCTTCGCTGGCAGCCTGGAGAACTAGGCTTGTGGGTTGTGGCCTTGTGGGCTATGGCTCGTGGGCCTGTGGGTTTAACGGATATTTGGGTATGGATATTAATTTTTTGTACCCGTTTTAAAAATATCCACGGATATCAAGTGGTACTCGTATCCGTATCCATGGGTACAGATTCGTACCCAAAACCGTGCCCAACGGGGTTTTTATCCGTGGGTACGCGGATAAATCACATCCATTGCCATCCTTAGTCATGCATGGAGTACTGGTACCAAACATGCATTCTAAAGTTTGTCTTCGTAGCTCGGTCATACGTCCATACCCCTTCCTCCCAGGCACGCACCAATTCATCGATCAAAGGCTCCATGTACACGCCCATTTTATTCCTCGGGTGTCCGAGAATTATCAACGACACGAATATATTCTGCCTTTGAAAGCACACACCAGGGGGAGATTGATTGGGATAACAAACACGGGCCAACATGTGTACGGGGCATCGCTCACTCCATAGGGATTGAACCCATCTGTGGCCAACGCAACACGTACATTACGAGCCTCTTTGGCTTTCTCACGGTGAATGGCATCAAAGTGTTTCCATGCTTCACCATCGGATGCGTGCACCATCTGTTTCGCGGATTCCTCTGTCATGTACAGACGCTGGATCCTCGGTATGAACGGAAGGTGCCATAGGATTGTCAAGGGGATGTCGAGCTGGCTCTTCTGTCCATCACCAGAGTCTACCTCCATGAACCTAGACGATTTACACTTGGGATAGTACTTTGCCTCCGCGTATTCTTTCCTAAATAGCACGCAGCCCTTCGGACAAGCATGAATCTACTCATACGTCATCTTGAGTGCACGAAGGAGTTTCTGTGCCTCGTACATGCTCTTTGGCAGAACGTGATCATCCGGAAGTAGGCTCCCAATAATCGTCAACAAGCCATCGAATGTGTCTCTACTCATGATGTACTGCGACTTGAATGCCATTACACGCCCAATGGCATCCAGTTGAGAAACCTTTGTCTTGCCATGAAGGGACTTCTGTGCCGCATCAAACATGTCGTAGAACGCCTTTGTAGTCGGCTCTGGCTCGTCATCCATACATCCTCCCGTGTACTGTGCCTCTTGATAGTTGTTCAACATATCCGCTACCCTCGCATCGGCATCATAATCCTCGACGCGTTGTCTCAGCACCTCCTCTCTCATACGATGCGCTTCACCATGAAAGATCCACCGAGTATAGCCTGGTGTAAATCCATTCTTCCAAATATGTTCTACCATGGTCTTCTTTGGTTTTCTTTTCTGGTTGGCACATTTGCTGCACGGGCATCGCACTAGACTCGCTCCTTTAGCAGCTTCGCCATATGCTCGTTCCACGAAATCATCGGTCTTTCTAATCCATTCAGTGGTGATATCGTTCCTTCCTCTATGGCCCATGTACATCCACTCACGGTCCTCCATCCTCTAACAGAAGCCTAGCAATAGAAAATTTTGGCAGCACCTCCCCTGCACGGGGAGGTTCGAAATCCTGCAAATAACACTATCAGCATAATGGCTGCCATACACGCATAATTCAATGGCACGATGGCCGGCAATCACACACACATATATATTCAATCCATGAGACTATAGTACGCATAATTCAACGGCACGATTTACATATCCTATCATTCACCAATTTACATGATTTATACATTCTATCATCTAATCAATAATAAATAAAAATTGACACATAACAAGTTCATACCTCGCGTGGGGGCAACGATGGTATGCGTGGCATGGCCGGGCGGCGGTGGCGGCGCGCAAGGAGGCGACCTCCGGTGGCGGTGCTGCACGTGTGGCCGGCGATGGTGCATGTGGCAGGGCTGGGCGGCGTTGGTGCGCGTGTGGGGTCGGCGTTGGTGGCGTGCGCGGGGAGGGGCCAAGCGCGGGGAGCAGTGGGGCATGGTGGCACGCGGCGGGCGTGAGCGGGGCGTGGTGGCGCACGGGGGGGAGGGGCTGAGCGCGGGGAGCGGCGGCGTGGTGGCGTGCGGCGGGGAGCGGCGGTGTCGTGACGGTGGGGAGCGGCGGCGGGGGGAGCGGCGACGGCGAGGGAGTTAGTGAGAGTGAGAGTGAGAAGAAGAGAAGGGCTCGGGTATACGTTATGTTTTAAACTTTGTCGAGTGCTAGATCACGAGCACTCGACAAAGATTTTTTTAATTTAAAAATAGTCTTTGCCGAGTGCCAGATCGCCGGCACTCGGCAAAGTATATATTTAGGATCTTTGCCGAGTGCTCCACGTTAGACACTCGACAAAGAAGGTCTTTGCCGAGTGTCAACTTTAGACACTGGGCAAAGCATATTTCTATTTTTTTTCTTTTCCATTACCAAACTTTTTGTGGTATGTTCTTACACTATGTAGACCTACATGTACCATTTTGGGACAATTATAACAATGTTTTCAATAGCTAGTAGATTTAGTTCGTTTATTTGAATTTCTTCGGAAAATTTAGATTTGAACTGCAAGTCACTCGAAACTTGGATAATCGTGCATGCAAAAATGATACACATGTTATTTAGCACAAGTTACGACCGATTTCAGGAGCGGACCAGAAACTTCGAGCAACATGCTCACTAAATATGGCTGTGAACTTGCCATCCACATGTTTAAAAATTGTATAAAACACAAACAAAGTCAGAAAATCATGAAACTTGTCCACGTGTCGTGATATTATATGTAGAGGCTGTGATAAAAATTTGATAAGGGTTCGAGAAAACTGTGACGCACTATGTGTAGAAACCTAAGAGATCCACATTGAAACTCTATGATTTCATGTGTAGATCTCTTAGGTTTCTACACATAGTGCGTCATAGTTTTTTCGAAACTTTTTCAAATTTTTATCACAGCGTCTACATATGATATCATGATACGTGGACAAGTTTCATGATTTTCTGACTTTGTTTATGTTTTATACAATTTTTAAACATATGGATGGCAAGTTCACGGCCATGTTTAGTGAGCATGTTGCTCGAAGTTTCCGGTCCGCTCCTGAAATCGGTCGTAACTTGTGCTAAATAACATGTGTATCATTTTTGCATGCATGATTATCCAAAGTTTCGAGTGACTTGCAGTTCAAATCTAAATTTTCCGAAGAAATTCAAATAAACGAACTAAATCTACTAGCTATTGAAAACATTGTTATAATTGTCCCAAAATGGTACATGTAGGTCTACATAGTGTAGGAACATACCACAAAAAATTTGGTGGCTAAAATAAAAAAATAAAAATATACTTTGCCGAGTGTCAACAGAAGACACTCGGTAAATACCTTCTTTGCCGAGTGCCAAATATTTGACACTCGGCAAAGAATCTGCTTTGCCGAGTGCCGGCTTTCGGCCCTTGGCAAAGGCTGACGGCCGTCAGCTTTAGACGGCCGCTAACAGCTCTTTGCCGAGCTGCATCTTTGCCGAGTGTTTGCCGCTCGGCAAAGAAGTGTTTGCCGAGTGTTTCTCTGTGCCGAGTGTCCCGCACTCGGTAAACAATCTCTTTATCGAGCGCAGGACTTTGCCGAGTGCGGCTCTCGGCAAAGATTTCTTTGCCGAGTGCCCGAGAAAAAGCACTCGGCAAAGAGGCTGGCACTCAGCAAAGACCCAGATTCCAGTAGTGATAATTATATATATTATCGAATATTTGACGTATAAAAATTATTATACACTGTTTTGAAGTTTATAAGATAACAAATGTTAAATATAGCCAAAAACACTTATTTGTAATATGATATCATTAAAAATATCTTCTAACATTTTATGATACAAAGTCATCGCTTATATCATTGAGATCAATCTCATCCAACAACTTTTTTTGATATATAGAATCGCCAAGCCATTTAACCTCTCTTGAGTTATTGTTGACCATAAATAGTTCATAAAAATATTTCAGTTTTAAACAGCTTCTCTGTAGATGTAACCATCGTGTGTATAGTAAATAATACTCTCTCTATATCAAAATAGAATTTGTTTTTCTTCTTTAGTGGATTCATCATCATCTAGTTGAATATAAACATAAAAATTAAGAGTTAAAACAAATACTATTTTAAAACGGATGGAGTATTCGATAAGTAATTGAGACATTAGTTTAACAATCTAAACGAGACTGGTCGATAGCGTATCGCTCTTTGCTTATTTGTGTCTAGAATAGATAGGTCTAACAGGAAAAAGTGCTAGTGTCAAGTTGCTAGGGGGCCTCTGTTTTTGAGGGCCCGGTGCGGCCGCACCCTACGCACCCCTTCAGGTACGGCTCTGATTCAGGGCCGGGATGTGCGACCGCTTAAGGCCTCCAAACTAAACTAAACTTAACACTATGTGCAAGTACTTCTATTTTCGTTCCTTTGTTACGTTTCTTTAATTTTCTGGCAATCATTTCTTCGAGGTCGTGCAACAATCTGCTTGATGACGAATACTAAATATTGATTGAGGCGGGAAGGACACAAGGTGTTGTACACCTGTGCCTGTCGTATTGCTTAATTCTAGCCTATAGGAGGACCGACACTAATAACCTACGTTGCTTAATCCTAGTTTAGTTTGCTGGACTTTGTTTTCAGAAAATTTGCTCTACTGTTGTCGGGGACCATAATTAGGGGTACCCCCAAGACTCCTAAACTCGGCTGGTAACCACCATCAGCACAAAGCTGCAAAGGCCTGATGGGCGCAATTCAGGTCAAGGCTCCATCCACTCAAGGGACACGATCTCGCCTCGCCCGAGCCCAGCCTCGGGCAGGAACAGTAGACCAAGGAAAATTCACGCCTCGCCTGAGGGCATCCTCAAGTAACGGGCGCACCTTCGACTTGCCCGAGGCCCAGCTCGGGCAGGCATCGCAGTGAAGCAACCTTGGCCAGATCGCCACGCCAACTGACCGCATCACAGGAGCATTCAATGCGAGGATTGCCTGACGCCTTATCCTGACGCGCGCTCCTCAGTCAACAAGGCCGAAGTGACCGCAATCACTTCGCCCCTCCACTAACTGACCTGACAGGAAAACAGCGCCGCCTGCACTGCTCCGACTGCTGTGCCACCCGCCCGGGTGAGGCTGACAGCAGCCAAGTCCAGCCTCGGGCGCCATAGGAAGCTCCGCCTCGCCCGACCCCAAGGCTCAGACTCAACCTCGACCCCGGACGACGGTCTCTGCCTCGCCCGACCCCAGTGCTCAGACTCAACCTCGACCCCGGAAGACGGCCTCCACCTCACCCGACCCCAGGGCTCGGACTCAACCTCGACCCCGGACGACGGTCTCCGCCTCGCCCGACCCCAGAGTTCGGACTCAACCTCGACCTCGGACGACGGTCTCCGCCTCGCCCGACCCCAGGGCTCGGACTCAGCCTCGACCCCAGACGACGGTCTCCACCTCGCCTGACCCTAGGGCTCGGACTCAACCTCGACCTCGGACGACGGTCTCCGCCTCGCCCGACCCCAGGGCTCGGACTCGGCCTCAACCCCAGACGATGGTCTCCGCCTCGCCCGACCCCAGGGCTCGGACTCAACCTCGACCTCGGACGACGGTCTCCGCCTCGCCCGACCCCAGGGCTCGGACTCAGCCTCGACCTCGGAGGAGCCTCTGCCTCGCCCGACCTTGGGCTCGGGCCGACCATGTCACAGGGGGGTACATCATTACCCTACCCCTAGCTAGCTCAGGCTACGGGGAACAAGACCGACGTCCCATCTGGCTCGCCCCGGTAAAACAAGTTATGATGGCACCCCGCGTGCTCCATGACGACGGCGGTTCTCAGCTCCCTACAGAAGCAAGGAGACGTCAGCAAGGTCCCGACAGCCCCGATAGCTGTGCTTCTACAGGGTTTAAGCGCTCCTCCGACGGCCACGACATCACATGAACAGGGCACCAACACCTCTCCGACAGCCACGTCGGCATGTACATAGGACTCTGGCTCTTCTCTGCCGGACACGTTAGCACACTGCTACACCCCCCATTGTACACCTGGGCCCTCTCCTTACGTCTATAAAAGGAAGGTCCAGGGCCCTCGTACGAGAAGGTGGCCGCGCGGGAGGACGGGCTGACGAGCACGCTCTCTCTCTCTCCCTCGCGAACGCTTGTAACCCCCTACTACAAGCGCATCCGCCCTAGGCGCAGGACAACACGAGTCGCGGTTCCCTTTATCGTTTTCCCCCTTGTGTTCCGTCTCGCGCCGACCCATCTGGGCTGGGACACGCAGCGACAATTTACTCGTCGGTCCAGGGACCTCCCGGGGTCGAAACGCCGACAGTTGGCGCGCCAGGTAAGGGCCTGCTGCGTGTTGACGAACAGCTTCCCATCAAGCTCCAGATGGGTAGTCTCCAGCAACCTCTCTAGCCCGGGACGCTGCTCCATTTCGGGAGTCTCGAGTTCATGTCCCTCGACGGCAGCTACGACATGGTACTCCTTCCTCCGTCGCGCGACAACGATAATGGCGGCCGTCAGCCCGCCCGCCGGTGGCGGAATCGACGACGTCTTCCCCGCATGGCGGAAAAAACAGCATCCGAGTCTGTCCTGTCACCTTCCCCGTCGACGGAGGAGGAGGCGGGGCAACCATGGCCAAGCAGGAGGCGGCACCTCGTCGGCTGTCGAGCGAGTCGACGACGCCGGCGCCCTAGCGGGGGACACGTCAGGCGTCGACCTCGCGTCTGAGACGAAGACGGGCGTCGTTTCCCTGCAACACGCCAACCCCAAGCGGACGGATGACGCCAGCACGCTCGCGAAGGACCTGCTGGGTGTTAGCCTCGTACCTGAGATAACGGTGCAGTCCGTCTCCGACGCAACTCTGTCACCATCCGTCGATCAAGAGGTACCGTCCGTTTTCCACCCTTTGCCTTTTAGATTCAGCTTCGACCCACCAAGCGACCCCGCTTCGGTGGACGCTTTCATAAAGGCATATCCGAACCTTCCGGGGTGTCATATGTGGTCAACCTGGGACCGATTGACAGCCGTCTCGACCTACGGGCCCCCGGGTTCCGAGGAAGATGACGAGCCTGACTATGGTTGGGATCTCTCTGGGATCGGGAACCCCAGTGCCATGCGGGACTTCATGACCGCATGTGACTACTGCCTCTCCGATTGCTCCGATGATAGCCGCAGCCTCAGCGACAAGGACTGTGGCCCAAGTCGCGAATGTTTCCACGTCGATCTAGGGGGTCTCGACGAAGGCAACCACCTTGGTATGCCGGAGGACGGTGATCCCCCTAGGCCTGCGCCTCGCGTTGACATCCTTCGGGAGCTAGCTATGGTCCCAGTCCCTGCGGGGGGTTAGGACGCACAGCTCGAGCAAATCCGCGAGATGCAGGCTAGGCTCGACGAGGAAGCAGGACAACTTATGTAGCTCCGGCAGAACATCGGGCAGGAGTGGGCAGGCCAAGCACCAGCCGGAGAAGCGTGTCATCTGCCCCAGGACGTCCAACACTGCATCGCTGACGATGCCATGGCAAGGCTGCCCCCGGCTTCCAGTGGGGTCGGCCAGAACCTGGCTGCAGCAGCAATACTACTCCGAGCAATGATGGAACCATCCACCACCGAGGGACGGTGTATCCAGGGAGAACTCAAGAATCTCCTAGAGGATGCCGCGGTCCGACGGTCCGAAAGCTCTGCCTCCTGAAGGCAGGGGTACCCCCCCCCCGGAGCATCGCGCCGCGACTTCCCAATTCATGCGGGAAGCCTCGATCCACACCGGACGCACGCGGGACACAGCGCCTGTGGCCCCGGGTCGCCTCGGCAACGAGCACCGTCGCCGCGACCGTCGAGCCATACGATGAGCGCCGAGGCTACCACCCCAGGCGTGGGGGATGCTACGACAGCGGGGAGGATTGGAGCCCCTTGCCCGAACCACCCGGTCCGTAAGCTTTCAGTCGGGCCATACGATGAGCGTCGTTCCCGACCCGGTTCCGGACCCCGACTACCATCACCAAGTACTCGGGGGAAACAAGGCCGGAACTGTGGCTCGCGGACTACCGGCTCGCCTGCCAGCTGGGTGGAATGAACGATGACAACCTCATCATCCGCAACCTCCCCCTGTTCCTCTCCGACGCCGCCCGAGCCTGGCTCGAGCATCTGGCTCCTGCGCAGATCTCCAACTGGGACGACCTGGTCAAAGCCTTCGCCGGAAACTTCCCGGGCACATACGTGCGCCCTGGGAACTCCTGGGATCTCCGAAGCTGCCGCCAGCAGCCGGGAGAATCCCTGCGGGACTACATCCGGTGATTTTCGAAGCAGCGCACCGAGCTGCCCAACATCACCGACTCAGATGTCATCGGTGCGTTCCTCGCTGGCACCACTTGCCGCGACCTGGTGAGCAAGCTGGTTCGCAAGACTCCCACCAGGGCGAGCGAGCTGATGGACATCGCCACCAAGTTCGCCTCTGGCCAGGAGGCGGTCGAGGCCATCTTCCGGAAGGACAAGCAGCCTCAGGGACGCCAGCAGGAAGACGTCCTCGAGGCATCCGCTCAGCGCAGCACGAAGAAGAAGGGCAAGAAGAAGTCGCAAACGAAACGCGACGCCGTCGACGGAGATCTTGTCGCCACTGCCGAACACAGGAACCCCCGGAAGCCTCCCGGAGGGGCCAACCTGTTCGACAAGATGCTCAAGGAGTCTTGCCCCTATCATCAGGGTCCCGTCAAGCACACCCTTGAGGAGTGCGTCATGCTTCGGCGCTACTTCCACAAGGCCGGGCCACTGGCGGGAGGTGGCAAAGCCCACGACAACGACAAGAAGGAAGGCCACAAGGCAGAGGAGTTCCCCGAGGTCCATGACTGCTTCATGATCTACGGTGGGCGGGTGGCGAATGCCTCGGCTCGGCACCGCAAGCAGGAGCGCCGGGAGGTCTGCTCGGTGAAGGTGGCGGCGCCAGTCTACCTAGACTGGTCTGACAAGCCCATCACCTTCGACCAAGGTGACCACCCCGACCGCGTGCCGAGCCCGGGGAAGTACCCGCTCGTTGTTGATCCCGTCATCGGCAACGTCAGGCTTACCAAGGTCCTCATGGACGGAGGCAGCAGCCTCAACATCATATACGCCGAGACCCTCGGGCTCTTGCAAGTCGATTTGTCCATGATCCGGGCCGGTGCGGTGCCCTTTCACGGGATCATCCCCGGGAAGCGCGTCCAACCCCTTGGGCAACTCAATCTGCCTGTCTGCTTCGGGACTCCCGCCAACTTTCGAAAGGAAACCCTCACGTTCAAGGTGGTCGGGTTCTGAGGAACCTACCACGTAGTGCTGGGGAGACCATGCTACGCCAAGTTCATGGCCGTCCCCAACTACACCTACCTCAAGCTCAAGATGCCGGGCCCCAACGGGGTCATCACCGTCGGATCCACACACCGACACGCGTACGAATGCGACGTGGAGTGTGTGGAGTACGCAGAGGCCCTCGCCGAGTCCGAGGCCCTCATCGCCGACCTGGAGAGCCTCTCCAAGGAGGTGCCAGATGCGAAACGCCACGCCGACAACTTCAAGCCAGCAGAGGCGGTTAAGTCCATCCCTCTCGACCCCAGCAACGACGCCTCCAAGCAAGTCCGGGTCAGCTCCGAGCTTGACCCCAAATAGGAAGCAGTGCTCGTCGACTTTCTCCGCGCAAACGCCAAGGTTTTTGCGTGGAGTCCCTCGGACATGCCTGGCATACCGAGGGATGTCGCCGAGCACTCGCTGGATATCCGAGCTGGAGCCCGACCCGTGATGCAGCCTCTGCGCCGATTCGACGAAGAAAAGCGTAGAGCCATAGGCGAGGAGATCCACAAGCTGATGGCTGCAGGGTTCATCAAAGAGGTATTCCATCCCGAATGGCTAGCCAACCCTGTGCTTGTGAAAAAGAAAGGTGGGAAATGGCGGATGTGTGTAGACTACACTGGTCTAAACAAAAGCATGTCCGAAGGTTCCCTACCCTCTGCCTCGCATCGATCAAATCGTGGATTCCACTGCTGGGTGCGAAACCCTGTCATTCCTTGATGCCTACTCAGGGTATCACCAAATCAGGATGAAAGAGTCCGACCAGCTCGCGACTTCTTTCATCACACCCTTTGGCATGTACTGTTATATTACTATGCCATTCGGTTTAAGGAATGCAGGCGCGACATACCAAAGGTGCATTAACCACGTGTTCGGACAGCACATTGGCCGAACGGTCGAGGCTTACGTCGATGACATCATAGTCAAGACGAGGAAAGCCTCCGACCTCCTCTCCGACCTTGAAACGACATTCAAGTGTCTCAAAGCGAAAGGCGTAAAACTCAATCCCGAGAAGTGTGTCTTCGGAGTCCCTCGGGGCATGCTCCTGGGGTTCATCGTCTCCGAGCGGGGCATCGAGGCCAACCCGGAGAAAATCGCGGCCATCACCAACATGGGGCCTATCAAGGACTTGAAAGGAGTACAGAGGGTCATGGGATGCCTTGCGGCTCTGAGCCGCTTCATCTCGCGCCTTGGCGAAAGAGGCCTGCCCCTGTACCGCCTCTTAAGGAAGACTGAGCGCTTCACTTGGACCCCTGAGGCCGAGGAAGCCCTCGGGAACTTGAAGGCGCTCATTACAAGCGCGCCCATCCTGGTGCCCCCCGCTGCCGGAGAAGCTCTCCTGATCTACGTAGCCGCAACCACTCAGGTGGTCAGCGCCGCGATCGTAGTCGAGAGACGAGAAGAAGGGCATGCATTGCTCGTCCAGAGGTCGGTCTACTTCATCAGTGAGGTACTGTCCGAGACCAAAATCCGCTACCCGCAAATTCAGAAGCTACTATACGCGGTAATTCTGACGCGGCGAAAGTTGTGACACTACTTCGAGTCTCATCCGGTGATGGTGTCATCCTTCCCCCAGGGGGAGATCATCTAGTGCCGAGAGGCCTCTGGTAGGATTGCAAAGTGGGCGGTGGAGATCATGGGCGAGACAATCTCGTTCGCCCCTCGGAAAGCCATCAAATCCCAAGTCTTGGCGGATTTCGTGGCAGAATGGGTTGACACCCAGCTTCCAGCAGCTCCGATCCAACCAGAACTCTGGACCATGTTTTTCGACGGGTCGCTGATGAAAACAGGAGCGGGCGTGGGCCTGCTCTTCATCTCACCCCTCGGGAAGCACCTCCGCTACGTGCTGCGCCTCCATTTCCCGACGTCCAACAACGTGGTCGAGTACGAGGCTCTGGTTAACGGGTTGCACATCGCCATCGAGCTAGGGGTTCGGCGCCTCGACACTCGTGGCGACTCGCAGCTTGTCGTCGACCAAGTCATGAAGAACTCCCACTGCCGCGACCCGAAGATGGAAGCCTACTTCGACGAGGTTCGGCGCCTGGAAGACAAGTTCTATGGGCTCGAGCTCAACCACGTCGCCCGACGCTACAATGAGACTGCGGACGAGCTGGCTAAAATAGCCTCGGGGCGGACAACGGCCCCCCCGGACGTCTTCTCCCGAGACCTACATCAACCCTCCATCAAGACCGACGACACGCCCGAGCTCGAGAAGGCCTCGGCCCTGCCCGAGGCACCTTCGGCTCAGCCCGAGGCACCCTCAGCTCAACCCGAGGCACCCTCGACCGCCGAGGGTGAGGCACTGCCCGTCGAGGAGGAGCGGAATGGGGTCCCGCCTAATCGAAACTGGCAGACCCCGTACCTACAATATCTCCATCGAGGAGAGCTACCCCTCGACGGAACCAAGGCTCGGCGATTGGCGCGGCGCGCCAAGTCGTTCGTCTTGCTGGGTGACGGAAAGGAGCTCTACCACCGCAGCCCCTCAGGCATCCTCCAGCGATGCATATCCATCGCCGAAGGTCAGGAGTTATTGAAAGAAATACACTCGGAGGCTTGCGGTCACCACGCAGCGCCTCGAGCCCTCGTTGGAAACGCCTTCCGACAAGGTTTCTACTGGCCAACCGCGGTGGCCGACGCCACTAGGATTGTACGCACTTGCCAAGGATGTCAATTCTACGCAAGGCAGACCCACCTGCCCGCTCAGGCTCTGCAAACAATACCCATCACCTCGCCGTTTGTTGTGTGGGGTCTGGACCTCGTCGGTCCCTTGCAGAAGGCACCTGGGGGCTTCTGAAAGGGAAATGTGCCCTTGGGCCATTTCTAAGTATTTTGGTGATTGAGTGCCAAAACAAGTGCTTAAGTGAAAATATATGCCAAATGTTGGACAAAGTGCAAATCAAGAGTAAAGGTATGTTTCTAAGACTTAGTACATTGTTTTGAAGACTAATGCTCTGTGTCTAAGTGCTAGAAACAATAAAAATCTAATTGGAAAAGAGATGGCTTTGTACAGCCAAAGTCTGCTCGGTCTGGGTGCACCGGACAGTGTCCGGTGGTGCACCGGACAATGTCCGGTTCGCCAGGCTAGCTCTGGTGAACTTGCTGTTCCCGGGACTTCAACGGTGGTGTACGGCTATAAATCACCGGACTGTCCGGTGGTGCATCGGACTGTCCGGTGAGCCGTTCACAGGCGAACTCGTCGCTCTCGGGAGATGATTAACGGCGTATGGCTATAATTCACCGGACTGTCCGGTGGTGCACCGGACTGTCTAGTGAGCCAACAGTCAGCCGGGCCAACGGTCAGCCGAGGATTCCACGCGTGACGCGTGGCCGAGCCAACGGTCACAAGGGGGCACCGGACAGTCCGGTGTGCACCGGACAGTGTCCGTGCGCCAACGGCTCTGAATCTCCAACGTTCGGCTTCGCCAAAGAAGGAAAGAAATCCGCACTGGACAGTGTCCGGTGGTGCACCGGACTGTCCGGTGTGCCAGGCGACTGAAAGGCAAGAATTGCCTTCCTGGAATGCTCTCAACGGCTCCTAGCTGCCTTGGGGCTATAAAAGGGACCCCTAGGCGCATGGAGGAGCACACCAGGCATTCTCAAAGCATTCCTAAGCACCAAGACCTCTATTCCGTGCATTTGATTCCTTGTGATAGCATCTAGAGCTCTATTTGAGTTGTGAACTCGTCGGGTTGTGTTGTGAGCTCTTGTTGCGACTTGTGTGCGTATTGTCACTCTGATTTTGTGTCTTGTGTGCGTTGCTCATCCCTCCCTTACTCCGTGCTTCTTTGTGAACATCAAAGTGTAAGGGCGAGAGGCTTCAAGTTGTGGAGATTCCTCGCGAACTGGATATAGAAAAATAAAGCAAAACACCGTGGTATTCAAGTGGGTCTTTGGACCGCTTGAGAGGGGTTGATTGCAACCCTCGTCCGTTGGGACGCCACAACGTGGAGTAGGCAAGCGTTGGACTTGGCCGAACCACGGGATAAACCACTGTGTTTATCTGTGTTGATCTTCTTGTGGTTATTGTGTCTTGCTTAGACTCCTCTCTAGCCACTTGGCATTATTGTGCTAACGCTTAATCAAGTTTTTGCGGCCTTAAGTTTAAAGATTTTACAGGATCACCTATTCACCCCCCCCTCTAGGTGCTCTCAATTGGTATCGGAGTCGTTCTCTTCACAAAGGGACTAATCGCCCGAAGAGATGGATCCTAAGGGCAAGGGGATTGTGATCAATGATAAGGAGAAGGAGTCCTTCGTCAACGAGCCGAAGGATGACAAGCCTACCGACTCGGGCTCGGGCCACAAACGAAAAGACAGGAAGAAGAAGAAGACAAGACGCATCAAGGAGATCATCTACTACGACGACAGCGACGAGTCCACTTCTTCCCAAAAGGACAACGACGACAACGACTACGACAAAAGAAAGACGGTTAATTCAAACTTCTCTTTTGATTATTCTCGTATTCCGCATAGCTCAAATACACATTTGCTTTCCATTCCTCTTGGCAAACCTCCACACTTTGATGGGGAGGACTATGGATTTTGGAGTCACAAAATGCGTAGTCACTTGTTCTCTCTCCATCCAAGCATATGGGAGATTGTAGAGAGTGGAATGAAATTTGATAGCTCGGATAGTCCCATGTTTATAAATGAACAAATCCATAAAAATGCACAAGCTACTACTGTCCTTTTAGCATCTTTGTGCAGGGAAGAGTTCAATAAGGTGAGCGGCTTGGACAATGCCAAGCAGATCTGGGACACCCTCAGGATCTCACATGAGGGGAACGACGTCACCATGCTCACCAAAATGGAGTTGGTGGAGGGCGAGCTTGGAAGATTCGCAATGATAAGGGGAGAGGAGCCAACCCAAACATACAACCGGCTCAAGACCCTCATCAACAAGATAAGGAGCTACAGAAGCACGCGATGGACGGACCACGACGTCGTTCGCCTAATGCTAAGGTCTTTTATTGTACTTGATCCACATCTGGTGAACAATATTCGTGAAAATCCTAGGTACACCAAGATGTCGCCCGAAGAAGTTCTTGGGAAGTTCGTAAGTGGGCGAATGATGATCAAGGAGGCGAGGTACGTGGATGATGCACTAAATGGCCCAATCCATGAGCCTCAAACCATCGCCCTCAAAGCAACGAGAAGCAAGGAGACGCTACCTAACAAGGTGGCACAAGTTGAGGCGGCCGGGCTCAATGATGAAGAGATGGCCCTCATCATCAAGCGCTTCAAGATGGCGCTAAAGGGACCCAAGGGGCAGCCTAACAAGAACAAGACAAAGGGGAAGCGCTCATGCTTCAAATGTGGTAAGGTTGGTCATTTTATCGCTAACTGTCCCGATAATGATAGTGACCAGGAACAAGGGAACAAGAGGGAAAAGAAGAAAGCTTACAAGAAGGCTAAGGGCGAGGCACACCTTGGCAAGGAGTGGGACTCGGATTGTTCGTCGTCCAACTCCGACAATGAAGGACTCGCCGCCACCGCCTTCAACAAATCGGCCCTCTTCCCCAACGAGCGTCACACATGCCTCATGGCGAAGGAGAAGAAGGTATGTACTCGGAATACTACTTATGCTTCTTCAAATGAGGATGAGTCTAGTGATGATGATGAAATAGATTATTCATGTTTATTCAAGGGCCTAGATAGAACCAAGGTTGATAAAATTAATGAACTAATTGATGCCTTGAATAATAAGAATAGGTTATTAGAAAAGCAAGAGGATCTTTTGTATGAAGAACATGATAAGTTTGTAGAGGCACAAAAATCCCTTGCTTTAGAAATTAAAAGGAATGAGATGCTTTCTAGTGAATTGTCTACATGCCATGACTCTATTTCTAGCTTAAAGAGCATAAATGATGATTTGAATGCTAAGTTAGAAATAGCAAATAAATCAACATCTTGTGTAGAACATGTTACAATTTGTAATAGGTGTAAAGATTTTGATGTTGATGCTTGTAGTAATCACCTAGTTTCAATTTCTAAATTGAATGATGAATTGGCTAGTCTTAATGCCCAACTTAAGACTAGCAAGAGTGAAATTGATAAAATAAAATTTGCAAGGGATGCCTACACGATTGGTAGACACCCCTCAATTAAGGATGGTCTTGGCTTCAAGAGGGAAGTCAAGAACTTAACAAGCCATAAGGCCTCCATCTCCACCAAGGAGAAAGGGAAGGTCCCTATGGCTAGTAGTGTTCAAAAGAACCATGCTTTCATTTATGGTGATAGAAAATTTTCTAGAAATGCGTATAGGACCTGTGCTTATGATTCATATGCTATGACTGCTTCTAGTTCCCATGTTGTGCATGATAGAGATTTGCCTAGGAAAAATATTCATCATGTGCCTAGAAAGAATATTGTTCATGTTCCTAGGAGAGTAATTAATGAACCTTCCACAATTTTTCATACTTGCAATGCTTCCTTTGCTATTTGTAGAAAGGATAAGAAGGTAATTGCTAAGAAATTAGGGGCAAGATGCAAGGGAGATAAAACTTGCATTTGGGTCCCTAAGACCATTGTGACTAACCTTGTAGGACCCAACAAGAGTTGGGTACCTAAAACCCAAGCCTAAATTTGCCTTGCAGGTTTATGCATCCGGGGGTTCAAGCTGGATTATCGACAGCGGATGCACAAACCACATGACGGGGGAGAAGAAGATGTTCACCTCCTACGTCAAGAACAAGGATTCCCAAGATTCAATCATATTCGGTGATGGGAACCAAGGCAAGGTGAAAGGGTTAGGGAAGATTGCTATTTCATCCGAGCACTATATTTCTAATGTGTTTTTAGTTGAGTCACTTGGATATAATTTGTTATCCGTTAGTCAATTATGCAATATGGGATATAATTGCTTATTCACAAATGTAGACGTGTCTGTCTTTAGAAGGTGTGATGGTTCACTAGCTTTTAAGGGTGTACTGGACGACAAACTTTATTTAGTTGATTTTGCAAAAGAGGAGGCCGGTCTAGATGCATGCTTAATTTCTAAGACTTGCATGGGCTGGCTGTGGCATCGTCGTTTAGCACATGTGGGGATGAAGAACCTTCACAAGATTCTAAAGGGAGAACACGTGATAGGTCTAACTAACGTGCATTTCGAAAAAGATAGACCCTGTGCAGCTTGTCAAGCAGGTAAACAGGTGGGAAGCTCTCATCATCCCAAAAATGTGATGACCACATCAAGACCTTTGGAGATGCTTCATATGGACCTCTTCGGACCCGTCGCCTATCTAAGCATAGGAGGAAGTAAGTATGGTCTTGTTATAGTTGATGATTTTTCCCGCTTCACTTGGGTATTCTTTTTGCAGGATAAATCTGAAACCCAAGGGACCCTCAAGCGCTTCCTCAGGAGAGCTCAAAATGAGTTTGAGCTCAAGGTGAAGAAGATAAGGAGCGACAACGGGTCCGAGTTCAAGAACCATCAAGTGGAGGAGTTCCTTGAGGAGGAAGGGATCAAGCACGAGTTCTCCGCTCCCTACACACCACAGTAAAATGGTGTGGTAGAGAGGAAGAACAGGATGCTCATAGACATGGCGAGGACGATGCTTGGAGAGTTCAAGACCCCCGAGCGATTTTGGTCAGAAGCCGTGAACACGGCGTGTCACGCCATCAACCGGGTGTATCTTCATCGCCTCCTCAAGAAGACTTCGTATGAGCTTCTAACCGGTAACAAACCCAATGTTTCGTATTTCTGAGTTTTTGGGAGTAAATGCTACATTCTAGTGAAGAAGGGTAGGAATTCCAAATTTGCTCCCAAAGCTGTAGAAGGGTTTTTATTAGGTTATGACTCAAATACAAAGGCGTATAGAATCTTCAACAAATCATCGGGTTTGGTTGAAGTCTCTAGCGACGTTGTATTTGATGAGACTAATGACTCTCCAAGAGAGCAAGTTATTGATCTTGATGATGTAGATAAAGAAGACGTTCCGACGGCCGCAATACGCACCATGGCGATTGGAGATGTGCGACCACAGGAACAAAAGGAGCAAGATCAACCTTCTTCCTCAACAATAGTGCATCCTCCAACCCAAGATGACGAACAGGTACCTCAAGTGGAGGCGTGTGATTAAGGGGGAGCACAGGATGTCCAAGTTGAAGAAGAAGAAGCACCTCAGGCACCTCCAACCCAAGTTCGAGCGACGATTCAAAGGAATCATCCCGTCGACCAAATTTTGGGTGATATTAGCAAGGGAGTAACTACTCGTTCTAGATTAGTTAATTTTTGTGAGCATTACTCCTTTGTCTCTTCTATTGAGCCTTTCAGGGTAGAAGAGGCCTTGCTAGATCCGGACTGGGTGTTGGCCATGCAGGAGGAGCTCAATAATTTCAAAAGGAATGAAGTTTGGACACTGGTGCCTCGTCCCAAGCAAAATGTTGTGGGAACCAAGTGGGTGTTCCGCAACAAACAAGACGAGCACGGGGTGGTGACAAGGAACAAGGCTCGACTTGTGGCAAAAGGTTATGCCCAAGTCGCAGGTTTGGACTTTGAGGAGACCTTTGCTCCTGTGGCTAGGCTAGAGTCCATTCGTATTTTGCTAGCATATGCCGCTCACCATTCCTTCAGGTTGTTCCAAATGGATGTGAAGAGCGCCTTCCTCAACGGGCCAATCAAGGAGGAGGTGTACGTAGAGCAACCCCCTGGCTTCGAGGATGAACGGTACCCCGACCACGTGTGTAAGCTCTCTAAGGCGCTCTATAGACTTAAGCAAGCTCCAAGAGCATGTATGAATGCCTTAGGGACTTTTTAATTGCTAATGCTTTCAAGGTTGGGAAAGCCGATCCGACTTTATTCACTAAGACTTGTGATGGTGATTTGTTTGTGTGCCAAATTTATGTCGATGACATAATATTTGGTTCTACTAACCAAAAGTCTTGTGAAGAGTGTAGCAGGGTGATGACGCAGAAATTCGAGATGTCGATGATGGGCGAGTTGAACTACTTACTTGGGTTCCAAGTGAAGCAACTCAAGGACGGCACCTTCATCTCCCAAACGAAGTACACGCAAGACTTGCTAAAGCGGTTTGGTATGAAGGATGCCAAGCCCGCAAAGACTCCGATGGGAACTGACGGACACACCGACCTCAACAAAGGAGGTAAGTCCGTTGATCAAAAGGCATACCGGTCAATGATAGGGTCTTTACTTTATTTATGTGCTAGTAGACCGGATATTATGCTTAGCGTATGCATGTGTGCTAGATTTCAATCTGATCCAAGGGAGTGTCACTTAGTGGCCGTGAAGCGAATTCTTAGATATTTAGTCGCTACGCCTTGCTTCAGGATCTGGTATCCAAAGGGGTCTAACTTTGACTTGATTGGATATTCAGACTCTGACTATGCTGGATGTAAGGTCGATAGGAAGAGTACATCGGGGACGTGCCAATTCTTAGGAAGGTCCCTGGTGTCATGGAACTCTAAGAAACACACTTTCGTTGCCCTATCCACCGCTGAGGCCGAGTATGTTGCCGCAGGACAGTGTTGCGCGCAACTACTTTGGATGAGGCAAACCCTCCAGGACTTTGGCTACAATCTAAGCAAAGTCCCACTCCTATGTGACAATGAGAGTGCTATCCGCATAGCGGAAAATCCTGTTGAGCACAGCCGCACAAAGCACATTGACATCCGGCATCACTTTTTGAGAGACCACCATCAAAAGGGAGATATCAAAGTGTTTTATGTTAGCACCGAGAACCAGCTAGCCGATATCTTTACCAAGCCTTTAGATGAGAAGACCTTTTGCAGGCTGCGTAGTGAGCTAAATGTCTTAGATTCGCGGAACTTGGATTGATTTATAGCATACATGTGTTTATGCCTTGATCATGTTCCTTATGCATTTTGTTGCTTACTTGTGGTGCTCAAGTTGTACAATCACTCCCCGGACCTCACAAGTCCTTTTGCAAGTGATGCACATATTTAGGGGGAGTTGTGCTACAACTTGACCCTTTGAGACTAACCGTGTGCTTGAGTTTGCTTGATTTAGTCTCAAAGGAGGTTTGAAAGGGAAAAGGTGGACTTGGACCATGAAAGACTTCCACTGCACTCCGATGAGAGGGTAACTTATTCCAAGTTCATCTCATGTACTCTTATTGCCATTGTATTCTTATTTGAAGATTTTGGTGAGGCAATGGGGTTCAAGGGCCAAGATTGATCCTGTTTTGGTGCTTGATGCCAAAGGGGGAGAAAATAAGGCCAAAGCAATGAATGGATCAGCTACCACTTGAGAAATTTTGAAAATAGTAGAATAGAGCTTTTGGTTTGTCAAAACTCTCTTATTGTCTCTCTTGTCAAAAGTTGGCCTCTTGTGGGGAGAAATGTTGATTATGGGAAAAAGGGGGAGTTTTTGAAATCTTTGATCAACTTCTCTTGGAACAACTCTCTTAATGTCTCTACAATTGTGTTTGAATTAGAGATAGGAGATTGAGGTTGATTTGCAAAAACAAAACCAAGTGGTGGCAAAGAGTGATCCATATATGTCAAATTTAAATCAAAACAACTTTGAGTTCTCATTTGTATTGATGTTACACTTCTATTAGTTGCTTTTTGTTGTGTTGGCATAAATCACCAAAAAGGGGGAGATTGAAAGGGAAATGTGCCCTTGGGCCATTTCTAAGTATTTTGGTGATTGAGTGCCAACACAAGTGCTTAAGTGAAAATATATGCCAAATGTTGGACAAAGTGCAAATCAAGAGTAAAGGTATGTTTCTAAGACTTAGTACATTGTTTTGAAGACTAATGCTCTGTGTCTAAGTGCTGGAAACAGGAAAAATCGAATTGGAAAAGAGATGGCTTTGTACAGCCAAAGTCTGCTCGGTCTGGGTGCACCGGACTGTCCGGTGGTGCACCGGACAGTGTCCGGTGCGCCAGGCTAGCTCTGGTGAACTTGCTATTCTCGGGACTTCGACGACGGTGTATGGCTATAAATCACCGGACTGTCCGGTGAGCCGTTCACATGCGAACTCGTCGCTCTCGGGAGATGATTAACGGCGTATGGCTATAATTCACCGGACTGTCCAGTGAGCCAACAGTCAGCCAGGCCAACGGTCGGCCGAGGATTCCGCGCGTGACGCATGGTCAAGCCAACGGTCACAAGGGGGCACCGGACTGTCCGGTGTGCACCGGACAGTGTCCGGTGCGCCAACGGCTCTGAATCTCCAACGGTCGGCTTCGCCAAAGAAGGAAAGAAATCCGCACCGGACAGTGTCCGGTGGTGCACCGGACTGTCCGGTGCGCCAGGCGACTGAAGGCAAGAATTGCCTTCCTATAATGCTCTCAACGGCTCCTAGCTGCCTTGGGGCTATAAAAGGGACCCCTAGGCGCATGGAGGAGCACACCAAGCATTCTCATAGCATTCCTAAGCACCAAGACCTCTATTCCGCGCATTTGATTCCTTGTGATAGCATCTAGAGCTCTATTTGAGTTGTGAACTCGTCGGGTTGTGTTGTGAGCTCTTGTTGCGACTTGTGTGCGTATTGTCACTCTGATTTTGTGTCTTGTGTGCGTTGCTCATCCCTCCCTTACTCCGTGCTTCTTTGTGAACATCAAAGTGTAAGGGCGAGAGGCTCCAAGTTGTGGAGATTCCTCGCGAACGAGATATAGAAAAACAAAGCAAAACACCGTGGTATTCAAGTGGGTCTTTGGACCGCTTGAGAGGGGTTGATTGCAACCCTCGTCCGTTGGGACGCCACAACGTGGAGTAGGCAAGCGTTGGACTTGGTCGAACCACAGATAAACCACTGTGTCTATCTGTGTTGATCTTCTTGTGGTTATCGTGTCTTGCTTAGACTCCTCTCTAGCCACTTGGCATTATTGTGCTAACGCTTAATCAAGTTTTTGCGGCCTTAAGTTTAAAGCTTTTACAGGATCACCTATTCACCCCCCCTCTAGGTGCTCTCAGCTTCACGCACCTGCTGGTCGCTATCGACAAATTCTCCAAGTGGATTGAGGTTCGACCCCTAAACAGCATCAGGTCTGAACAGGCAGTGGCGTTCTTCACCAACATCATCCATCGCTTTGGAGTCCCGAACTCCATCATCACCGACAACGGCACCCAGTTCACCGGCAGGAAGTTCCTAAACTTCTGCGAGGACCACCACATCTGGGTGGACTGGGCCGCCGTAGCTCACCCCATGACGAATGGGCAGGTAGAGCGTGCCAACGGCATGATTCTACAGGGACTCAAGCCGAGAATCTACAACGACCTTAACAAGTTCGGCAGGCGATGGATGAAGGAACTCCCCTCGGTGGTCTAGAGTCTGAGGACGACGCCAAGCCGAGCCACGGGCTTCACGCCGTTTTTTCTAGTCTATGGGGCCAAGGCTATCTTGCCCACAGACTTAGAATACGGCTCCCCGAGGACGAGGGCATATGTCGCCCGAAGCAACTAGACCAACCGAGAAGACTCACTGGACCAGCTGGAAGAGGCTCGGGACATGGCCTTACTACACTCGGCGTGGTATCAGCAGTCCCTACGACGCTACCACGCCCGAGGGGTTCAGTCCCGAGACCTCCAGGTGGGCGACTTGGTGCTTCAGCTACGACAAGACGCCCGAGGGCGCCACAAGCTCACGCCTCCCTAGGAAGGGCCATTCATCATCGCCAAGACTTTGAAGCCCGGAACATACAAGCTGGCCAACAGTCAAGGCGAGGTGTACAACAACGCTTGGAACATCCGACAGCTACGTCGCTTCTACCCTTAAGATGTTTTCAAGTCGTTCATATACCTTGTTTACATACACAAGTAAAGTCTAACCATCAAGGAAGGGTCAGCCTTGCCTCGGCAAAGCCCGACCCTCCCTCGGGGGCTAGAAGGGGGGAACCCCCTCTGCGTCAAAATTTTCCTCAGAAAAAGTCTTTCGGCCAGAACATCTTTCGTGATTTTCGACTACGTCGATAGTGGGATCCTGAAAACGACGGAGTACACGTCAGCGGCAAGGCCGACCGAGCCGAGGGACTCCTACGCCTCCGGGATACGAATACCTCACTCATCACCTTCTGCGATAAGTAACTCACGCTTGGATAAACGATCCTGCTAACCGAAAAAGTCTTAACGCTCGAAAACTTCTCTGCCGAAACGAGTTTTCGTGCCTTCTCGACTATATCGATAACTTAATCCCGCGGACGAGCAAGAGTACACGTAAGCGGCAAAGGTCGACCGAGCCGAGGGACTCCTACGACTCCGGGATACGGATACCTCACTCATCACCTTCCACGATAAGTAACTCTCGCTCGGATAAACGATTCTGCTACCGACAAGCAAGCCCTGATACTCGAAACAAGAGGAAAAGAAATGCAGCTTTATAACACGACAAATACACAGATGTTCAGGCCCCGACAGCCGCAATGAACATACGCCGGCACTCAAGATGCCATTACAAATGGGACTCCGGTTCCGTTCCCGCGGGTATGAACAACCTCCATACCAGGAGGCCCGCGGGACGACGAACTCCAAGCGGCTCACCGGCAACCGCTCCAGCAGCAGCGACAACGACCTCCGTCCCGGGCGGCAAGACAGCTGCAGCAACGGCTTCAGGGCAAACGCTGCGGCAGAAAAGCCCTCGCCCACGAAGGACGAGAACCAGCCATTCAAGCCAGGGAGACGGAGGTCCAGGGGTGCGGGCGGAGTTGGCGATCTCGTCGGTGGAGAAACCTTCTCCGGCTGCTGCCACCATAGCACCGACGGCGGCGTCCACCTGTCCGCCAGCACCGCACCAGCAAGCGCAGGCCGCCCCAAAGCGCACCGGCAGGTCCTCACTCCCGCCCTCGCCGAGGCCGCCCCAGAACACGAGCACCGCCCTCGCGCGCATACGACGTGCTGGGCAACCCTCTGGCACGGCTGTCGGCGCGAGGAAGACCTGGACGTGGCTGGCCCGTACGCGGCGCGACCGCCGCCCGGACGAAGGACGGAACGCTGCACCCTGTCTAGGAAGCAGCAGTTCGCCTTCCCCCGCATGGCTGAAGGAAGCCTCCGCAGGGCTGGAGGATGCCTTTCTCCCCCAAACGTTGGGGGAAGAAAAGGGTTACCGGCCCACGCGGAGGCAACCCCCCACTCGGTGCGCTCCTCCGCCTCAGCCCGGATGACGAAAATCCTTGAAGCTGAGGGTGGGGCGGAGGCCGCAACCCGGCTCGCTTCTCCCCACCACACTGCCCATTGGTGGGGGAATGCAGCCGGGCTGCACGATGAAAATTCTTGAAGCCGAGCGATGGCTGAAAGGTGCCAACTTCCATGAAGTTGCGCTCCTCCAACGGCAGCAAAAGCAAGGCGACGCTGGGGCACCCCATCCGGGGGCTCGGAAGGAGGAAGGGCGCAATGCATGAAGAGAATGCGGAGGCGTGATTGCCACCCAGGGAGCCTTTCCCTTTTTAAAGGCAACTCGCCCCACTCGCGTCCTCAGGCGTCGCAGGCTAAGTCTTCACCAACGCGCTCAAAGATCCTCCCCCTACGACACGGGGGCTAGGTCCCACACGACATGCAAGCTGGCCCAGGTCAGAAGAAGCCAAACCGCCGCGCGCGGAGCATGTAACCGCCCAGCAGTTACAAGCATTCCTCCGTCTTCGCCTAAACCAGCGGGTGAAAGGGCAGACCGCCATGCAGGCAGCGTGCAACCGCGCCACGGGGATGCACCCTTTCGACTTCGACACGTCCAGCATGGAGTCCCAGGCCCACATGTCATGTAACCGGCGCGCCGGTTACTACGTGCGAAAAACTCCAGCGTCACTTGTGCCAGCGCCGCGCCTTCTCGACTGCGGAACCGGAGCCGCAATTCGAGGCAACCCTGCGCGTGGACCAGCAGTGCCAGCCAAACACGCTGGTCATGGGTCAGTCAGCCGCGGGAGAAGGCGCGACGGTCGATATGGCCAGAAGTGGGCCGACAGTCATGGCGGCAGCAGGCGAGCGGAAGCAGCGGTCAAATCGTATGCAGGCTCACGTCCCCTCCTGGAGCAGCAGGAGGGCCCTCTCCCACGGCGTGAAGACGACACGCCCGTGTTCCGTTCCTCGAACGGCTCGTGCATGCACAACGGCTGCCCCGCGAACCACTCGCATTAACTCCACGGCAGGGCAGGCGACACCTTTGGCAGGCGAAGCGGGCGACGCTTCACCTCCGCCATAATGATCGCGTCAAAAAAAAGGTGTGCCACGTCGTTCAATTTCGTATCCTTTTCCTCCCCCCCCCCTTTTTCTCTCTCTTGCTACAGGGACCGGGAAAGGGGATACTCCGAAAGGGATCCTTCTCCGCGAAGGAAGCGGGCCCCGAGCCCTCCTACTGATCAGAGATTCGAAGGCTGGCCCCTCGGAAGGGTTCGACAGCCGCCTCAGAGCACTCAGGCTCCGCGCCCACTACTGATCAGAGGTTCGTAGGCTGGCCCCCCGAAGGGTTCGACAGCCGCCTCAGAACACGCAGAGCGAGGGATGAATCTGGGTACGTCCGATACATGGCCAAGGCTCGGGCTACGCTCCCGAGGTACCCTAGGACATTTTCGAGACCAACAGGAGCGATTCTGTAACGAAATCCCATCAGAGGGAGGCATCGAGCCCTCGGACCCTATCAAATGGGACCGGGTCCGGCAAATCACCTGCAGGTACTTTTGGAGCGCGCCTCTGGGCCACTAGCCAACCCTTATCGAATGGGGCACGAGCGTCCACTCGGATCACCCGTTAGCAACTCACTGGAGACACCATGTTCGACGCCCTCCGAGGGCAACATGGCGCTTTCCCCCCTCCTCCTTGCGGAAAGGCGACGAAGGGGCGTATGAAAAAAGCCGAGTCAGTCCCTGGCCGTCCTCTCGCCCTGTGCAGAGGCTCGGGGGCTGCTCTCGCGAACCCGGCTCCGGCCAAACCGTTGACAGCGTCAACATACCAGCCCGAGAACTCGGAACCTGACCATGCACCCGGACTATGATCAGATCACATGAGGGAACAACCACACCGGCCGAGGCATCACGAAAGGCACTAAGACCTCGAAGGAGTCAAACCACTCCCCCGAGGCCTCGGGGGCTACACCCGGCGGGTGCGCTCGCGCGCACCCACCGGAACGAAGTGTGACCGAGAAAGGCCGGTCCCCTTGCAAAAAAGTGCGACAAAGCCTCCAAGCGAGTACCAACACTCCCTTTGAGGCTCGGGGGCTACTGTCGGGGACCATAATTAGGGGTACCCCCAAGACTCCTAAACTCGGCTGGTAACCACCATCAGCACAAAGCTGCAAAGGCCTGATGGGCGCAATTCAGGTCAAGGCTCCGTCCGCTCAAGGGACACGATCTCGCCTCGCCCGAGCCCAGCCTCGGGCAGGAACAGTAGACCAAGGCAAATTCACGCCTCGCCCGAGGGCATCCTCAAGTAACGGGCGCACCTTCGACTCGCCCGAGGCCCAGCTCGGGCAGGCTTCGTAGTGAAGCAACCTTGGCCAGATCGCCATGCCAACCGACCGCATCACAGGAGCATTCAATGCGAGGATCGCCTGACGCCTTATCCTGACGCGCGCTCCTCAGTCGACAAGGCCGAAGTGACCGCAGTCACTTCGCCCCTCCACTCACTGACCTGACAGGAAAACAGCGCCGCCTGCACTGCTCCGACTGCTGTGCCACCCGCCCGGGTGAGGCTGACAGCAGCCAAGTCTAGCCTCGGGCGCCATAGGAAGCTCCGCCTTGCCCGACCCCAGGGCTCGGACTCAACCTCGACCCCGGACGATGGTCTCCGCCTCGCCCGACCCTAGGGCTCGGACTCAACCTCGACCCCGGAAGACAGCCTCCGCCTCACCCGACCCTAGGGCTCGGACTCAACCTCGACCCCGGACGATGGTCTCCGCCTCGCCCGACCCCGGAGCTCGGACTCAACCTCGACCTCGGATGATGGTCTCTGCCTCGCCCGACCCCAGGGCTCGGACTCAGCCTCGATCCCAGACGACGGTCTCCGCCTCGCCCGACCCCAGGGCTCGGACTCAACCTCGACCTCGGACGACGGTCTCCGCCTCGCCTGACCCTAGGGCTTGGACTATAGGTGTACATTTGTGCTGTGCCTAATAGGCCGGCCCAAAGCACACAATTTCTGGCATGGCCCATATCTGGCACGACCCAACTTAATTGTGGGCCTGGGCCGGCACGGCCCACATTGTGGGCCGTGCCTGGGCCTCAAGTCAAGCCCACGGGCCGGCCTGGCACGGCCCATTTAACTAAGGCCTACCGAGGCCCACTAAATATAGACTTAGTATTTAACTAAGGTCCGTCAAAGCCCACATGACTAGCATAACTTGGAGAATCTAGAGCTTCAATAAGCCATGGAGAACCAATACATAGATATGGATAGTGAATAGTGATGATGATTATTGTATATGTATTCTGTATGGATGTATAGTACTCAATTAAACTCTAAACAGAGAACTGAATATTATTTGTGAGGTAGTTGTAATATTTTTTTTCTTTCTGACCAAAGGTTTATAATGTGCATCCACAAAACATCTTAGTTTTATTTTGGTCATATATATATATTATACTTTTTGTTGATGTATTACTGTTGTATGTATATGGGCCGGTCTGGCACATTAAGGTATTTTGGGCTATTTGGGCCGGCCTGGCACACATAACTAATTATGGGCCGTGCCGTGGGCCGATGACTGGGCACACGTGCTGGCACGGCACGACCCATAATTAGATATGTGCTTTTGTGGGCCGTGCCTTTGTGGGCCGTGCTTTTGTGGGCCTGTGCCGTGCCGGGCCGGCCCACATGTACATGTATAGCTCGGACTCAGCCTCGACCCCAAACGACGGTCTCCGCCTCGCCCGACCCTAGGGCTCGGACTCAGCCTCGACCCCAGACCGACCCCAAGGCTCGGACTCAACCTCGACCTCGGACGACGGTCTCCGCCTCGCCCGACCCCAGGGCTCGGACTCAGCCTCGACCTCGGAGGAGCCTCCGCCTCGCCCGACCTTGGGCTCAGGCCGACCACGTCGCAGGGGGGTACATCATTACCCTACCCCTAGCTAGCTCAGGCTACGGGGAACAAGACCGGCGTCCCATCTGGCTCGCCCCGGTAAAACAAGTTATGATGGCACCCCGCGTGCTCCATGACGATGGCGGTTCTCAGCCCCCTACGGAAGCAAGGAGACGTCAGCAAGGTCCCGATAGCCCCGACAGCTGTGCTTCTATAGGGTTTAAGTGCTCCTCCGACGGCCACGACATCACATGAACAGGGCACCAACACCTCTCCGACAGCCACGTCGGCATGTACATAGGACTCTGGCTCCTCTCTGCTGGACACGTTAGCACACTGCTACACCCCCCATTGTACACCTGGGCCCTCTCCTTACGTCTATAAAAGGAAGGTCCAGGGCCCTCGTACAAGAAGGTGGCCGCGCGGGAGGACGGGCTGACGAGCAGGCTCTCTCTCTCTCTCTCCCTCGCGAACGCTTGTAACCCCCTACTGCAAGCGCATCCGCCCTGGGCGTAGGACAACACGAGCCGTGGTTCCCCTTATCGTTTTCCCCCTTGTGTTCCGTCTCGCGCCGACCCATCTGGGCTGGGACACGCAGCGACAATTTACTCGTCGGTCCAGGGACCCCCCGGGGTCGAAACGCCGACAACTGTATTTAGATTTGGTTTACTGTGCATTTTAAGGTTTAGGCTAGTTTGACAAATTAAAAGTAAAATACTCACTCTCAAAACAAATGCAAAGTTATATTACATAATTTGTATAATTTTACGACTCATAAAATATTGTAAAAGTGTCTCCAGTCATATCAATTTGAATAAAATTGTGTAAATCATCAACTTATTTTATTCATCAAATATTATGTAAAAGTTGAAAAAATTAGCAGCCTCAAACCTCCGTACAAGGCCTTTATATAGGTTTTCTCTTAGGACCCTCGAAATGTTAGGACCGGCCATGCTTGTATTTTCCTCGCCTCCGCCGACACATCGCTTGTGGCCCTCATTGCCGACGCGCCGCGACACGATGCTGTCCTAACTAGAGATGTCAATGGGGAATTTTTCATTGGGTTATAGCACCCCAGACCCATCCCCATCATATCTGATCCATCCCCATACCCATCTCCATATCCATCATGGGTGCAAAAACCATCTCATACACATCCTCATTCGTGTTTCGGGTCCCCAATGGGTCCTGTCGATACCCTGAAACAGGGGTACCCCTTTCTACAGCATGAAGACGCGGTGCCCACGCGACTATCTCTAGTCACGTGGTGAATAGCACCCGACTCCACCACGTGGATGGCTCCAGGGTCGCCATGTGGCCAGAGAAGACGATACACTCCAGGATACCAACAGTGGGTTCGGGCCCCCATGGGAAAGTGCTGGACCCCTGTACATGTAGACCGGACCTCCGGGGCAAGGTCCAGGACCCCCGCGAGTGCGACCCGGACCTCCGGGATGGGTCCCGGACCCCTCTGCGTGGGGTCCGGACTACCCACAGCCGGGTCCCGAGACTTTGGGGCAAAGAATACCCAGGCCTTGCTCAGGCAGGGGTCCGGTGCCGACATGTGTCCAGGCCTAGCCTGGTGCGGACGTGTCCGCATAACGCTACTGCTCCCCGCACAGGCGGAGACCCGATGCTGCCACATGGCCTTCTTCCCGTGACGTAAGCCAGTGGGTGGAGCCTGACGTAAGGACTACGTGCCGCAGGCCGTGCCGTGCATCGCACGCTACGCTATCTCAGTATTTAATGCGGAGGATGCCCGCCGCCTGACAAGCGATGTGCCATCATAGCATTCAATGCGCCCCGTCCACTCCGCTGGCAGGCAAGGTGACGGCTCGGCATTTACTGCATCCTCTCTTTGCTCCTCTAGCAGACAACGACTAGACCACCCTACAGGCGGCGTGCCTGTCCAATCAGACAGCGGGCATACACCCATACCACCGCGCACGCGTCGTGGTCATCATGACTTATACGTTACCAGGGAAACTTCTGATGCAAGCCAATGCTACGGAGATCGCAGATATCAGGGCACGAGGAGATCGCACTGGATGAATGGCTCCAAGTACTACACCCGTTTTGTCCCTGGGCCCACATGTCGGGGCTCAGTATCCTTGTATGTGCCTCCCTTGAACTATAAAAGGGAGGGCGCACTACGTTACAACATGGACTCGGAGGCTCAGGCCCAAGTCATCGGGGACACACTTAAGTTCATTCAGACTTAAAAGCTTCCACAGCAATCCAACACACAGTGGAGTAGGGTGTTACGCTCCGGCGGCCCAAACCACTCTAAACCCTCGCGTGTTCTTGTGTTCATCCATCCATCTCGCATAACAGGCAAAACGCTTAGGCCCCTCCTCATCTTAGGATTTAGGGCGGGTGCACTCCGCCACCCGGTCAGAGATTTCCTCTTCGACATTTGGCGCGCCAGGTAGGGGGCTAGGCTTTAGGTTTTTGCCTGTGTTCTTATTCGGCATGATGGTGCGGATCATTGAGCACCGCACCGAAACGTCGAAAGATTTTGCGATGGAGCAAGAAGTTGCATCCTCTGCGCCGCGAGCACCACGACTTCGTTCCCGAGAATTTCCCGATGGAGAAAGAAGCTGCCTCCTCCACGCCACGGGCATCCAGCCACCCTGCGCTTGGTGCTACTGCTGTTGTGCGCTCTGCACGGCAGCACACTCCTGCGCAGGCATCCAGAGCGTCGAGGGCTGCTCTCGGTGCGCTGTCCGCAGCCAGGGAGTTGTTGCGCCACTCTCCTAGCTCCACGGCCTCGCTAGGGGCCATGAAGCAGTGGCGCGACGATGTCGACCGGCTGCTCGGCATGGCACATTCTGGCACAGCCAGGCCCAGGCCTCGGTCATCCCGACGTCAACATGAGGCATCGGTATCGGTGCGCTCGCCTTCAGTGAGGGCTGCGCCGACCGAGGACCTGCGGGCAGAACTCAACCGCGTAAGGAAGCTGGAGAAGGACTTCACGGCCCTGGAACTGCAACATGTTCCTCGGGCTGACAACTCGGTGGCAGATGACCTCTTCGTGAGGGCATCAACTTGGGCACCTGTGCCCGAGGGGGTCTTCGAAAGATGGCTACTGAGACCCACCGCCCAGCCTACCGAACTGGGCGAAGGGGGCGAGTCTAGCACCTCGAAGCTAGCGGTCCCGGTGGCGTTACCTCTACAGAACCCACCAAAGACTGTGTGTGCTATAGGGGGCCCTGCCTATCCCTTAGCGCCACAACTAGTATCTCAGAGTGGTCCCGATGCATGGATCTCCGAGATCCGGGACTACCTAAAGGAAAACATCCTTCCTGAAGATCATGTGTCCGCAGAGCACATAGTGCGGTTGGCTAAACGACACACGGTGGTGGAGTGGGATCTCTACCGCCGTGGCGCCAACGGCATTCTCATGCGGTGCATTACCTAGGAGGAGGGCCGTGAGTTGCTCACAGAGATCCATGGAGGAGAGTGCGGAAGTCATTCCTCATCCCGCACGCTGATCGGTAAGGCCTTCCGGCATGGCTTTTACTGGCCAACTGCCCTCCAGGATGCAGCTGAGATGGTAAAGTCCTGCAAGGCGTGTCAATTCCACGCAAAGCAGATACACACACCAGCTCAGGCTCTGCAGATGATTCTGCCCTCCTAGCCATTCGCCGTATGGGGGTGGACATCCTAGGACCGTTCCCCAGGGCGTCGGTGGGTACCGGTACCTCTTCGTCGCCATCGACAAGTTCACCAAGTGGCCAGAGGCCACCCCTGTGGTCAACATCACCTAGGGTGCTGCTGTCGCTTTCCTCAGGTCGATTGTCTATAGATTTAGGGTCCCAAGCTGTATCATTACGGACAACGGGACCCAGTTTACAAGTCATCTTTTCCAGGAGTATTGCGAGGGCATCGGCACCTGGCTCTACTTTGCGTCCGTGGCTCATCCCAGGAGCAACGGCCTGGTGGAGAGGGCAAACACAGAGATCCTCAAGGGACTCAAGACACGCACCTACGACTGCTTGAAAAAGCATGGTGCAAATTGGGTCAGTGAGCTTCCGTCCGTGCTATGGGGAACCGAACTACACCCAGCCGAGCCACCGGGGAGTCCTCGTTCTTCCTGGTCTACGGGGCTGAAGCCTGCCTTCCCCCGAAAATCATTATGGGCTCCCCATGGGTCCAAGCTTTCGATGAGTCTATACAGGAACAGCTACGGCGTGAGGACGTGGACTTCATCGACGAGCGCAGATGGCAAGCGGTGATCCGAAATGCACGGTACAACCAGGCGCTCGGGCGCTACCACCAGCGGTTCGTGCATAGTAGGGAGCTCCGGGTTAGGGACCTGGTCCTAAGGCGAGTACTGAATTGAGAAGGGCTCCACAAATTCTCCCCCAGCTGGGAAGGACCCTTCAAGGTGACGGAAATATGCCGACCCGGGTGTGTCCGCCTCGCTACAACTGAAGGAGTACCTCTTCCTAACCCCTGGAGCATCTCCGTCCAGTCGAGGCTACCTCCTGGGGGCCACTGGTCAAGTCGGCAGCGACGACAGAAACGACAGTTGATACGACCGGTGACAGGCTGACAGCGCGAGCGCGCCGAGTTAATGCTGTGCGCGAAGAGGTGGCGCCCCAGTCACCAGTCATGTCAAGCTGACGCAAGGTATAAGTTTTGGCCCCACCTGCAGGCTCGCATCCTCCCCTGAGGTGGGCCCGGGGGCCACTGTCGGTACCCTGAAATAGGGGTACCCCGTTCTACAGCATGAAGACGCGGTGCCCACGCGACTATCTCTAGTCACGTGGTGAACAACACCCGACTCCACCACGTGGATGGCTCCAGGGTCGCCATGTGGCCAGAGAAGACGATACACTCTAGGATGCCAACAGTGGGTCCGGGCCCCCATGGGAAAGTGCCGGACCCCTGTACATATAGACCGGACCTCCGGGTTAAGGTCCAGGACCCCCGCGAGTGCGACCCGGACCTCCGGGACGGGTCCCAGACCCCTCTACGTGGGGTCCGGACTACCCACAGCCGAGTCCCGGGACTCTGGGGCAAAAAAATACCCAGGCCTTGCTCAGGCAGGGGTCCGATGCCGACATGTGTCCAGGCCCAGCTTGGTGCGGACCTGTCCGCATAACGCTACTACTCCCCGCCCAGGCGGAGACTCGATGCTGCCACATGGCCTTCTGCCCGTGACGTAAGCCAGTGGGCGGAGCCTGACGTAAGGACTACGTGCCGCAGGCCGCGCCGTGCATCGCACGCTACGCTATCTCAGTATTTAATGCGGAGGATGCCCGCCGCCTGACAGGCGATGTGCCATCACAGCATTCAATGCGCCCTATCCACTCCGCTGGCAGGCAAGGTGACGGCTCGGCATTTACTGCATCCTCTCTCTGCTCCTCTAGCAGATGACGACCAGGCCACCCTACAGGCAGCGTGCCTGTCCAATCAGACAGCGGGCATACACCCATACCACCGCGCACGCGCCGTGGTCATCATGACTTATACGTTGCCAGGGAAACTTCTGCTGCAAGCCAATGCTACGGAGATCGTAGATATCAGGGCACGAGGAGATCGCACTGGATGAATGGCTCCAAGTACTACACCCGTTTTGTCCCTGGGCCCACATGTCAGGGCTCAGTATCCTTGTATGTGCCTCCCTTGAACTATAAAAGGGAGGGTGCACTACGTTACAACACGGACTCGGAGGCTCAGGCCTAAGTCATCGGGGACACACTTAAGTTCATTCAGACTCTCAAGCTTCCACAGCAATCCAACACACAGTGGAGTAGGGTGTTACGCTCTGACGGCCTGAACCACTCTAAACCCTCACGTGTTCTTGTGTTCGTCCATCCGTCTCGCATAACAGGCAAAACGCTTAGGCCCCTCCTCATCTTAGGATTTAGGGCGGGTGCACTCCGCCACCCAGCCGGAGATTTCCTCTCCGATAGGTCCCCATCCCAATTAAGGGATAACTAGGTACTAACAGCTAGTACAAACTATCCAGATTTTATACATCACCACATCGGCAAGCAGTCGTCCATAAACCATGATTCATTCATCCATCCATCAAAAAAGAAATCAGTACTTTGGGACCAATAGAAGAAATGGAGAATTGGAGTCCCCTTACCTTCCTTGGTCACCATCCAAGTTCGTTGGCGCCTGAGAATACATGGTCGTCACCATCGTCCTAGGCTCCTAGCAGTCGGCGTATTGTATGGCTGGTTATTTTATGGTTTTGTTTTTTTGCTAGTCTGCTAGTTGCCTTATTGGGCTAGGACCTGGGGTCTGGTGCACTGCCGTGCTGGGCTTGGTGGCCGGCTCAACCTCAACTCATTTATACAAACAGGACAGGTGTACACGTATGAAATACCCATGGGTAATCGGGTTCAAAAAAATATTGCTTCCCAAACCCATACCCGTTACCCAATGGGTAGAGATTTTGTCCCATATCCATACCCATGGGGACAATTTTTGTCCCATACCCGTATCCTAATAGAGGAATTCCCCACAGGTTAGCGGGTATCGGGTCCCCATTGACATCTCTAGTCCTAACTCGTGGCCCTGACGCTCACCTCCGACTCTAGCGCCAGGTCGATCCTCCATCGCCTCTTCACGCTCCGCGACATGTTGTTGTTGCTCGACTACAACGACGGTCAGAGCATCTCTGACTTGAAAATACTCTTGCTCACTATAGCGACAGTGGTGAAAGGGAATAAACTCAGTGGTTAGGGGAGGCGGCGACAGGTGGGGATGGTGGTGGACTGGTAATGCGTTGGATGGGGCGACGGTGGGTAGAATAACGAGGAGTTGGTGGTATGTAAGGACATCGTCGGTGGAGGCGTGAATAATGAGCAGGGATGACCCAAAATAGTCTAGACCGTTAGATTTGAGTGAGTAAAAGAAAGAAGAGATTTGGACTGATTTTGTCCTTAGTTTTAAATGTGTGATGGTTCTAGATGCATTTGTTTGGGGTGGCTATTGCAAAGCTTGAAGTGATACTTTATATAGGGGTATGGATATATACTAGGTATATGCTCGTGCGTTGCTACAGAATCAATATGATAAAAATACATTGATATGCAAAAACACTAATTGTCATTCTATATTTTTGTTAGCATCACTAAAAGCAAATGTTTACATACCTTACAAACATAAAAAGAGAATGCACTTTCATCAAATTAAAAATAACAATGACAATGTTAAATATAAATATTAGCATTTTCACAAGATTAGAACAGTCATCTACAAGAAGTTTTATCTGAAATTTGGGCAACATGCACAACCTCATTTGTGCAAAGAAGTATAATAAAATCCTAGAAGCATGCCTTATAAATAATGCAATCAGAGGATAGATGCACAGAAAGGCAATAACCTCTCAGATGCATAGCCACTTTATTCGTTCCTTAAACCTTTCATTAGCGAACAAGGACTGTTACAGGAGCAGAAAAGCAATGCTACTAATGCAAGTTTAATATCAGGAGAATACCTCTAAATACTGATAATGCAAGTTTAGCAATGCTGACAGTGCAAGTTTACCATCAGTGGCTAGAATTGAAGAATTCAAGAGGCAGATGATGCACACTTTTGAGATGAGTGATCTTGGTCTGCTAAGCTATTATCTAGGCATGGAGGCCACACAGAAAGAGGGTGAAATAAAATATGTCAAAGTTCGTATGCAGCAAAGATTGTTGAGATTTGTCAAATGACAGCTTGCAATCCCATTGATACTCCAATGGAACAGAGAATCAAACTAAGCTCTGCTAAGAAAGGGACAGAAAGGGATGTTACCAAATACAGGAGTGTAATGGGTAGTCTGAGATACCTAGTGAACACAAGACCTGACTTATCTTTTATGGTTGGTCTTGTTAGTAGGTTTATGGAATGTCCTAGTAAAGATCAATGGACTGCAATCAAAAGGATTGTGAGGTACATAGCTAGGACACTGGATTTTGGCATAAAATTCAGGAAAGGAAGAATAGGTGAACTATCTCTACTAGGATATAAAGATAGTGATTGCTTTGGTGATTTAGTCAACAGAAAGAGCATTTCAGGTATTTTGTTCTTCTTAGGAGCAAATATAGTGACTTGGTCCTCTCAAAAGCAGAAAGTAGTTGCCTTGTCGTCCTGTGAAGCTAAATATATTGTAGCTGCTCTGAGTGTTTGTCAGGGAGTGTGGTTGAGCGCTTTACTTGCTGACATAATGAAGGAGGAAGTAAAGAAGTTCAGCCTATTGATTGACAACAAATCAGCCATAGAGTTGAGCAAAAACCCAGTCTACCATGGCAGGAGTAAACACATTGACACTCGCTATCATTATATTCGGGATGTAGGAAACGGGTGATGCTTAGGAGGGGGTGAATTAGGACTTCTAAAACTTTTACTAAACTAGGCCACAAATAAATCCCTAGAGCAAAACCTATGCAAATAATCAAATTAGAATGTGCACACTAGGTTTTGTCTAAGTGTTGCTATCTCTACCGCAATGGTTAAGTTTCAATCTACACTATATAAGTATGAAGGACAAGATTGAAACTTAAATGCTTAATGTAAATGCGGAAGTTAAAGAGTGAGGTAGAGATGCAAACTCTTGTGGATGACGCCCATATTTTTACCGAGGTATCCGGAACCGCGCAAGGTCCCAACTAATACTCGTTGGTGCCCCTACGCAAAGGGAAGCCCACGCGAGGGCCAAGCACCTCGGTCGAGTAACTCCGTAGAGAGTCGTGGGCCTTCTCCATGTGCAAGTGGTGCTCCGCTTCCGGCTCCTCTCGGACACTCCCTGCCGTCTCCACTATCGAGCTTCCAGCCGAAACGCCGCGGGCCTCATTCCCTCTAGTACGCGGTGGTGGCCGTGACACAAACGCGGTTGTCACGGTCTCGCAAGACTCTCGCCCCACTCGGTACAATTACAACGGCTCGCGCAAGAGCCGAGGGATTGTGTGGTTTTACAAAACTCACTCAACTAACTAGGGTTCACCTAGAGCAAGCGTTAAAGCGGTCTAACTAACCTAAGCACTTCGCAAAGCACCTACGCTAATCACCGAGTGATTCTATTAAGCACTTGGGTGTTTGAGCTCTTGGAAATGTGCACTATATGCCTTGTATGTTGCTTGGGCTCTCACACTTGAGAATGGCCGGTTGGGGGTGTATTTATAGCGGTTTGCAATATGCCCAATTTCAAGCCCAAAAGGGCTTTTCTTATTTTCCTCAATATTTTGGACTTGATTGTTTCAATTTGCTTTCTAAACACCTGTGCTCATGCTCATAAGAGCAATGTTAGTTCATAGTAATGTGTTGAGCATTTAATCATCAAAACAACTGAAAATGACCCAAATGTACATTTCCCTTTCATCGTCCAGGTGGCCCTATGCCTAGAGGCGGCCCTGGTCATTCAACCTCCTTATAATAAAAGCCACATGGCCTTTAATTACCTTCCATTCAACTTGCAAGGCCCTTGCAAGGAGAATGACGAAGTGCACGTAAAGTGTATATAAAAAAACTAAACCTTACCATTAAAACGTTGACATGATTTGTCGACCCTACAAATGAAGAAAAAGTAGCCTTTAAGGCGAAGAAAATAAAATTTAACTATATTACTAACAAAGGGTTATCACCACATTTATCACCTAATAGGCTAATACAATATAAGGTAAAACACTTCGTTGATCCACTGACTTTTTTGGTCCTCCTTTTTTCCTTCTCTTTTTACCCACAAAGTATAGCTTTTTTCTCAACCCTCGCCAGCAAAATCATCCATGGCGTGCCAGCGTCCCCCCTATACCATCTTAATTTAAATGTGTTATTATCTGGCTATCAACATAGTTGTTACCTATAGGGTAAAACTTTTGATTTTCAACACTGTTGATCTAATTACCATGCATGTGTTTCTTCTCCTTCCTTGTGTTCTTCTCCAAACACTATAGCTTTGATATCAACCCTTGTTAGCTAGAAAACTCATCTATGTTACGTCATCATACCCCGCTGCGATCGTCCTCACCGTCATTGGTGGCTACAGCCACCATGTTTGTCACCTCAACTTATCACTACATTATAACACTGCTCAACTTATCACCTACCCTATTCCACTATACCACCATGTGTTTCTCCTTGTTCCTCCTTGTGGCCTTCTCCAAACAGTAAAGCTTTATTCTCGACCCTGGCTAATTAGAAAACTCATCCATGGCGTTCCAACCCCTCTACCGTCCTCCTCATTGTCACTTGTGGTTATAGTCTCCATGTTTGCCACCTTAGCATATTGCCACATTATGATCCCCCTCGACTTGGTGTCCTTGCTCACCCTATTCCACCATTACCAACCAATAAAATATCATCACAACCTTGCCTTGTTGGCGCCATGACTGCCATCGCTGCCAAGCGGTCTTGTTATAAGAAACCTTCCTTATACGGTTGCCACATTCAACAGTAACCCCCAACTTCAAACCCTAGGATGCATTTGGTTTAGCTTATCAAACTCACTTTTAAAAAGCAGAATTTGAACCAAAGGGGTCATCGCATCTGCTTATTCTACCAAAATGCAGTTTTTATTATAAATTTAAAAGTAGCTTCCCTCCCGCTTTTCTGCTTTTCTAACTCCATAAAATTAATCCACCTACCACTGCAAACTTATCCCTTCGTTTCTTTTTTCTTTCCTCCTAATACCTCTCCATCGATCCATTCCCCACACGACCAAAGTTGTTATGCCCCCCCCCAACTCCATCTGTGGCCACAATCGATTGTCAACCGCTAGTCCGTCTTTGATCCCATCTTCTCCCTCCCCAACCTCCATCCAGGCTAGACTTTTGGTCGCTCGACTGTCACACCCAGTTTTAAGGGCAAAACCGAATGCATAACATATGTGTGTCAGGATCTATTTTCACACATATATTGACGTCACAAGTGTAATATATCAAAAAAACAATGCATAAAAGCGTAAATAAAGATTATATTAACATATTACACTTCGAACAGACATAATGTCTTAACCTTTATTCATCAAAGTACAGTAAAACATGGGCATCCTTCCACAGGAAGATGACCGGGGGTATCACTAGACTATCATCCACCGCTAACCCGAACCTAGTCTGCCGGCTGAACCGTTGCTTCGTTGAGGCCAAGTCGGACACATCACTCTTCATTTACCTGCGGGGCAAGAACATCGTCTACCTCCTCTACGTCGACGATATTGTGCTCACGCATCCAACGTCGATCTCCTACAGCACACGATCATCGCCCTCCAGCGGGAGTTTGCGATGAAGGACCTGAGGCCTCTTCATCACTTCCTCGACATCATTGCCGAACGTCGGCCCTAGGGTCTCTTCCTGCACCAGCGTCAGTACGCCATCAACATTCTAGAGCGGGCTGGCATGTTCGACTGTAAGCCCTACTCCACGCCTATTGACACTCAGGCGAAGCTCTCTGAGGATGACGGACCCCCGGTCGCCGACGCGGCATCTTACCGGAGCCTGACAAACGCGCTCCAGTACCTCACCTTCTCCTACCCCGACATCGCCTACGCCGTTCAGCAGGTGTGCCTTCATATGCACACACCACAGGAGCCCCACCTCACTGCTCTCAAGCGGATTCTGCACTACCTCCGGAGCTCCCTCGACTACGGTCTTCTCTTCCGACCATCCTCGACGTCGGAACTTATGGTCTACACCGACGCTGACTGGGCCGACTGCCCCGACACGCGCCGGTCCACCTCCGGCTATGCAGTGTCCTTGGGCGCCAACCGCGTCTCTTGGCCCACCAAGCGACAGCCCGTCTTCTCCCACTCCAGCGCAGAAGATGAGTAGGGCGCTGTGGCCAACAGCGTGACAGAGGCATCCTGGATGCACTAGCTCCTCCACGAGCTCTACAACCCCTCCAGCGTGTCACCCTACTCTACTGCAACAACGTCAGCGCCGTTTATCTCTCCATTAATCTCATGCAGCATCAGCGCACGAAGCATGTGGAGATCGATCTACACTTCATCCGGGAGCGTATCACAGCAAGCGACGTTCAGGTCCTCAGCGTCCCCATAACGCTACAGTTCACTGATATTTTCACCAAAGGGACAGGCATCTAGTGTATTTCTAGACTTTCGGTTCAGTCTCAACACCTGTACATGATAGAGTTGTGACTATAAGGGGTGTTAAAATACATGTTAGGGTTATTGTCCTCTTCTGTGTATTTACTCTCTTGCCCCTATTGTAATGGGCCTGTCCCATCCAACTCGGTCTAAATATTAATCTCCCAACCCGTTGAGACCCTTGAGATGGTTAGGATTTCCAACATTCAACACTTATTACACAAGGACAAACTTATCGGACAACCATTCTTGTGCAGGTAAGTGTAAGCAAACGCAAGCACAAACTCGGACAAAAACTAACAGCAATGATGTTACATGATGAACAAGTTTATTGGGCAGATGGCATGCTTCTAGCTGATTTGTCTCAACAAAATACTAGTGCTGCAGAAGTTGGGGCTCACTGAAATCACGATCCAGTGGCACAAGTGTTGGAAAGCATCACAATCAGGATAGTGCGTCCAAAGTCGCATCACATGAGAGAAGGAATCCACCAAGGAAATGACGCGTCAGAATCTAGCCGTCCTGCAAACCTCCTGGATAAAGTTTGGACCTTATTTAGGAAGAGAAGCACCCTGGACGAGCCGCGTGGTATCAACTCTTGCCGCTCTCCTCCACTTTCATCTTCTTCTCCCACCTACGTTTCTGGTGGAAAAAAAAGTTTCAAAGCACAAACAGACAGATGAGCCAGTTAGATCTTTTTTCAAAGGATGCCTTCGTTCAATCACTATTATAGCTATCGTTACATTTGGTCTGAAAACACAAACATGGCATCTTTGTGCACCAAGGTCAATGCAGGATAAAAAGCTGGATCGCTGACAACAGATATTTGATTGTCCGTTGGAAAATATTTTTTCAGTGGCCACAGTTTTAGAAAATATTTTTCCAAAATTATGTCATTACTATTACTAGACTAGCAAAGTAGATAATGGCGAGCAACCATCAGGAAATCTTGCCATCAGTGCAGCAGAACTGCAGACCCTTATATTAGCACACCAGCAGAATCTATGGGTGTGCTCTACTGCTTTAGGTCTCGTTTGGTGGACATGGATCCCCTCCATTTCCCTGTCCACCAAACTAGCCCTTAGGTATTTTATGTTTATTTTATAAGCTGTATTGTAGACTTTATGGAAATCTTGGATTGAGTTTAAACATATACATATACCTAGTGCGCCATCGGCAGATGGTATGTTCCAATTAGTATCTTAATTTTTTTTAGAAAATACTCCAATGTTTCATCTCAGCCTTCTGTTTGACTCACAAATAACATTCATTTGAGTGCTTTGAACTAGAAAGTTGATTTTCCCATGATGGCATGAGGCAAGCTAAATTTAATTGGTTGACAAACTGACTGTAGGTGTTAGGATTATAAAGACTGCTAGGGCACAATTATAGGTGCAGCAGTAAGACTTTGGTTTCACTGATTTCATAATGATACGTTAGCTGTTGATCCGATTGAAACAAGTAGCTTGATGCAGAATAAGATTATACATATGATCCTTGCAAATGCTTATCTGTTGTTAAATTATGGTATCACTGAACCAGCCCACCAACACAAGCCTCTTTAAAATAAAGATTAGACTTAAATCTAAGTCCCAAAATATATTCGGTCCAATCTAGATCCCAAATATATTTGGTGTACAATACATGATAACTAAATTATGCTAATGCCAACGCCGTAATGATAATCCCAAATCTAATTGTTGCCCAAATACACCTCTACCTGCAATCCAGCATAAGCTAGCATTCCAGCCAAAATATAGCAGTTGAAGGAATTTTCCAGGGGAAATACCAAGATAGCCTTCTGGCTTGCTGCAACAAAGCTAAAACAACTGTGCCCAAGGCCTGTGGCTTGTCTAGATCAGTGATCAAGATTCAAAATATGACTATGTTTAGCATCGATCAAGCAGATAAGCACACCATTAGTTTCGACATTATACAAAAGATAAGCCAACTAGGCTCAGCATGGTCTCAATATATACAAGTCACTGAACTAGAAAATTACAAAGGAATAATATTCTTATGTAGATTATGATGTTGCTTATACAAGAATAGACCCGATAGGCCTCATTACCCCGATATAAGCCGAAAAGGACCTTAACAGGTTCTCAATTAGAGTCAGAATAGAACAGAATGACTGTGAGTGTTTAGTCCTTTTCTGTTATCTACCATGATAAAAGGAACCGAAATGAAATTTAGATTCGATACTGTGAAGGTTGAAATTTGAGAAAAATCACCGAGAGATTACTGTACTATAGACTAAGGTCCTATTTGAATGCACTAGAGCTAATAATTAGCTGTCTGAAAAATTGCTAGTGAAATTAGCTGGCTAATAAATAGCCGGCTAACTATTAGCTGGATTAAACTGGATATAACTAATGGGTAGTTGAGGGTGCAGCTAATAGTTAGCTGAACTATCAGTTGGGGTGTTTGGATGACTCCAACTAATAGTTGAACTATTAGCTAGGCTGTTTAGATGTCTCCAAGTAATTTTAGCAGCTAACCATTAGCTCTAGTGCATTCAAACATGGCCTAAATAGTGTCAGCACAATAAAAAAACTTAATGTGGGAGGCTATTATGTTAGGATAACTAGTCTTCAACCAAAAAAAACTCATGTTAATTATCAGGAAGTTTGCTAGATCCTGAGCAATCCAAAATACCAGCTACAACAATACATCTAAGCCATCACTGCTTCAAATTGGCATGGTTTCACTTCCACACAAGAATCTCTAACAGCAGCCCAAGATGTATTTGCTGACCTGAGAAACGGAAACGGAAACGAAGCACACTGGATTGCAATGTAAACGTCCTACAACGGGTAGCAAGACAAATTAAGATGACGCAGACGCAAACCTTGTAGTCGAGCAGCATCTGGGGCATCTTCTTCATCAGCTCAACAGTATTTGCTCGCCTGAGAGATGGAAATGAAAACGAGGCGTCAATCAGTTGACCCAGTGAGCAAACTAAGCACACAAATGGAGTGGAGGGACGCGAGAGATGCGCGCGCTTACTTCTCGGCGGAGATGCGGTCGCACTTGTGGCCCTTGCGCTTGGTACGCATCTCCCCGCGGGGAGGATCGTAGCTCCAGTCCTCGCCGGCGAGGAGCACCTCCTTGCGGAGGCGGGCGCGCTTGCGAGCGCTGATGCCGAGCGGCTTCCACGCGCCGAGCTCCCAGTATCCCCACACCCCCTTCCCGAGCTCACCCTTGTACTTTGCCAGCTTCTCCCTCCACGGGTACCCCTCCGCCCACCTCGCCGCCGTCACGGCAGCCGCCTTCCCGGCCATCGTCGTCAGCTTCGATCGCTCTGGGTCAGTTAGGGTTCAGCCCGCGGCTTCGGGTAGTAGAGTGACCACCTATTGGGCCTTCTGAGGCTGGGCCACATTGTAGCTAATGTATTGGGCTTTAGTGGCACATAAGTGGGCGAGGGAGAGACCATGTTTGTTTCGGCTTTTCATAGCTTCTGGCCACCAAAAGCTGCTGCGAACTGACAAATACTCAGCTTTTCAGTCAGCTTCTATAAAATTTGTTTAGATAAAATCATTCAAAATCAACATAAACATATAATCGGTTGAGTCATCGCAATAGTAGTAATTCGTCATTTTATAGATCCTAAGCCCCATAGACAACTTTATCTTCCTCCGCACGTAATCTTAATGATATTCAGATTCTCTACACAGCCAGATCCTCCCTACAGCTAGATTCTCAAAAAAGCTGGTCAGAAAAAAGCTGAACCAAATAAGCCCCAAGTTCTCAGCTTTTTTAGCTTCTAGACACCAGAAGCTGCTGCAGACTAGCAAACGTCCAGCTTTTTTGCTTTTTAGTCTGCTTATATAAGAATTATTTTGGTCAAAATCGTCTAAAATCAACATGAACATATTATGAGCTGAGTCGTTGCGATAGTAGGAAACCAGCACTTTCGATATCATAAACCCTATGAAATATTTTATCTTCCTTCACATGTAATCACCATGATACTCAGATTTTCTTTACAGCCAGATTATCTTCACAATCAGATTCTCAGAAAAGCTCCTCAGAAAAAAGCTGAACCAAACAAACCCAACTCTAATCGAGCCTTTTATAAAGCCTTGAGCACGAATTTCATGGAACATATTTTGGTTATAGAAGTTGTAAAAAACAATTTCTATTTATTTTCTGTTTTTAGTACATTTTGATAAACAGCTAAACTGATAATTGCTTCAAAAATGTCCTGTTTGGTCTATCTTTTGCTTAAACCTATGAAAAAAATTTATAGAAGTTGTGTCAAAGAGGGCCTTTGTATACTGTCAACAAGATCTCGCTTCCTTCCAATACCGTTCATTTTTACAGGTGTGACAAATACGATAGAGTTGTTTACTTCTCTTTAGAAGTGAAGCACACTAACTAGTTCTAAGCGGATGAAAATCTAGAGAACTACTAAGTGGAAGAGATGGCCGGTTTGGAACAACCCCTCCTCTTATTATAGAACTGTTATATATTTGCAAATCCGCTCTTAGATCTTTTTTTAAAAATCACTTAACCCAAGGAGCATAATAGTTTAAACGATAAAATGCCAAATGCCATCTCGACGTTCTCCCTTTGTTTTCGAGGCCCAAACGATAAAGTGAAATGGGCTGGTGGGTCTCGTGGGCTCCGTTTTGCGATCTTTAGCAATTATCACGAGTACGTAGGCCGATAGTATGTACGTACGGGTTGGATACAGCCAGCCCAACGAATAGCAGTCGCACGGCACGGCAGTAATAACCTGCCCATCCCCCGACCCCACCACCGAGCTTATCCCCTCCCGTCTAGGCGACGCCGACGACGAAGCAGCGGGAGGAGCATAAGCGCCGCCGATCCCGAGCCTCCGAGCGAGTTCTCCCCTCATCCTCCGCCTCGTGCCGCAGATCCCTACGTACGCCGCCCGCCAGCCATGGCCCGCTCCTCCTCGCAGTCGCAGTCCTCCGTTGGCGCCGGCGCCGGCGCCGGCGCGCGCCCGGCCACCGTCGGGCCGCGCGGCACGGCCGCGGCGGCCGCCGGGATGCGCCGCCGCCGCGCCACCGCGTCCGGCGGGGGTGGCGGATTCTCGGGGGGCGGCGGGAGCAACATGCTCCGCTTCTACACCGACGAGGCGCCGGGGCTCCGGCTCTCGCCTACCATGGTGCTCGTCATGTCGCTCTGCTTCATCGGCTTCGTCACCGCCCTCCACATCTTCGGCAAGCTCTACCGCTCCCGGACGGCCGCGGCCTCCGCGTGATCCGATCCGATCCGACACATCGGATCAGACAGCCAGATCAGACGGTGAAGGTTTTTGTTTTTGGGTGATGAATTGTGTATGGCGAGACGCGCAGCTTGTTGTGTTGATTAGCTTTTGCTTGGTCCTTACTTTCGATCTGCAGATGGAAACCCTAGTACTGGTCAACTTAATGCGCCCTTTCTGTTATTTTCTTCCCTTGCTTTGAGAATTATTACTGGAATAACTATGACTAGTTTCTTCTAGTTCTGCTTGCTAACTACAAGTGCATCTTCCTAGCTTAGATGTGCTCCATTGTTGTTGCTCCATTAACTACTTTCTGCACTTGCTAGGTATTCTGGGTACTTTTACCGAACTGGGGAGTTTGATTATTGCTTCGCACCTTACCTGCTAGCCATAAAATTCTGCATTATGTTGTGTGCTCCTATGATTTGTCAGTGTTTGTTTCCCCCCTCCAGCAAGCTCTTGTTCTGAAACTATAGCATTCGAAGTTTGTACAAGTAGCTATGCTCGACATGATGTTAGTGAGCGCAGGATTTCTATTTCAGGGTCTATCTGGAACTGTAGCTCTGAGGTCCAAATCGATCCCGTGGATTCAGTTATGTTCATCGCGCGAGGTTATAACAATATGGTGCTGGTTGATTTATATACCTGGAAGTTAGAATGGGCAAAGCATCTGACAGCTCCAGGTGTTCCTTATTGCATTAGGCATGAACTGGTTGCTGCTATGAGTTTTTTTTTTCAAAGTTTTAAGCGTGTCGGGTCAAGGGTCACTTGGGTCCCTAAATTTGAATGTTGTGTCCGGAACTTTCGTCATCCACATTCGATTTATAGGTTATAAAGGTACATCTTTATCTTGTATACCTTAGTATCATTTAGTAGTGACAATCTTCCAACATCATATCTAAATGGCTAGAGTTGTTCACTCTTGTGGACTAAATCTTGTGTATCTCAACATAAAAACATATTAATCTCTCTAAGTTGTCATCCATTCACAAAAATAAAGCAATAACCTTTCAATCTGCCCTGCCCCTTCTCGATAATGATGATAGTTCTACAAACAAATAGAAACTAAACATAATCTAAGGTAGCACTTCACGCTAGTGTATTTGGATTTTATGTCATTTATCTAACTTTTTAATCTTTGTCATTATAATATATAAGCACCATAAAACTTGATTTAGTAGTGATAAGTTCCCCTGTGTTTGAATGATTTAGCTCGAAGCTTACACACATGGATGAGTATAAATTTGTGGGAAGATCATCAATGATGCTAAGGTATATAAGATAAAGATGTATCTCTGTAACATGTATATCACTCATTAAAAATATAATGATGACAATGTTGTGTCACGTTACATTAATGAAAAAGTTTGGAGATTTAAGTGACAACATTCAAATTCGAGGATCTAAGTGACACAACATGTCAAGTTAGACCATACTGTCATGTCTTCCTCCAAAAATCTAAATCCGATAGAATTTAGCGACAGCAGAGCAGACACTTGACTCATAACGCATGATCATGGCGCCGTGTAATCATGATCCCTAATTAATCAATTATCTTCCTTGACACGTCCTAATCCCGCTTATACAAGACCGGCCACTAGGTAGCGACCTCCGTGGACGGTCGCCGCGGTTTTGGAGGCAGTCTAAACGACGACCAACCAACCATGGCTACTCCACAACATCTACCTGATTCGGTGATTCCTCTGAGGCTCTGAAAACGATCAGACTCACAAGTCGCTGTCCTGGATTAAGGCACAGACATGGGCGTCCACCTCTCCTCTTGCTGATAGAAACCAAACCATGAGCTCCGGCCTCTAGTGTTTAAAAGCATTGTGATCTATAAAAATATTCTATAATTTAAAAATAAGTATAATTTATAGAATTTAGAATACAATAAAATATTCTGTTTCAACAGTAAAGACCAAAATCTACATTATAGGACAGTCCACTGTGATGTATTATATTTGAGACACTTGAGATGATGCCTTACAATTTTTTAATCAAATTTTATAAAATAAGACATTGTTAAAGTAGTTTTTTTTCCATATAGAACCTTATATTTTAATTTATGGTACCAGTTTGGAGCGTTGTTGGAGATCCTCTAACAAGCGTTTATTCACTCACTCACCACCCATGTGCAATGCAAGCGAGATGGAACGAAAACGACAGACACACTGGGACGTGCAGAGGCGGGGGTGCCGTGCCTGTGCGCGCTCACCAATAATGCAGCGGGTGGTGCTTGTACGGGCATCATTATCTTCTTTGAACAACCAAGCTGTACTCACTGTATAGGGAGCAGTAGTAGCATCCGCCATCAGATCACTTTCCAACTCCAACACATGCATCCTTACAAACTGCGCTTACACGAGGAGACAGGGAACATTGCTCTCTTCTTTCTGAGAGAACAACGACAGGGAAAGGCAAGATGGTGAGCCAGCAGTTGTTCCACTAAAATAAGCTATACAACAGGCCGGCTCCTCCCTGTATCTGTGTCAGCATCCCTGAACAAACAAAAGCTCAATCATTGTAATAGGGGTAGCTGCCATGTTTTGGTCAATCTGGGCTACGCCACAATGATATCATTGTATTTAATGATACTTTCAATTATCTTCAATTATACAGGTTATTTTCAAGGGTTCTTAGTGGCTTAGATTCTGGAGACTGCTGCTGCAAAAGAAAGGAGGGAGGAGATACAGCAAGATATCAAAAATATTTGTCACGCATTGGAAGTGGTGGCAATGAACATTTTTGTACAATACATAGATGTCGATGCAATGCTAGGATTGAGACCTCTTAGTTTCTTATGTGTACGTTCATGAGAACCATGTGCTTCATTGCTACTTGTTGCTTTTGTCAGGTTGAATATGTCATAAAACCATATGCATCCTTATATGATGCAAAAGGCTGGAACATGTTTCTTCCATTATCAAAAAAAAAAAAAATGCTCCCGCCATTGCATCGCGCCTCCACACCAAGCATGCTCCTTTTTCCGTAGACAATGGATCCATGGCAGCAAGATGTTCATTCATTCCAGTCTGTGCTGTGCATAACTCTGGTTTCAACTTTCAAACCATCCCGGTGCACAACTCCAGGAAGCAGCATAGCATGCAAATGCATCTGTGGATGGGGAAGCCTTGCATTGCACTGCTTCGTTGGATTCTTGCACAGATAGATACAGATCGACACCCACCCAAGTCTCAGTTGTAGCATCCCATCAGCGTCTTCCTCGCCCTATCGACGACACAGTTCCTGTTAGCGAGGCTGCTTGCCAGGGGGAACTCCTTGCTGTCATCCAGGAGGAACCTGTACACCTCCCAATGGCGCTCGGACGCCGCTTGCCTCCCGATCTCAGCCTGAAATGGAGCAAAAAGAAGAAGACCCAATGGAGTGAATACTAAGCCACGACGGACGCTCTCGCTACCTCGTCCGTCCCGGGAGTAGTTCTTACAGAGAAGATGCAGATCCCAAGCGCCTTGAGAGCAAGAGTGGCGTCGTAGAACACGCGCGGCCGTCCCTTCCCGGAGGCCTCGACCGGGTTGGCGACGAGGAGCTCCGTGTCGGGTCCACGGCCGACGACCATGACCCTGAGCGGATGGAGCGTCTCGGACCTCAGGCGTGACCGCAGCGCGTCCTGTTTCGCAGGATCAGTCACCTTCTTCCCGTCTACTTGCTTCACGAAAAGATCCACCTCACGGCAACCTGATGAACCTTTGCTGGCTGACCCTTTCTTGTCTGATCTGAACCGGCCGTAAAATATCTGAAACGGCAAGCACGGTATAATAATAAGATAATAATAATAATATGTACATCCGAACTATATATATATCTACAAGTACAGCGATGCTCCAGATGAGATACCTGGATGTTGCAGTCCTTCATCGTCCTCAAGATATCGTAAATGAGCCCCTTCTGGTCAGCGCAGACGATCTGGACCAGCGTGTGCGCGGGGCTCAGGGAGTTGTCGAAGTTGACAGTGGCCGTCGTCCGGACCTTCCTCAGCTCCGCGCTGAGCGGGCTCGAGCAGACCTCGCTGTCAGTGTCAGCTAGCTCCGCCCTGAACAGTTCCTCGGCGATCTCCGGCGGGAGGGAAGAGAACCCCTGCTGGAACCCTTCTGCTGGTACGACCTCGCAGCTGATGGAAGGGCCCAGGGTTGCAGTTAGCGCCGAGCAGGTCTCCTCTTGCCTCTCCTTTCTGTGCAGCAATTCCCTTCAGAGAGAGAAACATGAGCTGAGCAGTCATACTTGTGAAGCTATAGCTAATGCCTCGGGGAAGAACAGAACAGATACCAAATGGTTTCTCGCTTACATGCCATCAGTGATAAAGAAGAGGTCCACAACTCTTCCGTCCGGTGTGGTCGACACCTTCACCCTGTGGATTATGAGCTCCAGATCCGATAGTGTGTGCGTCACATCTGCAGATGACACGGACACGGCACAGTCAAAACTATTCCGTCCAATATCGTTCAGAGAGAAGCTTTTGAAACACTTGATGCAGCATGGTTGAATGAGGACATAGATAGTTACCATGCAGCAATCCTTTGCGGTCCGGCGACATGAGCTTGAGGAGGTAGAACTGCGAGGGGCCTGGCTCTGGCTGGCTCACGTCCCGGTAGAAGAAGGGGATGGAGTAGGAGGAAGGGCACATGGACATGAGCCGGTTCTTGAGGCTCGCCCACCGGACCTTGATGGACGAGGAGCGGGGCACGACCCAGAACACCACGAAGCACCAGTGGCCGTCCGTGGACACGTCTGCTAGAACCAAACCGACCAACCACACACGAAAAAGGAACCGAATCGAATTTTAGACGATGACAACGATGAATGAACGAACGAAGGTCAAATGGTTCCAGGTTCGCAGAATTCTGGACTCCACAGTTGGTTAGGATTAGGAACAGGCATGTACTTCTGATGCGTAAAAGAGTTTATTAAGGAGACGACATGAACTGTAGCAAGATTGGTGGTGGCTGGCAACTTGGCCAGTATATAGAAAAAAGGGGAAAGGCTTTCCGTTGTAAGAAGAGCAGAAGAAGCAGACAGATAACGATGAAAAAATAAATCTGGAAAGGAGGAGAAGAAGCGATGGATTTGGCCGATGGGGAACGGGAGACGTACCGGCGCGGGTGATGCGGAGGCCGAACTCGAGGATGGTGCGGCAGAGGTCGCAGCCCAGGCCTGTCTGGTCGGGGCAGTTGACGGTGACGACGGTCTCCTCGCCCTCGGCGGCGCCCAGCTGCATGACGACGGCGTCGTCCCCGCCTACGGCCGCTGCTGCCATGCCGCCGCCCAGCACCATCCCTGCCCGTTCTCCTCCTGATGGACGCGCCGGCGCCGCCACCTCCCCCCCCCCCAACGCCTCCAGCTCCAGCCCGGTCCGGTGGTGGTCCTCTGCTCTGTCGTCTCCTCTCGACGAGTGTTCCGCAGCGCTTAAATACTGGATTTTGCGGTTGAGGCCGTACGATCCGAGCACGATGGGTCGTGGTGGCGCGGGCGCCGCAGCGGCGGGTGGCGGCTTCTCATCTCTCATGTATGCGGTGCAGGGGCTGAGTCAGTGCTGGATCGGCCAGCGCGACAGGGCCCACCTGCCATTGCTTGCCCGCAGCCTGCGCGTGACGTGAGAGTAGAAACAGCTGCGGCCACGAGGGTTTGTGGTTGGAGAGGGAGGACATATCAAACTCTTCTTTCCTCTTCATATCTCGGTGATCCTCTCCTGTCCAAGCTTTTTAATTTCGACATTAAGGTTTTATTTTAACCATAGAGTTAATAGAGTTAATAGTTAGCTAACTAATAAATTATTAACTAAACTACTGAGTACAAACAGCTGAGAATATTTAGAATCTCTATAAGTAATTTTAGAAGCTAACTATTAGCTATAGAGATATAACATAACCTAAAAAACAATTTTCATCAATCCTCAGGAATACTAAATCCACAAAAATCGGCTGAAATTTCGTCTGAAATCTTTATAAAGACTTAATTAAAGGTGTAGTACAACATCAGTAGTCCGCATATAAAAGGTCAACTACCCTTATCAGCATGAACCATAACAGCATGTCTCTTTATATAGCGGGCATACTTACATGTTTCTGTAGCTAATTGCTACCATTCTCGGTATCCATGAACGTTTGAAATAAATAGCTAGAGAGGTAGAAGATAAAAAGAGTATCTCCAAAAAAAACAGCCAAATGGCTAGTGAAGTTAATTTTTTTGCTACTTAATAGTAAAATTGGTCAAGCTATTCAGCTCTCTAAATTGACCCTCTCATTAGCCAAACTTGGCTAGCCAAACTAACTTGTCAGTTTAAGAGTTCGTTGGAGTGAGATGTTACATATAGAGTTTGATCTTTACGAGGAGATAAATATATAGTCAAATAAAGAGTAAAAAAATAGAGAGTTCTTTGGAGACGCTCTAAGAGAAACCCCTATTAGATTTTAATCACTTGGTTAAGACGAACATCGATTAATTGCTTAGTTAGGTATATATGACTAGATGTAGGGTTGGATATTGAGCCAGCTTGGCTCGGCTGGATCGAGCTCAAGCTGGCTCGTTAAAGTAAAGAGCTCGCTTGGCTAGATTCGTTAAGGAACAGAGCCAGAGAACCAGCTCGTCTCGACTCGTTTGCAAGTTCAAGCTGACTCGTTTAGCTCGCGAGCCAGAATCAAAAAACAATATATATATATATAACAATATAATCAATTACTATTTAATTCTAGACTAATTTAACATTAGAAAAGAACAATAATACCCACAATTTCATATACCATGTGAATCTAACATCAAATTAACAAAATTCATCACTTATTAGTTCAACCAACACAGGTACGGGTTTTTTTTTCTGACAAATGATGCTCATTCGAGCAGAAGAGCTGGCTCGTTAATAAACCGAGCTCAGCTCGTGATAAAATTGAAACGAGCCGAATTGAGTCAAGCCAAACTAAATGTGTCAACCACAACATCAATTCACATATGAGTGGTCCGCTACTTTTATTAGAAATTTTAGCCTATTGTACCTGTAAATGTGTGTTATAGTGGACCTTATATGCATTTTTTTTTGTCGTTGATCGGTGCATTTGTTTGACTATCCAATAAGAAGAGTAGACAAGAGTGGTACCTTGTCATCATTATTATTAGAAATTTATTCTACGCACCTATGTCTATGCATGTTGTGTGTTTGTTTGACTTGTCGAATAAAAAGAGAGTAGCATGCAATGGGGAGAGGACGGTAAACATGGTAATAAGATCCTGTTTGGGTCGATATATTAAGTTAATATTTAGCTCTTTTGGATCAAACAAATCCAGCTAGTAATATTAAACTAACAATTGTCTCACTGTAATTGTGAAAGTCGCCTAAAGGGGATGAATAGACGGAATCTGAAATTTACAAACTTTAAGCACAACTACAAGCCGTGATTAGCGTTAGAAATAAAATCGAGTCCGAAAGAGAGGGTGAAAACAAATCACAAGCAAATGAAGAGTGTGACACAGTGATTTGTTTAACCGAGGTTCGGTTCTTGCAAACCTACTCCCCGTTGAGGTAGTCACAAAGACCGGGTCTCTTTCAACCCTTTCCCTCTCTCAAATAGTCACCTAGACCGAGTGAGCTTCTCTTCTCAATCAATTGGGACACTAAGTCTCCACAAGGACCACCACACAATTGGTGTCTCTTGTCTTGATTACAATTAAGTTGGGAACAAGAAAGAAGGAAGAAGAAAAGCGATCCAAGCGCAAGAGCTCAAATGAACACGACAAAACTCTCTCTTCTAGTCACTATTGCTTTTAGTGGAATTGGGACTTGGAGAGATTTTGATTCACTCTAATTGTGTCTTATATTGAATGCTATAGCTCTTGTATTGAATGTGTTGGCTGAAAACTTGGATGCCTTGAATGAGTGGTGGTTGGGGGTATTTATAGCCCCAACCACCAAAGTAGCCGTTGGGGACGGCTGCTGTCGCATGACGTACCGGACAGTTCGGTGCGCCACCGGACAATGTCTGGTGCGCCAGCCACGTCACCCAGCCGTTAGGGTTCGACCGTTGGAGCTCTGACATGTGGGGCCACTGGACAGTCCGATGGTGCACCGGACAGGTCCTGTTCACTGTTTGGTGCGCCTTCTGCGCCTGTTCTGACTTCTGCGCGCGCAATCCGCGCACTATAGCACATTATTCATCTTTTGCAGACGACCGTTGGCGCGCTAGCTGTTGCCTCCGCTGGCACACCAAACAGTCCGGTATTATAGCGGAGTGGCTCCCTAAATTCCCGAAGCTAGCAAGTTTGAGTTGATCCACCCTGGCATACCGGACACTGTCTGGTGGCACACCGGACAGTCCGGTGCGCCAGACCAGGGCAGTCTTCAGTTGTCTTTTGCTCTTTTTATTTGAATCCTTTCTTGGACTTTTTATTGGTTTGTGTTGAACCTTTGGCACCTGTAGAACTCATAATCTAGAGCAAACTAGTTAGTCCAATAATTTGTATTGGGCAATTCAACCACCAAAATCATTTAGGAAAAGGTTTGACCCTATTTCCCTTTCAATCTTCCCCTTTTTGGTGATTGATGCCAACACAAACCAAAGCAAATATAAAAGTGCAGAATTGAACTAGTTTGCATAGGGTAAGTGCAAAGGTTGCTTGGAATGAAACCAATAATTATTTCTACTAGATATGCATGGATGATTTTCTTCTTATTTAAAATTTTGGACCACGCTTGCACCACAAGTTTTGTTTTGCAAATTCTTTGTGAAATTCTTTTTCAAAACTTTTGCAAATAGTCAAAGGTATATGAATAAGATTGAAAGAAGCATTTTCAAAATTTGAAATTTTCTCCCCCTGTTTCAAATGCTTTTTCTTTGACTTAAACAAAACTCTCCCTCAATGAAACTCTCCTCTTAGTGTTCAAGAGGGTTTTACAAATTTTTGAAGATACTTTCTCCCCTTTTGAAAACACATAAAGATATCAATTTGAAAACTTCATTTTAAAATTTGGTGGTGGTGCGGTCCTTTTGCTTTAGGCTAATACTTTCTCCTCCTTTGGCATGAATCACCAAAAACGGATACTTGTGAGTGAAATATAAGCCCTTTTACTTTCTCTCCAATGGCAAACAAATAGATATGAGTCAGGATTATGCCAATGTGGAGAACTATGCGGAATACCGACAAAGAGTAGATAATACCGATAGAGTTGAGTGGAAGCGTCGTCTTTGCCGAATACTCCATTTCCCTTTCAATTCTATGACTAAGCATGAGAATACACTTGAAAACACATTAGTCATAGACATAATTGAGATATGATCAAAGGTATAAATGAGCTATGTGTGCAAAGAATCAATCAAAATTCCTAGAATCAAGAATGTTTAGCTCATTCCTAAGTTTGGTAAAGGTTTTCTCATCTAGTGGTTTGGTAAAGATATCGGCTAATTGATCTTTGGTGTTAATATAGGCTATCTCGATATCCCCCTTTGTTGGTGATCTCTCAAAAAGTGATACCGAATGGCTATGTGCTTAGTGCGGCTGTGTTCAACGGGATTATCTGCCATGTGGATTGCACTCTCATTATCACATATGAGAGGGACTTTGTTAAATTTGTAGCCATAGTCCCTAAGGGTTTGTCTCATCCAAAGTAATTGCGCGCAACAGTGGCCTGCGGCAATATACTCGGCTTTGGCGGTAGAAAGAGCTACTGAGTTTTGTTTCTTTGAAGCCCAAGACACCAGGGATCTTCTCAGAAACTGACAAGTCCCTGATGTGCTCTTCCTATCAATTTTACACCCTGCCCAATCAGCATCTGAATATCCTAATAAATCAAAAGAGGATCCCTTGGGGTACCAAAAACCAAACTTAGGTGTATGAACTAAATATCTCAAGATTCTCTTCATGGCCCTAAGGTGAACTTCCTTAGGATCAGCTTGGAATCTTGCACACATGCATACAGAAAGCATAATATCCGGTCGAGATGCACATAAGTAGAGTAAAGATCCTATCATCGACCGATATACCTTTTGATCTACGGATTTACCTCCCGTGTCGAGGTCGAGATGCCCATTGGTTCCCATGGGTGTCTTGATGGGCTTGGCATCCTTCACTCCAAACTTGGTGAGTATATCTTGAATGTACTTCGTTTGGCTAATGAAGGTGCCCTCTTAGAGTTGCTTCACTTGAAATCCTAGAAAATACTTCAACTCCCCCATCATAGACATCTCGAATTTTTGTATCATGATCCTACTAAACTCTTCACAAATAGATTTGTTAGTAGACCCAAATATTATATCATCAACATAAATTTGGCATACAAACAAATCATTTTCAATTATTTTAGTAAAGAGAGTAGGATCGGCCTTGCCGACTTTGAAGCCATTAGTGATAAGAAAATCTCTTAGGCATTCATACCATGCTCTTGGGGCTTGCTTGAGCCCATAAAGCGCCTTATAGAGTTTATATACATGGTTAGGATACTCACTGTCTTCAAAGCCTGGAGGTTGCTCAACATAGACCTCTTCCTTGATTGGTCCATTGAGGAAGACACTCTTCACGTCTATTTGATAAAGCTTAAATCCATGGTAAGTAGCATAGGCAAGTAATATACAAATTGACTCAAGCCTAGCTACGGGTGCATAGGTTTCACCAAAATCCAAACCTTCGACTTGTGAATAACCCTTGGCCACAAGTCGTGCCTTGTTCCTTGTCACCACACCATGCTCATCTTGCTTGTTGCGGAATACCCACTTGGTTCCTACAACATTTTGGTTAGGACGTGGAACTAAATGACATACCTCATTCCTCGTGAAGTTGTTGAGCTCCTCTTGCATCGCCAGCACCCAATCCGAATTTTTAAGTGCATCCTCTACCCTGTGTGGCTCAATAGAGGAGACAAAAGAGTAATGTTCACAAAAATGAGCGACTCGAGATCGAGTGGTTACCCCCTTATGAATATCTCCTAGTGTTGGGGGCCTTCGGCTTTCGAAGGTCCTCAAAAACACGATTTAACTATGTTTCTGGAGTATAATGTGTAAACAGGTACATTCGGACATAAATCAAAACCACAGCGTGAAGAGTATGAATGGTGGCACAGAGCCGAAGCTGTGCGCAAAGGAGCTTCGGCATGATGACAGGAAAAAAGAAACCGACTTAAAGAGGAAAAGGCTATCTAGACCCTGATAAATTACTATAGAGTTATTATCAAATGTAAAGGGCCTGAATGTAATTTTGCATGGGCTGCGACCCGTGCCTATAAATAGATGAACAGTACTCCCGTACTGGACACGTTGACTTGGCGTTTGCTCTCACGTCACGCTTGTACCCTTGCTTTTCTTCGAACCAAAGGTACATTCATACAGCAATGTAATTTAAAATAAGTTAATAATAACCTTTAAAGTGTTTATATTATTTTTTCATATTTTGTGTGTGAATCCTTCTTTGTCATTTATTGTACTCATAAAGGTTTGTCCTTCATGACCTTCGTCCGAAATTCATTATATCCGAAGGGAGATAATGCTTCGAAGGACGAAGGACTTTAATATTTAACACTTCTATGTTGCCTTGTTCCTAACTCTTAGCGTTTGAGAACAAGTCCCCAACATTGGCGCCCACCTCCGGTGAACTCATTTCCACTTTTTGAGTTTCGAACACCATCGACAAGCGTAGACCTTCGTCATGCCACCAAAGAAAACTTCAGCAATAGGGGCTGCCGCTCTGCAGCCGCTGGACCCCAACCAGGACACTATCTCTCTTCGGGAGGCCTGAAGCCAGAAAAGGAAGGCCATCAGTCGAACGCCTCAGGAGGACGACCTGGACCAAGAGATCAGAAATATGGAGATGCTTCACCAGCAGGTGCAAAGGAAGAAGGAAAAGATGGCTAGGCTGGCTGAACTGCAAAGACAGATAGATGAAGCCTCTGAAGAAGTTCGCCATCTCACTCAAGATGAGCAGAACCGAAGGCCTCAGTATAGAGAGCTTCATCAAGAGGGCTTCTTCAACGAAGATGACTGGTATGAGAATTTCCATCATGGAAATTTTGCCTTTGATGATGCTTCTCCTCTATCAGCAGAACTGCAGGCTACCCCTTGGCCTCCGTCTTACAAGCCACCTCAACTCCCCATGTACGACGGCCATTCAGACCCGAAGCAGTTTCTGATGAGCTACGAAGAAACAATATCTTCCTATGGTGGCAATACTGCAGTCATGACAAAGTCTTTCGTCATGGCTGTCAGGAATGTTGCACAAACCTGGTACTCCTCCCTTCGGCCAGAAACAATCACATCATGGCAGAAGCTGAAGGATATGCTGATCACCAGCTTCCAAGGGTTCCAAACGAAGCCGGTTACCGCTCAAGCTTTATTCCAGTGCACCCAAGATCACGAAGAGTATCTTCAGGCGTATGTCCGAAGATTCTTATGCCTGAGGGCACAAGCGCCAACAGTGCCCAATGAAATTGTCATTGAGGCCATGATTAAGGGGCTTCGGCCGGGACCTTCAGCCCAATACTTTGCCAGAAAGCCCCCTCAGACTCTGGAGAAATTGCTTCAGAAGATGGATGAATACATCCGCGCTGACAATGATTTCCGACAGAGAAGGGAGGAAGCTTACAGGTTCTCCGAAATAGCCAGGGGTTTTGGAGGGAGATTTCATCCCAGACATGTCAGATCGATTCATTCCACTCAGAATGATGACAAGGGAAGTCAGCAGCAGAGGCCGCAATATTCCTCTCAGGCTTCGGGGCAGCAGCAGAGCTATCCTCGACCTCCAGCTCCAAGGGGTAGAGGCGCCAGGGGCTTCGGAGGGAGATTTGGGGATCAACCCAGGAAGATCTATTGCCTATTCTGCGGTGAGGACAAGGGCCATACCACCAGGATGTGCCATGTTACCATCCAGAAACAAAAGGAGATAGCAGAAGCTGCGGCCCAACAGAGCTAGCCGAAGCAAGTCATGCACACTGCTTCGTACCATTCGCCATACATCCTAGAGTATGTAGGCAACCACCCTGCAGCTTCTGTTGCTTCGGCAAGCCAACCTCAGGTATCCTGGCAACAGCTTCCTCCTCCACCACTAATGCAACAAGGCCAGCAGCCAGAAGAGAGTCAGCATCCCCACCTTTAACGGGACTTCAGAGAAGAGTCTGAAGCTCGCACGGTCAATAGTACTGTACCAGAATCGAAGCATATTTACTAACAAATATCCTACTTTGGCAGCAGTTTTTACATTCAGTTTCATTTTCTTTTTTAATAAGGAACAATTATTGAAAGTCTAAGTATTTTTGTCATTTTTTAAAATCTCTTGTAATAGTTTTGTTTCTGCCACAGTAAAAATATACCTTCTCCACAGAGTGGCGGAGTTGCCGAAGCATAAGATTTATGGTTAAAGGGGAATTTCTGAAATAACAAAAAGTCGTTCCTAAGGGAGCGCAACGTAAGTTTTCTGCTCAAAAGTCGTTCCGAAGGGAATGCAGAGCCTACAGCGAAAAATAAACGCTGATACCGCTAAAAGTAAAAGGCGAAGAAGCTCCTAAGGGAGGCTTACAGCGAAAAATAAACACTGATACCGCTGAAAGTAAAAGGCGAAGAAGCTCCTAAGGGAGGCTTACAGCGAAAAATAAACGCTGATACCGCTGAAAGTAAAAGGCGAAGAAGCTCCTAAGGGAGGCTTGCAGCGAAAAATAAACGCTGATTCCGCTGAAGTAAAAGGCGAAGATCATTTTGCATAACATCACATCATTACATCATTTGCATAGCATAACATCATACATCATATCGCATCAATGACGCAAGAAGGGGATCAATATTGATATTTGGAGATTGTTTCAAAGAAATAGTGCCAAGGCACAAAAAAGTAAATTTTGAAGAAGCATACCCTCATCAAAGCTCCGAAATGAAAAGATTTATCGGTTATTGATTTTACGAAGATTGGTCGTTTTTATGGAAATACAGATATTCTTTACGAAGCATGAAAAGAAGGGAAGGTGTGTTTTCGCCGAAGGCTCAAAAAACGGTATGTATAGTTTCATGCATCGTAGAGAATGGAACCATAAATAGCTTATATATTACATTCAAAGTTACAAAATATTACAATAAATATTACATTCCAAATGTTTTTACAACATCTAGTCTTCCCTTAGAACAACTTCTGCAGCTTCGTTCAATAGTTGATCAACAACTTTATCCATGATAGCTTCAGCCATTTTTCTAATTTCGTCGTCCCCCTTCACGTGGGGGTCCGCCGATGACCTGGTAGGCTCTGAGGGGCGAGAAAGTACGGCTGTGTTACAAAGCATAAACAAGTTCGAAATAAAAAATTACAGTAGACCCAAAAACTGCTAGTCAGTACCTATTTGTACTTCGACATCTGCACTCTTTTCAGCGGTCTCTGCTACTTTTCTAGCATCATGAATACCTTTCTCACTCTTTCGTATAATTTCTTGGGCCATCTCCCGGCCACCGTTGTCCCAGATGTCGGTGAAAAATTTCCCACCAACCAAGCTCGCTTCGGCCGAGGGGTATTTTATATCTTCAGGGGACAAGGCGGCTTCGGATTGTGTCAAGAATTTTACATGATCACAACCTTTCTTCTCCAAAATAGTGGCAATCCCTCTGGCACCTGTAAAGGCACATATGTCTCCATGGCTACTCAAAACTTCTTCAAAAGCTTCAGCTTCATGGCTGATCCATCCAATTGGGCCTTCGGGGTCACCCCTTATAAAGTTCTCTTCACTTGAGAATGCGCTGACGCTGGCGAAGCTGGTTCTTATTTTCTTAACACATTCTATAGATTTTTCATAACACTTTTTCTTGGATGCACGAAGCTCTTCAACGTTTCTTTCTAAATGATTGGCCCATTGTTCACTAATTTATCGTTTTGTTTCTTCAAGTGTGCACTCTTCTTTAGCTCTGACTAGTTGTTTCCAAAGATCTTTAATTTCGTGTTTCTGAGCTTCGGCCTGAGTTTTGAAAGCAGCTTCGTCTTCTTTTATTTTATTCAATAACGAGTGCAATATTTTATCTTTTTCGAGACCTTCGTTCCTTAGTTCAATTACTTCGGAACGAAGGTTGCTCAAGGCTATGGTACACCCTTCGTCTTCGACGTCTTTTTGTGCCCTGAGGGCATTGCTAAGTATAAGACCCTGGAAAAAATGTGTTTGTTAATAAGTTTAAGCAAATGAAAAACTTTGGTTTCAAGAAATTATTCAAAAATTTCATTTTTTCACCTTTAAACTATTGTACGCTAAACTGTCAGCCAGCTCGTCCTTTGACAACACTGAAAGCCCGTCTTCTAGTGTTGGGAATCCGAAGCTTCTGCCCATCTCCCGACAGACTGAAATTTCCTTGCTGTCAGGGAGACAATACAAGAAGTCTTCTTCTCCACTGCCATTGAATATCAACGCCCCCTTGGGATACTTTAGTCTTTGGGCATAGAACTGAGCCTCCTGCCTTTCTTTATCAGTCAATTCTTTCCCCGAAGCATGTCGTAAAATATAGTCGGAAGTTTCAGAAAAGACTTCGGGGGCGGCAATGCCACTTTCTTCAACAAAGAGTTGTTCTGCTGGTTCCGTCTCTTTGGTTTCCAAGAATTTTACCTTGGCGGGCTCTGAAGGCCCTGCTTCAGTTTCAGCTTGGTGCTTTGAAGTTTCAGCCTCAAGGGCTTTGATTTGTATTTCGGGAGTTTTGGCAATTTTCTTCGGAGTAGTGCTTGAAGACTTTATTGTCTCTAGTACATCCAGTACATTAACCATCCTTTTTCTTTTGGGGGTCAATGCTGGACCCTTTTGGCTTTTTGGTACTTCAACTTTTGCTGAAGGACTTAGAATCTCAGATGTCCTTGTTTCTTCAGCCGTCGGTTCTTCTACTTTCCTTGTCTCCAGCATCGTGATCGGCTCTTCAATATTCTTCGGGGGAGTCGCATCTTTGGCTTCGGGGGTCGAAGAAGATTCACCGACAAACTCGGGCACTGTGGCCGGTTCAATATAGCGTGGATGGTGTGTAAGAACTTTTATCTTTTTCCTCTTCGGTGCTGGCTCACTGAGAGCAGCTGAGGTGGCTTCCTTTGTAGACGCCGTATCTTTCCTTTTTTGACCCCGTGTTGGGTAACGGTAGTCAGGATACACAAACCCAATGGCATCAAATACTCGGTTGAGCCTTTTCTTCTTTCGGCCTCCGAAGGCTGCAGATAGTGCAGTATCTTCTGCCTTCGAGTATGGACCAAGCAGCTCATCGCTTACGGCCTCAATACTTTTCAGCCAGTTGTCGTCTGGCTCGACAAACTTATCTCCATATTTGAAGGTGAATTTTAACCTAACCAGTCCACCTTCGTTAGGTTCGCCGACGGTTTCTTTCGGCATTTCCCAGTTATCTGCAAGTGGCCATACTCTGAAGGCAATGTGTTCCTGGATCAAGTCTCTTGTCCCGATGAAAGAGCAAACTACTTCGAAGGCTCTCTGGCATTCTTCAGCTGCTTCGTCAATTTCTACCTTCGATTTCCGAAGGCCGAAGCGTTGCCAGATAGGGCACATAATGATACCTTTAATGTCTTCTCGTGTTTTCAAGTCGTTTTTCACGTAGAACCATTCCTTCATCCAGTCCCCAGGCCATCTTTTCCGAAAAGTTGGCATGGGACAGCTTGACCCAGAACGGGCACCGAAGCTATAACAGCCAAAATTGTTGTGATATTGTTCCTTACCCCATGGTTTCGTCTCATACAATAACTCATGCATATTGCAGAAACTTTTTGCATTTGGTTCCAAACCTTGGCTCTTCGTGGCCCATATGAAGATTCCCATCCTTATGATTGCTTCAGGAGTAATTTGATGAAGGTAGATTTCAAATATCTTCAAAACTTCTACCACGAAGCTGCTCAAAGGAAACCGAAGTCCAGCCTTAAAGAAGCTTCAGAATATCACGACTTCATTTTCCTCAGGAGTCAGACAAGTTTTCTCCCCTTCGTCAGCCCTTACAATAGATAAATCCCGAAAATATCTGCCCCTTATATTGACAAGATGACTTTGTTTGATGCTTGATTTTCCAAAAACTGCATGGCTTGGTCGCCAAGGTCGATCTTCGGAATCTTCATCGCCACTTTCCACATCATAGCTGTCGCTATCACCAGTGTCTTCAGACAAACCCTCTAAAATCTCCCTAGTAATCTTCTCTGTATTTGTCTTTGCTATTGATTCAAGGAAGCCGAGATTCATCTCTTCAGAAAGGCTTAGCTTCGACTCAGCGACAGTTTTCTTGTCTTCAGACATCTTCGAAAACGTGAGGAAGGTACTCTAAAAAACGAAGCTTAAAAGTGTAGAAAGCCAGGCAAGCGTTGGTGGGCAAAGAGCTAAAAATTAGGAAGACAGGAGCCGGCGACAAGAGAGCGTGCCAAATGAGCTGGCGATGCCTTCTTATTTATACGCCCAGTACATCGCAAGTGGCAGGGCCCCACTTGTCTTTCACTGTTGCTATTCTAGCAAAGGGAAGGTGTTTTTTCGGACCTTCGGCTTAAGGCCTTCGTCCATATCGCAATTTGAATTTGTTATTTCAGCAAATTAATATTGCGAGGGGCTACTGTTGGAGGCCTTTGGCTTCCGAAGGTCCTCAAAAACACGATTTAACTATGTTTCTGGAGTATAATGTGTAAACAGGTACATTCGGACATAAATCAGAACCACAGTGTGAAGAGTATGAATGGTGGCGCAGAGCCGAAGCTGTGCGCAAAGGAGCTTCGGCATGATGACAGGAAAAAGAAACCGACTTAAAGAGGAAAAGGCTATCTAGACCCTGATAAATTACTATAGAGTTATTATCAAATGTAAAGGGCCTGAATGTAATTTTGCATGGGCTGCGACCCGTGCCTATAAATAGATGAACAGTACTCCCGTACTGGACACGTTGACTTGGCGTTTGCTCTCACGTCACGCTTGTACCCTTGCTTTTCTTCGAACCAAAGGTACATTCATACAACAATGTAATTTAAAATAAGTTAATAATAACCTTTAAAGTGTTTATATTATTTTTTCATATTTTGTGTGTGAATCCTTCTTTGTCATTTATTGTACTCATAAAGGTTTGTCCTTCATGACCTTCGTCCGAAATTCATTATATCCGAAGGGAGATAATGCTTCGAAGGACGAAGGACTTTAATATTTAACACTTCTATGTTGCCTTGTTCCTAACTCTTAGCGTTTGAGAACAAGTCCCCAACACCTAGGATGGTGTTCACGGGGTGATCTCTTTGAATCGCTTGATGGACTCTTGGGTGTGGTGGTCTTGGTCCCTCATCATCTTCCTTGTGTTGTTCATTAGCCTCTCCCTCTTGATCAATGTCCTCCTCTTGAGGTGGCTCATCTTCTTGATCTTCATTTTCATCATGTTGAGCCTGATCCTCATCTTGGGTTGGTGGAGATGCTTGCATGGAGGATTATGGTTGATCTTGTGCTTGTGGGGGCTCTTCGGATTCCTTAGGACACACATCCCCAATGGACATGTTCCTTAGTGCGACGCACGGAGCTTCTTCATCATCTAGCTCATCAAGATCAACTTGCTCTACTTGAGAGCCATTAGTCTCATCAAACACAATGTCACAAGAAACTTCAACTAGTCCAGTGGACTTGTTAAAGACTCTATATGCCCTTGTTTTGAATCATAACCAAGTAAAAAACCTTCTACAGCCTTAGGAGCAAATTTAGATTTTTTACCTCTTTTAACAAGAATAAAGCATTTGCTACCAAAGACTCTAAAATATGAAACGTTGGGCTTTTTACCGGTGAGGAGTTCATATGATGTCTTCTTGAGGATTCGGTGTAGATATAACCGGTTGATGGCGTAGCAAGCGGTGTTGACCGCCTCGGCCCAAAACCGATCCGAAGTCTTGTACTCATCAAGCATGGTCCTTGCCATGTCCAATAGAGTTCTATTCTTCCTCTCCACTACACCATTTTGTTGTGGTGTGTAGGGAGAAGAGAACTCATGCTTGATGCCCTCCTGCTCAAGGAAGCCTTCAATTTGCGAGTTCTTGAACTCCGTTCTGTTGTCGCTTATTATTTTCTTGATCCTCAAGCCGAACTCATTTTGAGCCGTCTCAAGAATCCTTTCAAAGTCTCTTGGGTTTGAGATTTTTCCTGCAGAAAGAACACCCAAGTGAAGCGAGAATAATCATCCACAATAACTAGACAGTACTTACTCCCGCCGATGCTTATGTAAGCTATCGGGCCGAATAAATCCATGTGGAGTAGCTTAAGTGGCCTGTCAGTCGTCATGATGTTCTTGTGTGGATGATGAACACCAACTTGCTTCCCTACTTGACATGCTACAAATCCTGTCTTTCTCAAAATGAACATTGGTTAGTCCCAAAATGTGTTCTCCCTTTAGAAGCTTATGAAGATTCTTCATCCCAACGTGGGCTAGTCGGTGATGCCAGAGCCAACCCATGTTAGTCTTAGCAATTAAGCAAGTGTCGAGTTCAGCTCTATTAAAATCAACTAAGTATAGCTGACCCTCTAACACTCCCTTAAATGCTATTGAATCATCACTTCTTCTAAAGATAGTAACACCTACATCCATAAAAATACAGTTGTAACCCATTTTACATAATTGAGAAACTGAAAGCAAGTTGTAATCTAATGAATCTATAAGAAAAACATTGGAAATAGAATGGTCAGGTGATTTAGCAATTTTACCAAGTCCTTTGACCAAACCTTGATTTCCATCCTCGAATGTGATAGCTCTTTGGGGATCTTGGTTTTTCTCATAGGAGGAGAACATCCTTTTCTCCCCAGTCATGTGGTTTGTGCACCCGTTGTCAATGATCCAACTTGAGCCCTCAGATGCATAAACCTACAAAACAAATTTAGGCCTTGTTCTTAGGTAACCAAACGGTCTTGGGTCCTTTGACATTAGAAACAAGTATCTTGGGTACCCAAACACAAGTCTTGGAGCCCTTGTGTTTGCCCCCAACATATTTGGCAACTACTTTGCCTGATTTGTTAGTAAGCACATATGAAGCATCAAAAGTCTTAAATGAAATGTTATTATCATTTGATGCAATAGGAGATTTCTTCTTAGACATTTTAACATGGGTAGAACGCCTAGAGCTATAAGCCTCATTCTTATAAATAAAAGCATGGTGAGAAACAAAATGAGTCTTCTTAGCATGAATTCTCCTAATCTTATTCTCAGGATAACCAGCAGGATATAAAATATAACCCTCGTTATCCTGAGGCATGGGAGCCTTGCCCTTAACGAAATTAGACAATCTTTTAGGAGGGGCATTAAGCTTGACATTGTCTCCCTGTTGGAAGCCAATGCCATCCTTAATGCCAGGGTGTCTCCCACTATAGAGCATGCTTCTAGCAAATTTAAAATTTTCATTTTCCAAGTCATGCTCATTGATTTTAGCATTTAATGTGGCTATATGATCATTTTGTTGTTTAATTAAAGCAAGGTGATCATGAATAGCATCTACATTAATATCTCTACATCTAGTGCAAATAGAAACACGATCAACTATAGATGTAGAGTGTTTGCAATCATTTAATTCAACAATCTTAGCATGTAAAATAGCATTCTCATCTCTAAGATTGTTAATAGTATCATTGCAAACATTTAAATCTTTAGCCTTAGCAATTAATTTTTCATTTTCAATCTTAAGGCTAGAAAGAGATTCATTCAACATGTCAATCTTAGCAATTAAACTAGCATTATCATTTCTAAGATTAACAATTGAATCATCACAGGCATTTGATTTCTCAACCTTAGCAATTAATTTGGCATTTTCATTTCTAAGGCTAGAAATAGTGTCATGGTACGTGCTAAGCTCACTAGTCAATTTTTTATTTTTCTCTACCTCTTGAGCATAAGCATTTTTGACCTTAACATGCTTCTTGTTTTCTTTAATTAGGAAGTCCTCTTGGCTATCCAAGAGTTCATCCTTGTCATAAATAGCACTAATCAATTCATTCAACTTTTCTTTTTGTTGCATGTTTAGGTTGGTAAAAAGGGTGAGCAAGTTATCCTCATCATCACTAGAATTATCCTCATCACTAGAAGTTGCATACTTAGTGGAGGATCTTGATTTTATCTTCTTCTTCTTGCCGTCCTTTGCCATGAGGCACTAGTGGCCGACGTTGGGGAAGAGAAGACCCTTGTTGACGGCGATGTTTGCGGCGTCCTCGTCGTCGGAGGAGTCAGTGGAGCTCTCATCGGAGTCCCACTCCCGGCAAACATGGGCATCACCACCCTTCTTCTTGTAGTACCTCTTCTTCTTCTTCTTCCCCCTCTTGTCGTCGCCCCTGTCACTAGAAATAGGACATTTTGCTATAAAGTGACCGGGCTTACCACACTTGTAGCAAACTTTCTTGGAGCGGAGCTTGTAGTCTTTCCCCCTCCTTTGCTTGAGGATTTGGCGGAAGCTCTTGATGATGAGCGTCATTTCCTCGTTGTCGAGCTTGGAGGCGTCGATGGGGTCCTTACTTGGTGTAGAGTCTTTCTTTTCTTCTTCTGTTGCCTTGAATGCGACGGGTTGCACCTCGGATGTTGAGGTGGCACCTTGCTCGATGATTTTCTTGGAGCCTTTGATCATCAATTCAAAGCTCACAAATTTTCCTATCACTTCCTCGGGAGACATTAGTTTGTATCTAGGATCACCACGAATTAATTGTACTTGAGTAGGATTAAGAAAAACTAGTGATCTTAGAATAACCTTGACCATTTCATGGTCATCCCATTTGGTGCTCCCGAGGCTGCGCACTTGATTTACCAAGGTCTTTAGCCGGTTGTACATGGCTTGCGGGTCTTCTCCTTGGTTGAGCATGAACCGACCGAGCTCCCCCTCGATCGTTTCCCTCTTGGTTATCTTGATCACCTCATCTCTTTCGTGCGCGGTCTTGAGCACATCCTAAATCTCCTTGACGCTCTTCAACCCTTGCACCTTATTATACTCCTCTTGACTTAGAGAGGCGAGGAGTATAGTAGTGGCTTGGGAGTTGAAGTGCCGGATTTTGGCAACCTCATCCGAATCATAGTCTTCATCCCCTACGGATGGTACCTGTACTCCAAACTCAACAACATCTTAAATGCTAGTGTGGAGTGAGGTTAGATGGTGCCTCATTTTGTCACTCCACATATTATAATATTCACCATAAAAAACAGGTGGTTTTCCTAATGGGACGGAAAGTAAAGGAGTACGTTTGGAAATGCGAGGGTAGCATAGGGGATCTTACTAAACTTCTTGCGCTCATAGCGCTTAGAAGTTACGGACGGCGCACTAGTAGAAAAGAGCTCATAGCCTGCGGCACCCATAAATTATCACTGGCGGTTTCAGTTATCGCGCGCCAGTAAAAAAAACGAGGCGGGCCCGGCTTTGGAACCGCCAGTGGAAACACATTTCCACTGGCGGTTATCTTAACACAACCGCCAGTGGAAATAGGATGTTTCCACTGGCGGTTGGTGTAACATAACCGCCAGTGGAAAACATATTTCCACTGGCGGTTGGTGTAACTGAACCGCCAGTGGAAATACCCTATTTCCACTGGCGGTTATGTTAAGATAACCGCCAGCGGAAATTGGTTTCCACTGGCGGTTTTTCAAGCCAACCGCCAGTGAACTGTCTGTTATAAATAGCTCTCTTCTTCCCCCGACAGTGAACTGTATGCTCGCAGCCAGCTTCCATTGGAGGCGATTTTGGAGGTCCAGATTTCAAAAAAATATAAGGAGGGAGGTTTTGCTCTTCATTTCTTCGAAGAAGGTGGATAAGAAAGGTTGGTTTATGTTTCTTTGTCAATTTTTGTTTATTCTTGCTCAATTTTAGCCACATTTTGGATCTAGGGTTTTACATGTGAGAGAGAAGAGTATAGCTAGGTAATTTTCTCTATTTCCTCAAATGAGGTTGCTTAAGATGGTTAGTTTTTGTCTATTCCCTCTCCTTTTTCATGTTTAGTTATCAAATAAGTTTATCCATAACACATATTTAGTTGCTTTATGAATGGTGAATGTGTTGTATGGAAGGTTGGTTTAATTATGTTTCAATTGTCAGTTATTGTTTATTTTTGCTCAATTTTAACTACATTTTGAAACTAGGCTTTCACCATGTGTTAAAGATAGGTTTGGGTATTAATTTTTTTGTTTATTAGTTGCTAAAAAAGTTTGGCTTATGTTTCTTTTGCCAAATTTTGTTCATTTTTCCTCCATTTTAGCCACATTTTGGATATAGGGTTTCACCATGTGTTAGAGATAAAGTAGTCTAACTACTTTTATTGGAAGAGATAAAGTAGTCTAACTACATTTTGTTAGCGACAAACCGAAGCATGTAATTTTACACGACTTGCAAACCGAAGCATGTGTTAGCGACAAACCGAAGCATGTGTTAAAGAGGTGAGAGAGAGGAGAGAGAGGATAGAGATAGAGAGGAGAGAGAGAGAGAGAGGGTTTCACATTTTAGCCACATTTTTGGATATAGGGTTTCACCATGTGTTTTATGTTACTTTTTTACAGGTGGTTATGGAGAGGACATCCTGGATGTATAACTTATCAAGGCTAGATCCATCATACATATCCGAGGTCCATAGGTTTATTGATGTCGCTACGAACCATGCTTGGAGAACAAAGACAAAACACATATATTGTCCATGCATGGACTGCAAAAATGCTGCTATATTTAATGACACAGAACAAATCATATCTCATCTGGTATGCCGAGGATTTATGAAGGATTACACAATTTGGACAAAGCATGGAGAGGGTAGCTCTTCGCCTTATACGACTGGAAACCCTGAGAACATCGACGACAGATTTCAGTTCGTTCACGAGACACACCAACCTCTTCCACAGAGCGAACATGTAGTGCAAAATGTTACTGATCATGGTTACGCTGGAGGAAATGAACATGATAGACCTCATGTTCTGCCAAGTGTTATGGATGAGGAAGATGCAGAGTTGCTAGAGGCAATGTTGCGTCGTCATACAGATCAATCGATGTTCTTAATGAAAGGTATGGAGTCCCTGAAGAAGGCAGCAGAAGAGCCTTTGTACGACGAGTCTAAGGGTTGTACCAAAGAGTTCACGACGCTCCGGTCTGTGCTAAAGCTGTTGATGTTAAAAGCTAAATATGGTGTGTCTGATGCTGGCTTCGATGCGTTCTTGAGTATTATCGCAGACATGCTTCCAAAGGAGAACAATGTGCCTGCTAACACGTACTATGCAAAGAAACTAATCAGTCCGCTCACTATGGGTGTGGAGAAGATCCACGCGTGTAGAAATCACTGTATCCTTTATCGAGGTGATGATTATAAAGACTTGGAAAGCTGCCCAAAGTGTGGTGCAAGTAGGTACAAGACGAATAAAGACTATCGAGAGGACGAAGAGTGTGTTGCATCCGTGTCTAAAGGGAAGAAGCGAAAGAAAGCCCAAAAAAAGACTTCAAAATCCACGAGCAATGAAAAAGAAGAAGTAGACTATTATGCGCTCAAAAAGATTCCTGCTTTGGTGATGTGGTACCTCCCCGTCGTCGATCGATTGAGGTGTTTGTTCGCTAATCCTGAGGATGCCAGACTTATGAGCTGGCATGCTTCTGATGAGCACAAAAACGATGGGAAGCTTCGACATCCAGCCGATGGGAAGCAGTGGCAAGATTTCAATGACAACCACCGAGACTTTGCCGATGAACCGAGAAATGTTAGGTTCGCACTGAGTACTGATGGAATGAACCCATTTGCTGAGAGGAGCAGCAAGCATAGCACATGGCCGGTGATCCTCACCATATACAACCTTCCTCCATGGTTGATGCAGAAACGGAAGTACATTTTGCTAACCATCCTTATTTCTGGACCTACACAACCTGGAGTTGACATGGATGTATTTTTGGAGCCCTTAATGGAGGATATGAAAATATTGTGGGAAACGGGTGTTCAAATGTTGGATGAGTATCGTAAAGGTTCATTCACGCTGAGAGCAATTCTTTTTGTTACGATCAACGATTACCCTGCTCTCTTCACATTATCAGGCCAGTTTAAGGGAAAGGTTGGTTGCACAGTATGCATTGATGGAACTGCTTACGTATCCCTTGCTGCATCTAGGAAGATAGTTTACATGAGGCACAGACGCTTTTTATTGGAAGGACACAGGTACCGCATGCGAAAGATGGATAAGTACTTCGACAATAATGGTGAACTACATTCTACTGCTCCATCGGGTAATAATAGAGGTCATAGAGTTTTTGAAATAGTCAGGAATATCAAGTTTGTTTTCGGGAAGAAGACGAAAGACGGAAAAACAAGGAAGGATGTCAAACCAGCTTCGGGGGCTATATTCAAGAAGAAGTCTATTTTCTTCGAGTACTTGCCTTACTGGAAAGAGTTAGATGTGCGGCATGCGATCGATGGTATGCACGTTCAGAAGAACGTGTTTGAAAGCATAATGGGCACCTTGCTAGACATAAAGGGCAAAACAAAAGAAGGGCTCAATTCACGCATGGACTTGGTAGATTTAGGCATAAAAAAGGAACTACATCCCGTTCTTCAAGAAAATGGGAAGTACCATCTCCCAGCAGCAAGCTACAATCTCAATGTAGATGAGAAACATGCGATGTGTGTTTGGCTCAAGAATTTGAAAGTCCCATCCGGATTCTGCTCTAGCATACGGAGTATTGTGTCAATGAAAGACCTGACAATCACCAACTACAACTCACATGATTGCCATGTCATGCTGACTACATTCCTACCTATTGCCATCAGGGCTATAAATCCTTTGTTTTTAAAGATGGCAATCACACGGTTGTGCTACTTTTTCAACAGGATTTCACAAAAGGTAATTGGCCGTGATGAGTTGGCATCTCTTCAGGAATTCGCAGTGGAGACAATATCACAGTTTGAGATGTGTTTCCCTCCATCGTTCTTTGATATTATGGTGCACCTTGTGGTGCACTTGGTGCCACAAATAGAAGCATTGGGTCCTATGTACTTGCATGAAATGTGGACGTATGAGCGTTTCATGTCAATACTGAATGGCTATGTATCAACCCGTGCTCGTCCCGAGGCATCCATGATAGAGGGGTACTGTACCGAAGAGGCCATTGAGTCCGGAGGTCCATTCTGCAATAGTATCCTAAAAGACCAGGTTGCAATAGGTCTGCCTCCGTCACGACACGAGGGTAGACTGTATGGAAGCGGGAGGATGGGACGGAAATCTTTCATCCCACCGGATTACGATATAATACTTGAGGCACATCAGAGCATCCTACATCAGCTAACGATAATGGAGCAATTTATCCAACAACACATCAATGAGCTTCGCGAGCAAAATCCTGGGCATACGGATGATTGGGTAATGAAGCAACATAAACAGCGGTTCAACACATGGCTAATGGTGAAGGACATTCCACGTGGAGAAACAATAGAAGAACAAACCATCAAGGGCTTGGCATCTGGACCATCACGCCAGGTCACAACATGGCAAACCTATGACATTAGTGGATTCACATTTTGTACCAAGTCCAAGGACAAAAAGAGCATGTCACAAAACAGTGGTGTTCGATGCGAAGCCATAGATGATGAAACTGGTGAGATTATTACATATTTTGGATTTATTGAGGACATATGAGAACTAGACTATGGTACATTTCAGATCTCGGTTTTCCGATGTCAATGGGTTGAAGACAAACATGTCACGGTAGACAACTATGGGGTCAGAGTTCTTGATCTAAGTAAGGTAGGTTACAAAGATGACCCATGGATCCTTGCTAATCGTGCTGCACAGGTCTTCTATGCTGAACAGATCATTTCTAACAATGAGAAGAAAAGCACCGACAAACCGAAGCATGTAGTTTTTCCTGGAAAACAACAAGCTATAGGAGTTGATGGTGTATCTGATTTAGAGGATTTTAACCAGTTCAATGACATGTCTCTTTTCATAGACCATCCAACCAAGATAAGGAACGTTGAGCGAAGCATCCCACGCAATTCGATGCCCTGGGTACGCCACGATGGACAAGGCAGAACAATAGCTCCCTAGATTATATAGTTGTCATGTAATTGATTATTGTTAGGACATGTCATGTAATTGATTATTGTTAGCGACAAACCGAAGCATGTAATTTTACACGACTTTCTAGAGAGGAGAGGGAGAGGGAGAGGGAGAGAGAGCTATTGTTGCCAATGTTTACACTACAAGAACGGGCATTCTAGTGACAGAGGAGGGAGAGAGAGGGAAGAGAGAGGAGGGAAAGAGGAGAGAGAGAGGAGAGAGAGAGAGGAGAGAGAGGAGAGAGAGGAGAGAGAGAGGAGAGAGAGAGGATAGAGAGAGAGAGAGGAGAGAGAGAGGGAGAGGGGAGAGAGAGGAGCTAGGGAGAGGAGAGAGAGAGGATAGAGAGAGAGAGGAGCTAGGGAGAGGAGAGAGAGGAGAGAGAGAGGGAGAGATAGAGGAGGGAGAGAGAGGGAAGAGAGAGGAGGGAGAGGGGAGAGAGAGGAGGGAGAGGGGAGAGAGAGGAGAGAGAGGAGAGAGAGAGGGGAGAGAGAGAGAAGTAATATATAAATATATATTATGTATACTAAATATATATATTTATGTATTACAAAAATTTATATACTTAATGTATGAATATACAATAAAAAATAATATACTAAAAACATTTCTACTGGCGGTTGACAATGAAAACCGCCAGTAGAAATCATTTTTACTGGCGGTTGTCGATGAAAACCGCCAGTAGAAATGGCCTCCACAGTCTGTGGATGGCATTTCTACTGGCGGTTCTCTATGACAACCGCCAGTAGAAATGATTTCTACTGGCGGTTTTCATTGTCAACCGCCAGTAGAAATATCTCCTATATAAAGGAGCGCGCGCGGGGCCGAAAAATTTCACTAAGTCCCTGGCGCCAGTTCACTTCAAGACGACGCCGTCAGGCTGCTGGATTTCGACCCCGAGGTTTTCGCCGGCGATCGTCCCCGCGCCCGTCCCCACGCCGCCATTCCCGCCCCCGCACCGCCGTCTCCAGGTTTCTTTCTCTTCCCCTAATCTGCCGTACCGCCACCGTGTCTACCGCGCCGGCAGCCGCCGCCGCCGCGTTTAGTAAACCCTAGGGCACGCGCCGCCGCCGAGAGGGAGGAAGAGAGAGGAAGGAGAGGGAGAGGGAAGAGAGAGGAGGGAGAGGGAGAGGGAAGAGAGAGGAGGGCGCACGCGCCGCCGCCGCCGAGAGGGAGAGAGAGAGAGAGGAGGGAGAGGCGCGGTGAGTTCCTTTCCTCTCTGCTCTCTTCTTCCCTTCTGCTTTCCCTCTGATCCCCTCTGCTCTCTTCCACGCGGTGAGCCCGGCGCGGCGAGCTCTTCCCCCACAGGCTCGTGACCAGCAGACACATCTAGCTAGTTTATGGTTCTTGACTTACAAATGTACAACAGTTCTTGTCAATTTGTGTTTCTTGCGCTACTGAATTGTTTTTTAGACTTGAGTAATGTAAATAATTCTATGCAAATAGTGTATGTAGATCATAATGTATTAATATGCAGATCGTAATTGCTATTAGTTCCTTTATATTTTGTTATTATAGACAGTTTGCATGAACACTTCATATGTGTTCAAATGTATGTTATTATAGACAGTTTGCATGAACACTTCCATTGTTACCTTCCTTCCTTGTCAGCCATGTATTTTGTATGAACCTCTTGGAGAGTGTCAAGTCAATGAACTATCTTCGAGTACTATTGGGAAGTGTATCTCTTTGATGTATTTTTTTTCTAGTGATATCGATGGTGCCGAGTAGCACCAAATTTGGACTTGTGTCCATATCTATAGATGCTAGTAGTTGAGCACTAGCGCCTACAATCTTGACTACCTCATCCCTATTCTCTGTAGGACCCCAAGAAGAGATTAAACCCTGTAGTCTACCACCTCCCGTTATTTGTGGGCTTCACCGATGGCTGGAAACATTTGGTGATAGCAAACGACCTTCGGGCTGAAGACGTCTGCGAGCTTGTTAAGAGGCCAGACGATGTTGAGCCGGTGTACTATGTCCGGATGTGTGGTCACAAAATTAAAAGCTGCCCCGGCTGCATGTGTGTGCTTCTCTTCTCTTAGGTGGGGTGCTAAGTGATCTTAGTAGCCGACATAAGAGAAGAGAAGCGCACAGATGAAGCCGGGGCGGCTTTAAATTTTGTGACCACACATCCGGACAGAGTACACCGGCTCACCATCGTCTGGCCCCTTAACAAGCTCGCAGACGTCCACAGCCCGAAGGTCGTTTGATGTCACCAAATGTTTCCCGCCCTCGGTGAAGCCCACAAATAACGGGAGGTGGTAGACCACAGGGCTTAATCTCTTCTTGGGGTCCTACAGGGCTTAATCTCTTCTTGGGGTCCTTCAGCATGGCTGTGATGTTATAATGCTGAAGGACCCCAAGAAGAGATTAAGCCCTGTAGTCTACCACCTCCCGTTATTTGTGGGCTTCACCGATGGCTGGAAACATTTGGTGATAGCAAACGACCTTCGGGCTGAAGACGTCTGCGAGCTTGTTAAGAGGCCAAACGATGTTGAGCCGGTGTACTATGTCCGGATGTGTGGTCACAAAATTAAAAGCTGCCCCGGCTGCATGTGTGTGCTTCTCTTCTCTTAGGTGGGGTGCTAAGTGATCTTAGTAGCCGACATAAGAGAAGAGAAGCGCACAGATGAAGCCGGGGCGGCTTTAAATTTTGTGACCACACATCCGGACAGAGTACACCGGCTCACCATCGTCTGGCCCCTTAACAAGCTCGCAGACGTCCACAGCCCGAAGGTCGTTTGATGTCACCAAATGTTTCCCGCCCTCGGTGAAGCCCACAAATAACGGGAGGTGGTAGACCACAGGGCTTAATCTCTTCTTGGGGTCCTACAGGGCTTAATCTCTTCTTGGGGTCCTTCAGCATGGCTGTGATGTTATAATGTGAAGGACCCCAAGAAGAGATTAAGTCCTGTAGTCTACCACCTCCCGTTATTTGTGGGCTTCACCGATGGCTGGAAACATTTGGTGATAGCAAACGACCTTCGGGCTGAAGACGTCTGCGAGCTTGTTAAGAGGCCAGACGATGTTGAGCCGGTGTACTATGTCCGGATGTGTGGTCACAAAATTAAAAGCTGCCCCGGCTGCATGTGTGTGCTTCTCTTCTCTTAGGTGGGGTGCTAAGTGATCTTAGTAGCCGACATAAGAGAAGAGAAGCGCACAGATGAAGCCGGGGCAGCTTTAAATTTTGTGACCACACATCCGGACAGAGTACACCGGCTCACCATCGTCTGGCCCCTTAACAAGCTCGCAGACGTCCACAGCCCGAAGGTCGTTTGATGTCACCAAATGTTTCCCGCCCTCGGTGAAGCCCACAAATAACGGGAGGTGGTAGACCACAGGGCTTAATCTCTTCTTGGGGTCCTACAGGGCTTAATCTCTTCTTGGGGTCCTTCAGCATGGCTGTGATGTTATAATGCCTGAGGATGTATTTAATTATACTATTTGTTAATATGAATTTAATTATTGCTTACGTTAATATGTGTTAATATGTATTTAATTATTGCTTATGTATTTGTATATATATAGCTCAATGAGTTCTCCGATCAAGGACCAAGATTTAGTGCCCGAGCACATGGACAAGAGTGTTGCTCAAGAACAATCCAGCAGTCCCGGATATGAAACGCCTAGCGACCCTTTTCCTACCACTAGCATAGATAGGGCCGCTCTCCGTGAGTTGCAACGTGACCCTACTTATGATCCACAAGAAGCTGAGGTAAAAGTACGCATCTTTAGCTTCGTATGTGTACCCTACTGATTTCACATGCATGATCTCTTGTGCATTTTATTACATGAATAGGAGGTCGTGTCTGAATTTCGTGCGATACTCGAAGAAGCCGTGGCACGAAACGAAGACGTACTGGAGCCGACCCAAGACGCACCGGAACAGACCAAGACAACAACCGAGACGTCAAGGAAAAGGAAGCAAAGCGATCGAAAAAGAGGTGACAGGGGGCTGAACAAGTTTCCCGACCAAACATACAAAATCTCAGACGTGAGCCCGAAAGGTCAGCCCCTAGCTCCGGAAGAGGCACTACCTAAGTTCCGGAATGCACTTGGGTTTTTAGTTAGAGATAATCTTGACATAACAATACGACAGTGGAGAGATGTGCCAGATGATGTCAAGAATCAAATATGGAATAAGCTATTAATGAGGTTCGTTCTGCCTCGGGGTTCAGAAGAACTCGTGAAGGAATACACGATGAAGCAACTTGCAATCAATTTCCGAAACTGGAGGTCTGAGATGAACACAAAGTTTGCAAAGAAAGGTCTGGACCCGACCAAAAAATATAAAATCTCAGCAGGTCAGTGGGCAGTATTTCTAGAGCAGAGGAGCAGCCCTGATTTCATATCTCTAAGTGAGGCAAATTCAGAACTATCAAAGAAGAACAAGTACCGCCACCACCTAGGCACAGGTGGTTACAAGCGTCAGGTTCCTAAATGGAGACAAGAAGACGCCGAGAAGAAGGCCGCAGGGTTGCCGACGCTGTCCGAGCAACTTGGTGAAAGGGCGGCAAATTGGCTCCGTGCTAGAAAACCAAGGGAAACCGAGACCGGTGTATCTTTTGATGATCCCATTGTCGAAGAAGCGGCAAAAAACATATATACAATGGCAGCTAAGCAGAGCGAAGGAACTTTTAAGCCACAAAGGGAAAGAGACATCCTAACAGCTGGTCTCGGTAACCCTGAGCATCCTGGCAGTGTACGAGGAATCTCGTCTAAGGAAGGATGGAAGGAAGGATTCGGACAACAGTGGGAAAGTCTGTACAGGAAACGTGATCGATACAAGGAAGAGATGGCGGATTATTTTAAGGAGGAGGCCAAGAAAGAGTTCAAAGCCATGATGTCTCAAATGCTATCGAATCCTCCTCCAGAATTGATGCAACAGTTGGCGAGTGCGATGTCTGTTCAACAGATGACCACTCCACAAATACAAATAATTCCAGCAGCTCAACCGCCGGCTTCCACAGATTGTACGACATTACCAAGCTCTGTTGCTTCAACGGGAAATAAGGACCGTTATCCAGTTGATGACATCACAAGGCCTGTGGCGTGCACACTGGTTATAAGATATGGTATTAACAATAAACGTACAAAGAAAGTAGCCACAGGCCTTGCGATCCCAGGACGTAAGTTCCATGGAAATGATATTCCAGATGATTATTGCAAAGTAGAAGTGTCGTCGGTCCTCCAAGGATCCGAGGACGACATGCTAGACATCCCTGGGCCCGAAGGTATCGAGAAACTTGGACAAGCTATCAACAATTTTACCCTTTGGCCTCGAAGGGATGTCGATTTGCTTGATTGGTCGAATTCGTCGCAGGCGTCGCAGGCCCAACCGTCTCCGCCTTCTCAAATTTTTGCTCCTATTGTACATCCATCATCCTCACCTCCTCAAACTTCACATGCTACTCCTCATCCTTTTTCTGACCCACCGTCTCCGCCACAAGCATCACCATTCAGGGCTCCACCACCTTCTCCTCCCCATCCTCTTGGTGACCCACTGTCTACGCCACCATCAAGGGATCCACCTTCTCCACAACCATCAAATGATCCAAGGCCATCAAAGAAATCTAAACTTCCTATTCCAAAATTGGTGTCCCCGTATCAGAAAAAGAAGAGTAAAGCAACTACTGCTGGCACAGCTCGGTTTTTGAAAGGGATTGGACGGAGCCTCACGTCACAAACTGTTGATTTGGCCAAGCACGAGGAGTCTGCAAAAAAGGCTGAGGCAATGGCCGCAAAAATAAAGAAGCCAACTAAGGCAGATTACAAAAACGTGCCTAAAAAATATGTGCCGGGCAGACCTCTGCTACCTCTTGAGAAACTAAGAAAGGTCCCGGCTGGTGTTAAAAGGTTGCATGACTGGTACATGCGGGCATCATCGGTTGGCATCGACACCATCAGTGTGCATATACCAGACCATGCTTTTATTGGTTCGGACCAAAAGGCCGTTGTTACATTCGAGGACATGTGGTTAATGATGAACCTTCAGAGACTCGACGTGCAACTTGTAACGATGTTTGCATTGTAAGTGTCGCTCATACTTCCACATATGTGTGTTATTATTAGTGAGCTGTATAAAATTTCAATATCTGACATGCACGTGTGACTTGCAGAATGCAACATGATCAGCAGGAGATTCTTTACGGTACCAAGCCCAATGCTAGTGCCAGTAAAAGGGTTGGGTATCTCAACCCAATACTTATATCCGAGGAAAGCCACACTTTTAGAATCGGGAAAGACAACGATGAATTACGGGGAAAGACGGACGAAGAAGTTGAGAAGCGTATAAAGGATATGAAGAAGGATTTTGAAGCTCGATACGCCACCTATATAGGACATGCAATGCTTCAATTTCAAGACAGGGAAGCCATAATAGCCCCGTACAACTTTAAGTAAGTGTGATTTTGCATAAATAAAATCAATAATTTCAATACACATGCATCACAAATTTGATTCGTACAGGGACCACTGGATATGCTTCCTCATTTATCCTAAGGTTGGAAAGGTGCTGGTGCTCGACTCCTTGAACTTCGACCCTTCGACATATGCAGAATTCCTCAGCACCTTAGAGCTGTAAGCCTTTTCTATGCATGCATACTTTTATCGATTAAAATTTGAGAATAACATGGTGATTCTATTTGAGATCACAGGGCTTTTAGGTTTTATAAGTTTAAAGGTGGAAAGTACGACCTGTCGAAACAACGCGTGCCACTAGACATCCATCATCACTGGCCGGTAAGTATGTGATTTTATGAATACATATCATACACAATGTTGCAACTAAATAACCAATCTCCCGTTATGTAGTGCCACAAGCAACCACAAGGATCGGTCATATGTGGATTCTATGCGTGCGAGTTCATGAGAGTGAACGGACGATACATCACGAACCCTGACAAGGTATTATTAGTAATAGTCAAGTATGTATTTATGTCATTAAAGATGCAAATGTGTTATTATTGAGTATAAATAGATGATGTTTATAAAATTCCTTTACAACAATTTCAACGAGGAAACCCGGAGAACTTGACCGAAGCTGCATTGTATGGCATAGTCGAGGACCTCTGCACATTCATATTGAAAGAGGTCATTCCCGCAGAAGGAAAATATCACGATGCTTCCGGGACATTAGCTTTGCCAGAGTTCAGAATACTAACAGAAATTAGTAGATTATCTCTTAGCCGAGATAGTTATTAGAGCTTAGGTGAAAACTTATGATGTATAGAATGCATGAAGCATATATGGTTGTAAACAGAATACTTTGATGTATATAAATGTATGTATGTTGCTTTCAATATCAATATAGATCTATATATATATATATGTTTGTGTGTGTGTAAATAAATATATATATAATTCAGTATTGTTTGAAATTTGAAAAAAGGCGGGAAAACTTCCACTGGCGGCTAAATAAAGTAAACCGCCAGTGAAAAGTGCATTTCCACTGGCGGTTTGCTTTATAAAACCGCCAGTGGAAATGCATTTTCACTGGCGGTTTTCTTTATTCAGCCGCCAGTGGAAATGCACTTTTCACTGGCGGTTCCTTAAGAAAACCGCCAGTGAAAATGCACTTTTCACTGGCGGTTCCAAAATAACCGCCAGTGGAAATGCTGATTTCCACTGACCCCTAGCACTGGCGGTACTGAAAAACGCCAGTGTAAATAGGTTTAGAACCGCCACTATAGAGCTTCTGTGTACTAGTGGCGCGTCGGAGCCGGAGGTAGATGGCGACGAAGAGTCGGTCTCATAGTAGACCACCTTCTTCATCTTCTTCTTCTTGTCGCCACCTCGATGCGACTTGTTGTGGGAGTGTGATTCTCCCTTTCCTTTGGAGCCGGACTCCCTTGATGGAGCCTTCCCGTGGCTTGTAGCGGGCTTCTCGCCGGTCATGACCTCTTTCTTGGCGTGATCTCCCGACATCACTTCGAGCGGTTAGGCTCTAATGAAGTACCGGGCTCCGATACCAATTGAAAGTCGCCTAGAGGGGGGAGGTGAATAGGCGGAATCTGAAATTTACAAACTTTAAGCACAACTACAAGCCGGGGTTAGCGTTAGAAATAAAATCGAGTCCGAAAGAGAGGGTGAAAACAAATCACAAGCAAATGAAGAGTGTGACACGGTGATTTGTTTTACCGAGGTTCGGTTCTTGCAAACCTACTCCCCGTTGAGGTGGTCACAAAGACCGGGTCTCTTTCAACCCTTTCCCTCTCTTAAACGGTCACCTAGACCGAGTGAGCTTCTCTTCTCAATCAATTGGGACACTAAGTCCCCACAAGGACCACCACACAATTGGTGTCTCTTGTCTTGATTACAATTGAGTTGGGAACAAGAAAGAAGGAAGAAGAAAAGCGATCCAAGCGCAAGAGCTCAAATGAACACGACAAAACTCTCTCTTCTATTCACTATTGCTTTGAGTGGAATTGGGACTTGAAGAGATTTTGATTCACTCTAATTGTGTCTTGTATTGAATGCTATAGCTCTTGTATTGAATATGTGTTGGCTGAAAACTTGGATGCCTTGAATGAGTGGTGGTTGGGGGTATCTATAGCCCCAACCACCAAAGTGGCCGTTGGGGATGGCTGCTGTCGTATGGCGCACCGGACAGTCCGGTGCGCCACCGGACACTATCCGGTGCGCCAGCCACGTTACCCAACCGTTAGGGTTCGACCGTTGGAGCTCTGATATGTGGGGCCACCGGACAGTCCGGTGGTGCACCAGACAGGTCCTGTTCACTGTCCGGTGCGCCTTCTGCGCCTGCTCTGACTTCTATGCGCGCAGTCCGCGCACTGTAGCACACTGTTCACTTTTTGCAGACGACCATTGGCGCGCTAGCCGTTGCCTCCGCTGGCACACCAGATAGTCCGATGTTACACCGGACAGTCCGGTGAATTATAGCGGAGTGGCTCCCTAAATTCCCGAAGCTAGCAAGTTTGAGTTGATCCACCCTGGTGCACCGGACACTGTCCGGTGCGCCAGACCAGGGCAACCTTTAGTTGTCTTTTGCTCTTTTTATTTGAACCCTTTCTTGAACTTTTTATTGGTTTGTGTTGAACCTTTGGCACTTGTAGAACTCATAATCTAGAGCAAACTAGTTAGTCCAATAATTTGTGTTGGACAATTCAACCACCAAAATCATTTAGAAAAAGGTTTGACCCTATTTTCCTTTTAAATTGAACTAAGCCAACTAAAAGTTAGCTGATTAAATATTAAATGTATTAGCTAGCTAACTGTTAACAACTAATGGGTTAAAATAGGGTTTAAGAGCTTGCTTGGATTTCCACGTCTAAAATTTATTAGTTGGCTATATATAGTTGAGGTCTAAAACTTTAGATTACTAAGAGCAACTCCAAAAGGATGTTAAAAATTTTACCCAAAAAACTGATTATTAAGTGTGGGCTAAAAAGTTTTAAGAGTGAATCATGATGGGTACTCCAACAATTCGTTTAAATGTGGCATGTGACGCAATCTGTACAGTTGTCGAAAGGCCGTGGATGATCCGATACGTTGATGAATGGATTGGGGATGAAACACACCAAAATATGAGGGAGAGGAGGCTGTGGATGCGGGACGCTAATTTTTTGAGGGAAGAATGAGGAAGCTGTTGGAGTAAGAAAAACCATTATTCTTGACTAATATCTGTTTTGGGGGTTAGTTTATATGTTCTTTTAGAGTTGCTCTTAGCTCACTTACGCTGCTTGAAGTTGAGATGATGTAAACTTTAGATACCGCTTTAGATCTTTTATTTAGAATTTTAGACTGTCTCCAACAAGGGACGCTAAACCGTCCTGTCCGCCAAATTTAGCGGATGGAAACGTTCTCTACGCCTCCAGCAAGAGACCCTAAACCATACGCTAAAATTTAGCGGCTGCCTCCGAGACGTTAAATCTGCCGGACGTACGACCACTCGCTAAACACTGTTCGCGTGCCGTCTCCTCCATTCATTCCCACACCCATGTACCGTACCACTGCCGGCGAGGACCAACTTGTTGCCGACGCCGGTGAATGTGTGATCGCAGAGCTCGTCCCAACCGACGCAGAGGCCACCGTGCTGGCCATGGTGTTCGCGTGGCTTTGGTTGCTTGTGCCCAGATGGAGAGAAGCTGCGTGAAGGTGGGAGAGTGAGCCAACAGTAGCTCTACGGCTCTGCCATGCATATGTTCGATGAAATGGCCGAGAGAAGGATAGAAAATAAACGATGGGTTTTTGAAGCGATCGGTAATATATATATATATATATATATATATATATATATATATATATATATATATATATATATATATATATATATAAAAGATGGTACCACTTTAGATATAGAGGATCGAGTTTAGAGAACGTTGCTGGAGATGATGAAAATATAGAGGATGAAATCTTTTAGAGAGAACTGTAAAGGACAGAGAATATTCCTTTAGAGGATGAAATTTAGAGTACGTTGCTGGAGACAGCCTTAATAGTTAATGAGACCTAAAATTTAGTGGCTAGATTTTGAATTGTAGGATCCAAGCCTAAATATCTTTTTCCCCTCTATGGACTAGTACTAAATAGAGGCTCTTTGCCGAGTGTCAGGATCATAACACTCGGCAAAGAACCAAGACCTGGGCACCGGCATAGGTTCTTTGCCGAGTATAATGTCACCGACCCTCGGCAAAGAAGCACGCTTTGCCGAGTACCGGACCTAGCACTCGGCAAAAAATCTGACATGGGGACCCTCCCTGACGGGTTCTTTGCCGAGTGTTGCCGGGTAGACACTCGGCAAAGATGAATCCTTTGCCGAGTGTCATCAGGGACACTCGGCAAAGCCGCCGTCTCCGTCACCCGGCGCCGTAACGGCTGCTTTTCTTTGCCGAGTGCCCGAGAAAAAGCACTCGGCAAAGAAGTCTTTGCTGAGCACTGTGTGCCGAGCCTTCTTTGTCAAGTGTGACACTCGGCAAACCCTTTGCCGAGTGTTTTAGCGGCTTTGCCGAGTGCTTCGGGCACTCGGCAAAGCCTGCGAATCCGGTAGTGAGTCCATATATGTGTTGCTGGTCACATATAAATAAAATAGTATGTTTGTTAATATATATTTCCTCAAATAATTCTCTTTAGTGCCTGCATTGTTGCATTCAAGCTATGGCCTAACATCTATCACGAAAGTCCTTTTCCCCAGTATCTTGTTGTGAACGTTGAGCTTTCAAATGTGTATCGTGTCATTCCCAAAAATGGTCCAATGGAGTGTACAATCCCAGAATAATCCACCACGTGGTATAGGCTACCTAGCTGCATTGTATACGTATTACCGATCGAGACAGAGAGGCAGACGGATGAAACTGGCCAAGAGAAACCGAGGGCATCGACACGCCGCCGGTGCATGCATGCACATGCATGCGTATGATGCATGCACGCCCACGTTCAGTCCCAACAAAACTGCAGTCAAACACTCGAACTCACGGATCGGATCCATCATTATTATGTTAATACCGGTTGCTCACATGTTAATAAAACCCCATCTCGTAATTAGTAAAATAGTGTATATATAGTCTATGTTGCCGCCGATCTGTCACCAAACATTATAGGTGTATCGTCTAATGGTGTTCTCGCTGTAGTATTTCCTTCCGGGCATCATGCTCTGCGATGACACATGATCGTCTTCTTTCTTGCAGGAACCTGAATCTTGCCCGCTGGAATTCTCAATCGGTCGTATCCCTTCCTATTCAGTAGGAAGGAGGTCAGGATCTGTTCTTAGACGAAATCCAAGAGATTCCTACAGATATGTTAGGATAAGAATAAGTACTCTCGTCCATGTTAATCTGGTCACGGGCGCGAACCATCCAAACCATAGAGACAGACCGTCTAGCCGTGTCCAGATGTCAAATATGGTGCTCAACGGTCTCAACATGTGAAATTTGGTGGTAAACAAAGATGTACTTGTTGACCGAAACTTTTTAAATTATTTTGAGGAACAACTCTCTTAAATAAAGAACTGTTTTTATATAATTATCCATTTTTTTTCAAAAAACATATTTTTATGTGCAGATGGAACGCCACTCCTATAAATCAAATGCCCTACTAGTTAGATGATGGTAGGTTCGCTACCGTTTCCATTTATGTTTATCACTATCGGAATCTGTGGCTTTACCGAGTGCTCGGCACTTTGTCGAGTGCTTTTTGTCAGACACTTGATAAAGAAACCTTTGTCAAGTACCGTACTCGGTAAAGTCTTGCTCTCGGTAACGAACGCGTTTACCGAGAGCAGGACTCTCGGCAAAGAATTACACTCAGCAAAGATATCTTTGTCGAGCGCCAAACACTCGGCGAAGGCGGTGCTCGGCAAAGGGCCGTCAGCAGCCGTCTACAACTGACCGCCGTTAGTTTTTGCTAAGTGTCAACCGGCTGACACTCGGCAAAGAATGCTTTGCTGAGTGCCATTTTTGGACACTCGGTAAAGTATATTTTTATTTTTTTCTTTTCCTAACCAAACTTTTTGTGGTATGTCCCTACACTATATAGACCTACATGTACTATTTTGGCACAATTATAAAAGTGTTTTCTATAACTATTGGATTTAGTTCGTTTAATAGAATTTTCTTAGATAGTTCAGATTTGAACTGCAAGTCAGTCAAAACTTGGAAAACTGTGCATGCAAAAATGATATTCATGCTATTTAGCACAAGTTACGACCGATTTCAGGAGGAGACCAGAAACTTCGAGCACCAAGCTCACTAAACATGGTCTCGAACTTGCTATCCACATGTTTAAAAATTGTATAAAACACAAACAAAGTCAGAAAATCATGAAACTTGTCCACATGTCATGATATCATATATATATATATATATAGAGGCTGTGATAAAAATTTAAGAATGTTTCGAGAAAGTTGTGAGGTAGTATGTGTAGAAAACTAAGAGAATTACATTGAAACTCTATGATTTCATGTGTAGTTCTCTTAGGTTTATACACATACTGTCTCACAACTTTCTCGAAACATTCTCAAATTTTTATCACAGCCTCTATATATGATATCATGATATGTGGACAAGTTTCATGATTTTCTGACTTTGTTTGTGTTTTATATAATTTTTAAACAGCTGGATGGCAAGTTCACGACCATGTTTAGTGAGCATGGTGCTCAAAGTTTCCGGTCTCCTGCTGAAATCGGTCGTAACTTGTGCTAAATAGCATGGATATCATTTTTGCATGCACGATTTTCCAAGTTTCGAGTGACTTGCAGTTCAAATGTGAATTTTCCAAAGAAATTCAAATAAACGAACTAAATCTAATAGTTATAGAAAACACTTTTATAATTGTCCCAAAATGGTACATATAGGTCTACATAGTGTAGGAACATATCACAAAAAATTTGTTTGCCAAAATTAAAAAAATATATATACTTTGCCGAGTGCCCAGGGGATGACACTCGGCAAAGTAAGCTTTACCGAGTGTCAGACGGGCGACACTCGACAAAGAATCTTCAAAAACCCTAAAACAGACATTTGCCGAGTGCTTGTCAGATGGCACTCGGCAAAGAAGTCTTTGCCGAGTGCCAGTTACAGGGCATTCGGCCAAGAATATTTTTAAATTAAAAAAATCTTTGTTGAGTGCTAGATCATGGGCACTCGGCAAAGAAGTGAAACTTAACAGACCCGCGGCCTCTCTTTCTCCTTCTCTTCTCATTCTCCTTTCTCGCCGCCGCCGCCTCCTCCCTCGCGCGTTGTCGCCACTGCCAGCCCGCCTGTGCCGCCGGTCCCTACCACCACCCCAGCACACTGCCCGTCCACCGTCGACCTCTACTTCGCTCATCACCGATGAGCTGACTGGAACCAGCCCCGACTCCGCACATCGCTGACCCTAGCCCCGGCTTCACCCGTCGCTGGCTACCGCTCGGTCCCCTGTAGGAAATGGGTGACGCCTAAGAGGGGGGGGGGGTGAATTAGGACTTCTAAAACTTTTACTAAACTAGGCCACAATTAAATCCCTAGAGCAAAACCTATGCAAATAATCAAACTAGAATGTGCAAACTCGGTTTTGTCTAAGTGTTGCTATCTCTACCGCAAAGGCTATGTTTCAATCTACACTAGATAAGTATGAATACAAGATTGAAACTTAAATGCTTAATATAAATGTGAAAACTTAAAGAGCAAAGTAGAGAAGCAAACTCTCGTGGATGACGCCGGTATTTTTACCGAGGTATCCGGAACCACGCAAGGTCCCGACTAATCCTCGTTGGTGCCCCTACGCAAAGGGAAGCCCACGCGAGGACCAAGCACCACGGTCGAGTAACTCCGTAGAGAGCCGCGGGCCTTCTCCACGCGCAAGTGGTGCTCCGCTTCCGGCTCCTCTCGGACGCTCCCCGCCGTCTCCACTATCGAGCTTCCGGCCGAAACGCCGCGGGCCTTGTTCCCTCCGGTACACGGTGGCGGCCGTGACACAAACGCGGTTGTCACGGTCTCGCAAGACTCTCGCCCCACTCGGTACAATTACAACGGCTCACACAAGAGCCGAGGGGTTGTGTGGTTTTACAAAACTCACTCAACTAACTAGGGTTTACCTAGAGCAAGCGCTAAAGCAGTCTAACTAACCTAAGTACTTCGCAAAGCATCTACGCTAATCACCGAGTGATTCTATTAAGCACTTCGGTGTTTGAGCTCTTGAAAATGTGCACTATATGCCTTGGTATGTTGCTTGGGCTCCCACACTTGAGAATGGCCGGTTGGGGTGGTATTTATAGCCTCCAATCCCCAAACTAGCCGTTGGACAGAAAGCAGCAGCTTTCTGTCGTCAGGTGCACCGGACAGTCCGGTGCACCACCGGACATCCACTGTGCAGTGTCCGGTGCACGCCACGTCAGCCGACCGTTGGCGCCTGTAGCAGTCGACCGTTGGATCCAACCGTTGCCGACTGTCCGGTGCACACCGGACAGTCCGGTGCTACTGCCCGAGAGCGCCTGTTTATGGCCTCTCTGCGCAGACTGTCCGGTGCGCACCGGACAGGTACTGTTCACTGTCCGGTGCGCCACTAGGCGTTGGCTGACAGCCCTCTTCAAGGTTTCTTCGTTGATTTCTTCGGGCTTCTTTTGTTCTTGAGTCTTGGACTTCTGTACATCATTTTATGTCTTCTTTTGAGGTGTTGCTTTCCTCAATTCCTTAGTCCAAGTAAATATTGCATCCTGTGAACTACAAACACAAACACTAGAAAACTTATTAGTTCACGGATTGTGTTGTTCATCAAACACCAAAACTCGATTAGCCAAATGGCCCGAGGTCCATTTTCCTTACAATCTCCCCCTTTTTGGTGATTGATGACAACACAACCAAAGCAAGCAAATAATACAAATATTTGAATGAAAATATGCAATCTACTTGCTAGGATGCATGTTTGTCCTCACAATGTGATATTATGGACTTAAGCCTCCCCCTAACTCCATAATTCACTTACTTCCCATTTTAGGACCAAATAACCAAAACCACTTGAAAACCATTTGTAGATATAAAATTTTAAATTGGTGGTTTTTGGTGTTTGATATAGTTTTCATTGCTTTGGTCCCTAAACTTCTCCCCCTTTGGCATCAACCACCGAAAAGGAAGACATTAAAAGCATGTAGGAAGTAAATAAAGCCTTGCCCTCATCAAGAATTTTATCAGATGATACCACTTGAAGGATACTAAATTAAATCACATGAATGGTACCAGTTGAACGGATTACTCCCCCTAAACGAGTGTTCGAAAGAAGTTTCTCCCCCTTTTTAGAGATGAAGAAATACTCCCCCTGACAGAGATCCTCTTCTTAGGAAAAATCATGTGAAAATTAGAGGTGCAAGACATGATTTGAAAAGACTAACTTCCCTAATGCATAGGTAACAGAATATGAGTTAAGTACTTATGCATTTTTAGCAACATGGAAGTATATGATATGAAATATAGTCTAATCAAATGTTGGAGAAGACATGTAAATGATACTTGATGTAGTCTCAAAAGATACCGATTGAAAGTCAATGGCGAGCTTGAGAGACATGAGAGTTCTTGGAGATTTTGCAGTGGAAGATTATTGTCTTTCTCTGGGGACCTTGTCGGTGTTTTTGGGTTCGATCGCTCACCCGGGGTTGCCCCTCAAGGTGTTTTAGGAGTAGGACGGTGTCGCCGACTGTAGCTAAATGGTTCATGCTAGATGCACGAGGAACAATGGACAATGTTTACAGGTTTGGGCCGCTTTGAGACGCGTAACACCCTACGTCCTGGCGAGTATGCTTTGTGTGATGGGTTACAAGATAGCTCTCTAAGGCGAGAACGTAGAGAGTTGAGGTGGATGGCTGAGTAGTGGGATCGATCGTCTTGAAGGGGTGCCCCCTAGGCCTTATATATTCGACCGTGAGGCAATACAAGCGGATATGATAACAATGTGCACCTAAAAGATAGTGAACTGTTTGAGCCTATCTTCCTATGATTCTGCCGACTTATCCTCGCCTGGTTCCGTTGTACGCGTCTCTAGCGCGGGAAAGTCGGGTCTTCTGTTGTGGTTGCTTGCTCAACATCGTTGGGCCTTCCGGGCTTGCATCGATCTGGCCTTATGTCAATCTGCTTCACTGGTCGTTCCTCCCCAGGCCCATGAAGGAGTGACCTTACGATTTATTGGGCCCTTGGGCCTCTCGTGAGGTCTTTCATCCTTCCAGTGGACCCGGGGGATATCTGTCCCCCACAAGCCCCCGATCTTCGGGCTGATTTTGAGACAATCAGCCCAAAGATCCTAGGTCCAGCTTGCGGTCTTTGTTTATGACAAGAAATGCTTTCCAGGCAGTTTGGAGAGAACGATTTCTTACTGTCTCCTTCTGCTTTGCTCACTCGAAATCTGGAGTTTTGCCTCATACTTATGCCTTGGAGATCGGCATTTCGTATTACAGGACCCTGAACTTCATTGGGTGCACCAGAGGTGCACCCAATGGGTGTAGCCCCCGAGCTTCGAGTGGATTTTGGATAATAATCCACTCGAAGGTCTTCATCAGAAATCATTTTTATTTCCCACTTGCACTTTGGTTGGAGGTCAGCCTTGTCTTTAATCTTGCCTTATGCCTTAGAAGTCGGCATTATCTTGGCTTGAAATGGTGATTCATGGGGTGCACCGAAGGTGCACCCAATGGGTGTAGCCCCCGAGCTTTGAGTGGATTTCTGAAAATAATCCTCTTGAAGGTCTTCGTTTCGTGCCCTTTTGCTGAGGGTTATCTTTTCTTTTTCCGAATGCCTTAGAAGTCGGCATTATGCCATCAATATTATGCTTTAGAAGTCAGCATTATGTCATCGATATTATGCTTTAGAGGTCAGCATGTATTTTGTCTTTTGCAGCCGAGCTCATGATCCGCTCATATCTTGCTAGGTGGTGCAATTTATTTGCTCTGCAACTGATTGTACATTTGATGGACGTTCCCTGGCTAGTCTTCACGTCGCTTCTGTCGTTCAGATTTTGTACTTCACCGGCTATATTTGGCTTTCCTTTGATCCTTACTGATATCTCATTTTTGTCTTGAGGTATTCATTGCATGCCCTGCACGGATGTGACAGTTTTGAAAAATATACTGATAATTTCTGGGCGTCCCCCCCCAATGGGTGTGGGTAAGGGACAGCTTGGTACGCTGAGTGTTTTAGCCGGCTGCTTCTGAGTAGTAATGTGATGTGACGGCGGGTGTAATCATATCGCCCGCGCGGTTGACTGGAGTCCCAATGGGTGTTGCGTTGCGTGAAACGGCGTCAGCTATCTGACGTATCTTCAGACGGGTTGAAGTGTATATTGAATATCTTGCGACTGTTCAGTGACTGTGGTAGGAGGTGAGCGGTTGCCTTCTTCCTCTATAAATAGCACCTCTGCCTCTCTGATTTTTTCACATCTCTTGCTGTTCTCCGCTGCTTGCTTTCTTCCTCTCCTTTCATTTCCACCATGGGCAAGAGCAACAAACGCAAGCGCGAGACGACTCCTCCCTCGGAGGATTTCGGCGACTCGGAATACTCGGAGGAGGAGTTCTCCTCCGAGTCCGAGGGGTCTCCGGCTCCCGTCTCTCCCCCAGAGTCGTCTGACGATTCAGACGACTCCCAGGGGCTCGCCGCGGAGGTCTAGACTTATATCCGGGCCGTCGAGCGCTCCGGGCTCGAGGGCTCGGATGAGTCAGAGTACTCCTCGGACGGGGAGGACTCATCCGAGGAGGACGGTGGCGGCGATGGCGAGGACGACGACGACGACGACGGAGGCGATGGCGGCGACGACGGCGACGGCGGCGACGACGGTGACGGCGGCGGCAGGGGCAGCAATGGCGGCGGCAGCAAGGGTGGCAACGGCGGCAGCAGCAGGGGCAGCAACGGCGGCGGCAACAGCAAGGGCAACAACAGGGCCAGTGGCTAGATGCCACTGGTTTTTAGATATTAGTATAGATTAGAAGTAGTATAGTGAAATAATGTAGTAGTAGTTAGTAGTAGAATGTAGTATAGTAGTAGTAATAGGGAGGTATCAACTCATAATGAGTTGATTTGTAATTTCTGAAACTTCCCTTAATGAAGGATGTTGTTCTCTGTCTGTTATGTTTGTGTCATAACTTAGAGCTCTTGAATCATTCCTCCGCCCGCCTTGTTTGTGAAGTTGATTCCTTTGGAATAGTAATTAAATAACTCAGGCATCATATTGACGCTTTTAGGGGTGATGGCCGAGCTATTGTTGTCAACATTTACGCATTTGAAATAGCGTCCGAGTGATGACGAAGCCATGTCAGCGTCGGGATGACTGATGATCGCGTCGGTACTTTTTAGAGGTAACGACCGAGCGACTTATGACGACGTCAGCGTTTTAGAGATAATCGCCGAGCGACTGAAGACGACGTTGGCGTTTTAGAGGTAACTGCCGAGCGACTGGTGGTAACATCGGTGTTTTAGAAATAACAGCCGAGTTAAAACGGGCTGCATCGGCCACTTTGAGGACAATAGCCGAGTGATGATGTGGCATACTGGTGTTTTAGAAGTAACCACCGGGTGATGACATGGCACACCGACGTTTTTAGAAGTAACTGCCGGGTGACTGGTGGTAACATCGGTGTTTTAGAAATAACAGTCGAGTTAGAACGGGCTGCGTCAGCCACTTTGAGGATAATAGCCGAGGGATGATGTGGCATACCGGCGTTTTTAGAAGTAACTGCCGGGTGACTGGGCGCTTTTTTGGAAATGGTATTTGACTCGGGAATATCCCATAAGTACTGCGTGTTCAGCCGCCTCTGCTTTCCGCGCCCTAGTTCTTGCTTTCCTGCCTCCAGATCCTCTCTGCAATTCGCCTCCCGATCTGTTCGCCAGTGGAGTTGAGATGGCGCCCAAGCGAAAGGCCTCGAGTTCATCCGCTGCGGTGATTCCTCCCATCGACCCCAACAGCCAGTTGCCTTTCGCAGGTAACCACATGTCTGTCATTTCTGAACCCGACCTTCTCCACCTCGCGTCCATCGGGGTTCTTCCTCCGAAGGAGCTCTGTTCCTGGCGGATTTGCCACGGGGTCACTGTCCCAACAGAGGATACCCACGAATCTGTGATTTATGTTCCTTTTCTTCTTCGCGGTCTCGCTCTTCCTATTTCTCCCTTTTTCCGTGGCCTCCTTGATTTCTATCGTCTTAACTTGACCCATCTGAATCCCAATTCCATTCTGCAAATTTCCATTTACATTCATTTATGCGAAGCTTTTCTTGGCGTGCTGCCAGATTTTGGATTGTGGAAGTACTTGTATCACTGTCGCCCTGGGATGGCCGGGGGGCAGCATCAGCTGGTTGGGGTGCTAGTTTGGAGATGCGCCGTGGGAGGAAGACTGAATATCTTGAAATCCCTCTCAAGGATAGTATCAAGGGATGGCGCTTGGAATGGTTTATTGTTGAGAACCACGGAAAATCTCTCCCCCACGGTCAGGGAGACAGCCGGATGTTCGCACTCCGAGTTAGACCGAGTCTCCTATAGACCAGGAGGTGGCTGAGGCAGGGGCTTTGCTGGCTGAAGTTGGACTGCTGAAGGAGAGGGGTTTGACTGCAGAGGTTGTGGTTGCTGATTTTGTTTTCAAAAACATCCAGCCGTTGAAGGATAGGGCGTACCCAGCCTACTTGTACCGAGGTCTAGCTGACTCAACCCGGGTCACCGATAGAAGAATTCCCGCTGTAGACTTGGTGAACCGGCTTGAAATGATACTTAGAGGTAAGGTGTCCAATGTTGGTGCCCCTATCGCATACTCGGTCTGGAACCTGCCTCCTTCCAAGGCTTTTACCCATTTTGTGTCGAATCCTCCAGTTACTGACAGCGGTTTGGGCCTTAGAGTACGACCCTCTGCCGAAGAAGTTAGTGCTTTGGTTGCTTCAATTGGAGAAATTCCCGATGATGAACGGCAAGTCCACTTTGAGGTGCCTTTGGATCCTAGTGATGCAGAAATAAATGCTATGCTTGATATGCTGGCTGAAGACTCTTCTGATGCTGCTCCTGCTGGGACATTGGCAGTGGTGCCTCTCCCAGAAGCTGGTACAACCTTGGATGTTCAGAGGCCTATTAGTGTTCGCCCGAGACGTCCTTGCCGAGCCAATCAACTTGATCCTTCTGCTGATGAGCAGAAAAAGAAAAAGAGACGTCTTCGGCGAGCATCTAGTTTGGATCGGGACGCTGGTCCTTCGGTTCCCGCTGCTGAGGAAGTTCCCGTGCCTGAGTTTACTGACGCTGACCCCAATGGGTGTGCTCCATCTGTTGCTGATCCCAATGGGGGTGTTGCCTGTGTTGCTGATGAAAACGACAGGGAGGAAGAAAATGAGGTCCCTCTGACTCGGAAGAACAGTCGGCAATATGTCGCCAGTGGGGAAAGTAGTGGAGTTCCTTCTCTTGCTTTGTCTGCCCTCATTGGTCTACAAGAATTGTCCCTGGCGAACTTTGATCAGACTCTTGAAGATATGGTTCCAGAGGATCTGTTATCAGAGCCGGCGGATGATGGTGTGACGGAGGTTTGTGCTGATGTGTTCGACGCTGGGTTGGGGTCATCCCGGGCAGCGTCCCGCGCCTCATCGACCTTAGAGCGCGGTCTTGAGGGTCAGGAGACTGACTTGGATTGTCTTGGTCTTATGGAAGTAACTGAAGGACCCTCAGCCTTGGAGGTGGCTACTGCAGAGAACTTGGTCCTCGAGGATGGTGTTGACACTTACCCAGCCCCCGAGGGTGTTGCCGGGGATGACTCGGCTCGGGTGGGAAGCGCAAGCCACTGCCCAGCCCCCGAGGGTACTGCCGGAGATGATCCGGCTCAAGTGGGTAGCGCAAACTATGGCCCAGCCCCCGAGGGTGTCCGAGCGGGGTATCCTTCTTGTACCTCCATGGATGTTCATGCGGGATCTCCTCCACACTCCGGTTGCATGGTGGTAGCCCAAGCTTTGAGCCAGGGAGTCGCTTTAGAGGCTAGCGTTCCCGCCGACCAAGTTTTGGGCTCTGTTGATGGCGCTGAGTTGGTTCCTGCTGGTTCATTGCGAGCTGCTTCGGGTGGCGACCCTGTGCCGAGCCATCAATTGATCTCCCACGATTTGGGAGTCCCTTCGTTCTTCTCCAACCTCCAGGTACTGTGATATATTCTAGCCTGACTTTTACACCATACGAATTGCTGTCATTACACTCATCTGTTCTTCATATCAGGCCTTAGTGGACGGCATGGCTAGTCAGCTGAGGTTGCAAGGTGCTTCCGTTCCAGAAGGAGCTTCGTCTCTGGCATGTTGGAATCCGGTGTTGCTTCAACATCGTGTTTCTGGCTTGGAGGCGACAAATGCTGGTTAGCGCTCTTTTGCTTCTCTTCGTCTGCCTTATCAAACTGCTTTACATTTTGACCCTTTTTTTTTGCTTGATTGTCTCTCGCCAGATATGGCTCGGCAGATTTCCGTTCTTGAAGAAAAACATTCTCAAGGCCAGGCCGAAATGGTCCGGCGGTGTTCTGATTTTGAGGAAAAGTATTCTCAAAGATAGACTGAGCTGGCCCAGGTCTCTGCTGCTCTAAATGACGCTAAGACGCTGAACTCTACTCTTCGCACTCAGCTTGATTCTGAAAAGGTGACTTATGAAACTGTGCCTTGTATTGCTGTGTTCTTATTGCTTGCTTGATGTTTGAAGAAGTTGATTCTTGTTTGTAGGAAGAAAAACGTGCCCTTGTTGCTTCTCGCGACAATCTTGATAGACTGTATCGTGATTCTAGCAACTCGTTGACCATCCTGGAGAGGAGTCATCGCTTCACTATGGAAGAGTTAGACAACCATCGCTGTAAGCTGCAGGAATCCATGGATGACGTGATCCGTCTCCGGCAGTTGATATCGGCTAAGGATGCTGTTATCAAAGAACTCCGTGCTTCCAAGAAATCCATCGCCCAGGAGCTAGAGACCGCTCAGTTGGCTGCTAAAGTTGCTGAAGAAACTTCTATTACTCTGAGGGCCCAGCGCGACAGAGCCATGGATAAAGCCATTCGCGCGGGGCGAATCTTGATGAGGAGACCCGGCGTGGTTGTTCCTGATGATATAAGGGCTGACGTGAACGCTGCTCCTGATTCCTCAAGTCGCCCTTCTTTGTCGGTTGCTCCTGAGAAAGACATTACAAAATAGAGAAATATTTGCGTGCTTTGAGCGCGCGGTTATCACGATCAGATATTTTGTTAGAAGACTTCAGTTCGGTACTTGAATGATATTGTTGTTCTCCTGTTGTTTTAGAATTCGGCAGTATGTAAACTTGCTAGAGTAAAATGCTATGTGATGATTTTGAAACTCGTCTATGAGATATAGAGATCACCCCTATTTATGAGTAATCGTAAGCATGTGAGACCGCCTTAAGTCGCTGCTGACTTAAATCGGTTGCTTCTGTTAGTAGGGCATAGTGGTCACCCCGAGTTAAGTAAGCGCGAGCATGTTGCACCGTTTTAAGTTGTTGCCGACTTAAGCCGATTGCTCCGTTAGCAGGGCATAGTGGTCACCCCGAGTAAGCGCGAGCATGTTGCACCGTCTTAAGTCGTTGCCGACTTAAGCCGATTGCTCCGTTAGCAGGGCATAGTGGTCACCCCGAGTTAAGTAAGCGCGAGCATGTTGCACCGTCTTAAGTCGTTGCCGACTTAAGCCGATTGCTCCGTTAGCAGGGCATAGTGGTCACCCCGAGTTAAGTAAGTGCGAGCATGTTGCACCGTCTTAAGTCGTTGCCGACTTAAGCCGATTGCTCCGTTAGCAGGGCATAGTGGTCACCCCGAGTTAAGTAAGCGCGAGCATGTTGCACCGTCTTAAGTCGTTGCCGACTTAAGCCGATTGCTCCATTAGCAGGGCATAGTGGTCGCCCCGAGTTAAATAAGAATGCCAGTCAATCATGAATAAACTGAGTATCCTTGAAGCCTTTCTTTATTGATGACATATCTCCCACTTTTACAGAGTACATTATCATCCCGATAGCTTTTGAAATACGGCTAGGGGTAAAACTTCCTGAGGTGCTCTATATTCCAGGAGTTCCCAACTTCTGTGCCATCCATTTGAGTGAGACGATATGATCCTGGTCAAGTGACTTCTGCTACTATGAATGGTCCTTCCCATGAGGGCGACAACTTGTGTCGTCCCTCCCCCGTTAGAATTCGGCGGAGGACGAGATCTCCCACTGAAAAGGATCGTTGTCGCACGGCTTTGTCGTGATAGCGTCTTAGAGTTTGCTGGTATCGTGCTGATTGAATTACTGTGTTCAGTCGTTCTTCTTCGAGCACATCAATGTCCTCCAGCCTAGTAGCTTTGGCTTCTGCTATGTTTTCGAAGATCAACCTCGGCGCCCCAAACTTGAGATCAACGGGTAGCACCGCCTCTGACCCATAGACCATGAAGAAAGGGGTGTTTCCATGCAGAGCTCGGCTAGGTTGGGTTCTTAGGCTCCAAACGACGTAGGGCAATTCCCTTATCCACTTTCCTGCGAGCTTTTCGTTTTTATCGAAGACCTTTTTCCTGAGCGCCTCCAATATCATCCCGTTAGCTCATTCAACCTGCCCGTTGGCTCTTGGGTGTGCTACTGAAGCATACTTGATCCGAATGCCTTTTTGCTCGCAGAAATCGAAGAACTCTGAACTTGTGAAGTTGGATCCTAGGTCAGTTATGATATTGTTCGGTATCCCGAACCTGAATATTATGTCTTGTATGAATTCCACGGCCTTGGCTGAGGTTAAAGAAGCAATGGGCTTGAACTCTATCCATTTAGTGAATTTGTCGATTGCTACCAGTACATGAGTGTATCCTCCTTGAGCTTTCTTGAAGGGTCCAATCATATCCAGTCCCCAGCATGCGAAGGGCCAAGTTACTGGTATGGTCTGCAATTGCTGTGCTGGTAGATGTTGTTGCTTTGACAAGTATTGGCAAGCTTCGCACCTCTGAACTAACTCGGCTGCGTCACTTTTCGCTGTTGGCCAATAGAATCCTGACCTGAAGACCTTCCCGACTAGCGTCTTGGATGCTGCGTGTATTCCACATTGCCCAGCGTGAACCTCCTCTAGAAGTCGCTTCCTAGTAGATGGGAGAATGCACTTCATGAGGATGCCTGATGCACCCCTTCTGTATAATGTTTCCCCAATGAGTGTGTAGTGAGCTGACTGTCTAGTGATGCGCTCGGCTACATTTTTGTCATCTGGTTCCTCTTCATTCTTTATATACCTGATGATCAGCTTTCTCCAGTCATCAGAGTCTGATTCTGGTTGATTTACGATATTACACTCTTCTGCCTGATCCATTGAGATGCTCGGTTGTGGTATTTCTTGCACAAAGACTCTAGGTGGGACCTGAGTTCGACTGGATCCTAGCTTGGATAGTACATCGGCTGCCGTGTTCCGATCTCTTTCTACGTGATGAAATTCCAGACCTTCAAATTTATCCTCTAGTTTTCGGATGGCAGTGCAGTACTTTCCTATTGAATCGCTTGAACAATCCCATTCTTTGTTTATCTGGCTTATGACCACCAACGAATCTCCGTACACCATCAGTCTCTTGATGCCTAGTGATATAGCAATGTTCAGTCCATGAATTAGGGCTTCATACTCGGCTGCATTGTTGGAGGCTGGAAATAGTAACTGGAGGGCATATTTGAGGTGCTCGCCTCTAGGTGCGGTGAAGAGAATTCTCGCGCCTGCTCCCTGCAGCCTCAGCGAGCCATCAAAATACATCCGCCATACTTCTGCAGTTTCAGGGTTGTCTGGTATTTGTTGTTCAGTCCATTCTGATACGAAGTCGACCAACGCTTGAGTTTTGATGGCGGTGCGAGGTCGAAATTCGATGTCATGAGATCCCACTTCACAGGCCCACTTGGCTATTCGGCCAATGGCTTCCTTGTTGTGAAGGATATCCCCTATCGGAAAACCAGTGACCACTATGACTTTGTGGTCGTCAAAGTAGTGACGTAGCTTGCGGGCAGTTAGAAGTACTGCATATAATAACTTCTGAACTTGAGGATACTTTTTCTTTGAGGGACCCAGAACTTCACTGATGAAATAAACAGGATGTTGCACTGGGTAGGCATGTCCTTCTTCGGCTCGCTCGACTACCAACGCGGTGCTTACCACGTGAGTCGTGCAAGAGACATACATCAATAGATCTTCAGCAGGTTGAGTCAACGTGGCTCGCCGTGGCGGCTTCAGTACTGACGGCATTGTCAAGAATTTTTTCAGTGCATCTAGGGCTTCTTGTGCTTCTGAAGTCCACTGAAACTTATCCACCTTCTTGAGTAGCTTGTAAAATGGTAAACCTTTTTCTCCCATCCTGGATATAAATCTGCTCAGAGCTGCCATGCATCCGGTAAGTCGCTGAACCTTCTTTTGTGATCGTGGTGCCTCCATTTTCATGATAGCTTCAATCTTATCCAGATTAGCTTCAATTCCCCGGTGGCTGACAATAAATCCGAGTAGCTTTCCTGCTGGTACCCCAAAGACACATTTTTTGGGATTAAGCTTCCATCGATATCGCCGCAGACTGTTGAAAACCTGTTGTAAGTCTTCGATGAAGTTTTCCGAGTTCTCCGTTTTGATTACCACATCATCTATGTAGGCTTCCACACGCTTGCCCCAGTGATCGGCTAAGCATGTTTGAATGGCTCTCTGATGAGTCGCTCTAGCGTTTTTGAGACCAAACGGCATGGAGGTATAACAGAAAGCACCGAATGGAGTGATGAACGCTGTTTTTTCCTCATCTTCCTTTGCCAAACTAATCTGATGGTATCTAGAGTAGCAATCTAGGAAAGACAGCACAGAACATCCAGCGGTGGAATCTACCACCTGATCTATCCTAGGAAGCCCGAAGGGGTCCTTCGGACAGTGTTTGTTGAGATCCGTGTAGTCGACGCACATGCGCCAATCCACTTTATTCTTTTTGAGTACAAGAACTGGGTTGGCTAACCACTCGGGATGTAATACCTCTCTGATAAACCAGCCGCGACCAAGCGGGCCAGCTCAGCGCGAATGACCTCTCTCTTGTCGGGCGTGAAGCGATGTAGTTTTTGCCGAATCGGCCTCGCCTGGGGATAGACATTCAGTTTGTGCTCAGCCAGTTCTCTCAGGACTCCCGGCATATCCGCCGGTTGCCATGCGAATACATCTCGATTATCTTGCAGAAACTAGACGAGCGCGCTTTCCTATTTGTCGTCCAGGCTGGAGCTGATGATGGCAGTCTTGCGTTCATCAGCGAACCCCAGGTTGATCCTTTTGGTTTCTTCAGTCAGCCGCATAGAGGTCACAGCTTGAGCTTCATTTGCAGGCACTGCAAGGTCTTCCTCAGGTTTAGAGTTTGCCCGCGCTGAAGAGGTCGCCGACGGTTTGGTGGTGAGGGCCGCCTGGATGGCCACGCGGAAACACTCTGCGGCGCCTTGGAGGTCAGCGCGCACAGTTATGATTCCTTGCGGTCCCGGCATCTTCAGTATCATGTACGTGTAGTGCGGAATGGCCATGAATTTCGCCAATCCTGGCCTCCCGATGATGGCATTGTACCCGCAGTCGAAGTTCGCCACTTCGAACCTCAGAAACTCGGTTCTGTAGTTCTCCGGAGTTCCAAAGGTGACGGGCATGTAGATGTGGCCCAGCGGGTATTCCCCTTCGGTCGGCACGATGCCGAAGAAAGGAGTGTCTGACTCGTGGAGCTCTTTGAGGTGAACTCCCAAGCCTTGGAGTGTCCGGGGGAAGGTGACGTTGATGCTGCTCCCCCCGTCCACTAACACCTTCTTCACCCTGTTCTCTTGGATCACCGGATCGACGAGGAGCGGGTATTTGCCTGGGTGGTCGAAGTTGAGCCATTGATCTACCCGAGTGAAGGTGATCGGGTGCTCCGACCATCGGTACGGAGTGGGAGGACCGGTGGTTGCCACCAATATCTGGCGATTGTTGAGCTTTTGTTGTCTTCTGTTCTCCTGCGATCCGTGTCCGCCGAAGATGACATTGACCTCCCCGTCAATGCGTGGGAAGGCTCCTCCTCCTCCCTCCTCCTGCTGCTGGGGTTGTCGTGGTTCTTCTGGTCTTCCCCGTGGCGGAGGAGGAGGTAGAGGTTGGAAGGGTCGGCCGTGCCCGATGGAGTGCTTGAAGTCCCTGCAGTTCCGAAGAGTGTGGCGCATGTCCTTGTGGTACGGGCACTGGGCGTCGAGGATGTCCTCCAGCGTACGCTCGCGTCCGCGGGGTCCTCCCCGGGCGCGAGAGGCAGGTGGTCCGGCGGCGTGCACTTCTTCGCGCGGTCTCTTCTCCCAGCGTTTGTCGGGTTGCTGGTTCGCGTCGCGTCGTGGTGCTGCCGGTACGAGCTTCGCTCCTCCGATGAGGTCTTGAGCTCGCTCGTCAGCGATGATGTAGAGGTCGGCTTCCCGGAACAGCTGCTCGGAGGTAGTCGGCGCTTTCTGCAATATGGCTCGGACGAAGGCCGAGTCATTGGATCCTCTGTAGAAGTCCTCAATCACGTCCGCCTCCGTGACCTCAGGGATGCGATTTCTCATGGTCTGGAACCTTTTGAGGTACGACCGGAGAGTTTCGTCCCCCCGGCGCTTGATGGATTTGAGGTCCCATGGTTGCACCGGTTTGTCGGAGAGGGACTGAAAGTTGGCAGTGAAGCGTCGACTGAAATCGCTCCAGTCGTCGATGCAGTGTCGGGGTAGATGTCGCAGCCATTGTAGTGCGTCTTGTCCGAGGACAATGGGTAAGTACGCAGTCATCACGTCCTCGGACGCTCCGCCAGCTCGAGCGGCGGTGGTGTAGACGGCCAGCCAGCCTCCTGGATCCTGCTTAGGTTCATACTTGTCGACATTGGATACCTTGAAGTTAGGGGGCCACTGAATGGCCCTAAGGCGTGGAGTAAGGGCAGACACTCCACATGTGTCCTCCTATCGTCGGGGATGATGTCTGTCCTGGGGAGGGGAGTAGTCGTCGTGGTCCCTCGATCGTCCCCGGGTAGTACCGCAGTCGAGGCCATTGCTGACTCAGTTCTGGCGGCATGACTCCGAGCTGGGACGCCGTGATCCCTGTCGTACTCCTCCCGGCGGCGGATCTCGTTCTCATGTCGTCGTTCGCGTGAAGCATTGATGGAGCTTCGCGCGTCCCGGCGGCTGTTGATGGCGTGTCGTAGGTCGTTCGGCGGGTGAGCGAGAGGTAGAAGGTGGTTGGCTGCTTGAGTGAACAGTCGTCGGTAGCCTTCGGCGTCGGGAGTCTGAGGAAGTCCATCAGCTATCTGAGCTAGTACTCCTCCGATTTCACTCGGCGTGTTCATGGCTCGAGCGAAGTCGGGATTTAGATTACGCCCGAAGAGTGGATTTTCCCGGCGTTGCCTTGCCTCCTGCTCGGCTTGTTCTTGAGCTCGTCGGCGATCGCGCTGTTGGGAGTTCCTTCGTTCTCTGAAGACGCGTTCCTCCGGAGTTTCTCCTATCTCTGAGGCCTCGTCTCGCGAGACAGGCTGCTCCGGATTCCGCTCTCCGGCCTCGTGATGCCGCCGGATATTTCGGCGCTGGTTTCTCCGTCGACGGGATTCCCACTGAGGTGGTTCTTCTCCGGGCGCGGTCGGTTCGTCGTCGGAGACGGGGGGCGATTCCACTCTTCCGATGAAAAGAACGTCGGGGTAGAATGGTGTGGCTGTCTCGGCAGTCTTTCTTCCGTTCCCCTTCGAGGGCAGAGGCACGGAAAGAACAACTTGCTTCCTCCTGGTCTCTTTCTTCCTTGTGATCTGTGTCCATTCTTTCGTCGGGGAAGTAGACTGTGGAGTTCTCCGGGTCAACGGGCCCTCGGTCCCTGGCTTGCTGAAGGTGCTCTCTTTTTGGAGCGCTGGAGGTTGCGCTTTTTCCTTCCTTACTCCGACATTCTCGTAGTTTGTTGGAGGAGGCTTCTTCTTTGTCGGATCTGCGATGCGATGTAGAGTTCCTTCTTCGTCTGCCACGGATGAGATTGTTCCAAAGCAGAACACAGACCCGGGGCGGAGGGTGATCTTGCTGTGGAAGGTGACGGCCATTGAGCTAGCTTAGATCGTCGACACACCCCCTACCTGGCGCGCCAGCTGTCGGTGTTTTTGGGTCCGACCGCTCACCCGGGGTTGCCCCTCAAGGTGTTTTAGGAGTAGGACGGTGTCGCCGACTGTAGCTAAATGGTTCGTGCCAGATGCACGAGGAACAATGGACAATGTTTACAGGTTCCGGCCGCTTTGAGACGCGTAACACCCTACGTCCTGGCGAGTATGCTTTGTGTGATGGGTTACAAGATAGCTCTCTAAGGCGAGAACATAGAGAGTTGAGGTGGATAGCTGAGTAGTGAGATCGATCGTGTTGGGGGCCTTCGTCCTCCGAAGGTCCTCAAAAACATGATTTGACAATGTTTTCCAAGTGAATTATATGAACAGGTACCTTCGGACTCAGAGTTATGAACATGAAGTATGGTCAGGACGAAGCCTGAACTAGACGAAGGGGGATTGGAATGAAGAACGGGCTGATTACCAAGTTCCACGAAGGATGGTGCACAGCCGAAGCTGTGCGCAGGGAAGCTTCGTCGCGACAGCAGAGAGGGGAACCGACTTAAAGATGAAAAGACTACTTGGGCCTTGACAGATTTCCATAAGTCATTGGCAAATGTAGTGGACATGAATGTAATTTTACGTGGGCTGCGTCCCGCGTCTATAAATAGATGAACAGTACTCCCGTACTGTTCACGCTGACTTGGCATTTGCTTCTGCGTCACGCTTGTGTTTTTTGCCTTCCCTCAAGCCAAAGGTACATTTGTAATTTAAAATCATTTCTATTTTTCCATGATAATAAAATAGAAATGATTTTATGATAATGTTTAAATGTTTATATTATATCTCATGCTTTATATGAATCCTTCGTCATTACTTGTTGTACTTTCGAAGGTATGTCTCTCGTAACCTTCGTCCGAAGCTCATTATGCTCAAGGGGCATAATGTTTCGAAGGACGAAGGACTTTAACACTTAACACTTTTTATGTTGCCTTGTTCTTAACTCTTAGCATTTGAGAACAAGTCCCCAACGTTGGCGCCCACCTCCGGTGAACTCACTTCCATTTCAAGTTTTTCGAACACCTTCGGAAGCTATAGACCCTCGCTATGGCGCCGAAGAAAGCTTCAGCGGCTGGGGCTGCAGCACTGCAACCGCTGGACCCCAACCAGGAGACCGTCTCTCTTCGGGAGGCCCGAAGTCAAAAGAGGAAGGCCGTCAGCCCGACGCTCCAGGAGGATGAACTCGACCAAGAGATCAGAGATATGGAGATGCTTCATCAACAGGTGCAGAGGAAAAAAGAAAAGATGGCTAGGCTAGCTGAGCTGCAAAGGCAGATAGACGAAGCTTCTGAAGAAGTCCGTCATCTTACCCACGATGAGCAGGACCGAAGGCCTCAACAAAAAGACCTTCGTCAGGAGGGCTTCTTCAACGAAGATGACTGGTATGACAATTTCCATCATGGAAATTTTGTTTTTGATGATGCTTCTCCTCTGTCCGCAGAGCTGCAGGCTACACCTTGGCCTCCGTCCTATAAGCCACCCCAGCTTCCCATGTTTGATGGCCATTCAGACCCGAAGCAGTTCTTGATGAGTTACGAAGCAACAGTGTCTTCGTATGGTGGCAATGCTGCAGTCATGGCAAAGTCTTTTGTTATGGCCGTCAGGAGTGTTGCTCAGACCTGGTATTCCTCCCTTCGACCAGGAACGATCACTTCATGGCAGAAGCTGAAGGATATGTTGTTAACCAGCTTTCAAGGATTTCAGACGAAGCCGGTCACTGCTCAAGCCTTGTTCCAGTGCACTCAGGATCATGAAGAATACCTTCAGGCGTATGTCAGAAGGTTCTTGCGTTTGAGGGCGCAAGCACCAACGGTGCCCAATGAAATTGTCATCGAAGCCATGATCAAGGGGCTTCGTCCTGGACCCGCAGCTCAATACTTTGCTAGGAAGCCTCCTCAGACTCTGGAGAAGCTGCTCCAAAAGATGGACGAGTACATTCGTGCCGACAATGACTTTCGCCAAAGAAGGGAGGAGGCTTTCAGATTTTCTGAAATGACCAGGGGCTTCGGAGGAAGATTTTATCCGAGGCATGTCAGGTCCATCCACAACTCCACTCAAAATGATGATAAGGGGAGTCAGCAGAACAGACCGCAGAGCTCCTCACAGGCTTCGGGGCAACAGCAAACTTTCTTCCGGCCACCAGCTCCAAGAGGCAGAGGTGCCAGGGGCTTCGGCGGAAGATTTGGAGATCAACCAAGGAGGGTATTTTGCTTATTCTATGGTGAAAACAAGGGCCATACCACCAGGATGTGCCATGTTACCATCCAGAAACAAAAGGAGCTAGCAGAAGCTGCAGCGCAACAGGGCCAGCCGAAGCAGGTCATGCATACTGCTTCGTACCATCAGCCTTACATCCCGGAGTACGTGGGCAACCACCCTGCAGTTTCTGTAGCTTCGGCGAGTCAACCTCAAGCTTCATGGCAACAGCCCCCGCCCCCACCTCCGCTGCAACAAGGCCAACAGCCAGAAGGGAGCCAATATGTTCCGCACCAAAGGGATCTCAGAGAGCAATCCGAAGCTCGCACAGTCAATAGTACTGTGCCAGAGTCGAAGCACATTTATTGACAAATATCCTACTTTGATAGCAGTCTTTTCTGTTTAGTTCTATTTTCTGTGTAATAAAGAATGTTTCAGTTTTCATGTAATAGTTTCGTGGTTGGTTATCAGGAAAACCTATCTTCTCCACAGGCTTAAGTTGCTGAAGCTTAATAATTTGCGGTAACAAGGAGGACCTTCGAATTATTGAAAATCCTTCGAAGCAACAAAAAGTCGTTCTAAGGAACGCAGAGTAAGTTGCCGAAGTTACAAAAAGCCGTTCCAAAGGGAGCGCAGTGTAAGTTTTTGCTCCAAAGACGTTCCTAAGGGAATGCAGAGCATACAGCGAAAAGTCAACGCTGATACCGCCTAAAGTAAAGGGCGAAGAAGCTCCAAAGACGTTCCTAAGGGAATGCAGAGCTTACAGCGAAAAGTCAACGCTGATACCGCCTAAGTAAAAGGCGAAGAAGCTCCAAAGACGTTCCTAAGGGAATGCAGAGCTTATAAATATATTTTGTGTGTATCTTCGGAGCAAGCGTCATTTGCATAACATAACATCATCACATCATTTTGCATAACATAAGCATCATACATCACGTTGCATATGGCAAAAGAAGGGGACACAGTATCAACCTTCGAAAGGACGCTTTGAGAAATACAATGATAATCTTCGGAATACAGCTTCGGAGAATGTTTTCACAAGGCATGGACGTGCTTCATCAGAGTAATATCGAAATTGCACAGCTTCGGAGAATGTTTTCACAAGGCATGGACGTGCTTCATCAGAGTAATATCGAAATTGCACAGTTTCGGAGAATGTTTTCACGAAGCGTGGACGTAAGTCATCAGAATAGTTTTAACAGAGGATGACTTCTTCACGAAGCATGAAAAGAAGGGAAGGTGTTTTTTTCGCCGAAGGCTCAAAAATGGTATGTATGTAGAATTTCATGCATCGTAAAGAATTGAATAATGAAAAGAGACTTGTATGTTACATTCAAATGTACAAAATATTACATAGATCACATTTCAAATGTTTTTTCTAATAACACCTAGTCTTCTCTTAAAACTACTTCGGCAGCCTCATTTAGAAGTTGCTCGACAACTTTATCCATGATAGCTTCGGCCATTTGTTTGATTTCGGCATCCTCTTTTGTGTGAGGGTCAACAGACGATCCAGCAGGTTCTGAGGAAAGAGAATGTTTTTGCATTACTATTACAAACCGCGAGCAAAGTTCGAAATAAAAATTACAACACAATAAGAGCGACTAATTAATACCTATTTGCCCTTCGGCAACTTCTGTCACTTTCCTAGCATCATGGATGCCTTTTTCACTCCTTTGAATAATTTCTTGCGCCATTTCTCGGCCGCCGTTGTCCTAGACATCAGTAAAGAATTTGCCACCAATCATGCTTGCTTCGGCCGAGGGGTCTTTGATGTCTTCGGAGGATAAGGCAGCTTCGGACTGAGCTAAAGACTTTATATGTTCACAACCTTTCTTCTCCAAGACAGTAGCAACTCCCCTGGCGCCTGAAAAGGCGCAGATGTCACCGCGGCTACTCAGGATTTCCTCGAAGGCCTCTGCTTCGTGACTGATCCATTCTATCGGACCTTCGGGATTGCCTCTTGAGAAATTCTCTTCACTGGAAAATGCGCCCACGTTGGCGAAGCTGGTTTTAATTTTCTTTACGCATTCCACGGATTTTTCGTAGCATTTTTTCTTAGAAGACCGAAGCTCTTCCACGGTTGCTTCCAAATGATTAGCCCATTGGTCGCTGCATTCCCGTCTTGTTTCTTCAAGTATGCGTTCTTCTTTCGCCCGGGCTAATTGCTTCTGAAGATCTTTAATTTCGCGTCTCTGAGCTTCGGCCTGAACCTTTGCAGCAGCTTCGTCCTTTTTTACTTTGTCTACTAATGTAAGCAGAATTTTATCTTTTTCTAGAGCTTCGTTTCTCAGTTTAATAACTTCTGAACGTAAATTGTTGAACGCAATTTCGTAGCTCTCATCTTCGGCACTCTTTTGTGCTCTTAATGCGTTGCTTAGGATTAAGCCCTATACGAAAAAGAATCCATATAAGAATAAAAGAATGAATTATGTATTAAATTTTTTCTTTTTCAAGTGAATGATTCCCATACCTTTAGGCTATTGTACGCAAGACTGTCCGCGAGATCCTCCTTTGTCATAGCACTTAATCCAGCTTCGAGCTTCGGGAATCCCATACTTCTAGCCATCTCTCGGCAGACGGATAGTTCTTTATTATCAGGAAGGCAGTACAGGAAGTCATCTTCATTTGTCCCATTAAACACTACTGCCCCCTTCGGATATTTTAGCTCTCTAGCATAGTGGTTGGCTTCATAGGTCTCTTCTTTAGACAATTTCTTCCCCGAAGCATGTCGCACGATGTAATCGCATATGCTGGCAGGAGCTTCGGGGGCGGCAGTATCAATTTCTTTAACCAAAACTAGTTTTGATATTTTCTCGGTTTCCAAAGATTCTTCCTTGGTGGGCTCTGAAGGCCCAGCTTCAGCTTCAGCTTCAGCTTCAGCTTGTTGCTTCGAAGCTTCAGTAGACGCTTCAGCAGATTCAACAGTCTTCTTTGGCGTTGTGCTTGAAGACTTAATTGTCTCCAAGACATCTAGTACATTCACCATTCTTTTCCTTTTTGGGGTCACCATTGGGCCCCTTTGATTTTTTGTTGTTTCGACATTTGCTGAAGGACTTAACATTTCTGATATTTTTGGCCCTTCAATCTTCGGTTTTTCTGCTTTTTCTGCTGGAGGCGCTTCAGTTGTCTCTTCCATCTTCGGCACTGGAGCTGGTTCTGTAGCTTCAGGGGCCAAAGAGACTTCACCAATAAATTCTGGCACTGTGGCCGGTTCAATAAAACGCGCTCGGTGGGTGAGCACCTTCATCTTTTTCCTTTGTGGCGCTGGCTCACTAGTAGCACTCGTGGTAGCTTCTGTCGCAGGAGATGTATTCTTTCTTTTGCGACCCAATACCGGATAGTGATAGTCAGGGTAGACAAACCCGACTGCGTCAAATACCCGGTTGAGCCTTTTCTTCTTTCGGCCTCCGAAGGCTGCTGATAACGCAGTGTTCTCGGCCTTCGAATATGCCCCAAGCAGTTCGTCACTTAATGTTTCAATGCTTTTCAACCAGTCGTCATCAGGTTCAACAAATTTATCCCCGTATTTGAATGTGTATTTCAGTCTCACCAGTCCGCCTTCGTCGGACTCTTTAATGGTCTTCTTTGGCATTTCCCACTTTTCTGCAAGTGGCCACACCCTGAAAGCAATATGTTCTTGAATCAAGTCTCTTGTCCCAATAAAAGAGCAGACTACGCCGAAGGCTCTTTGGCATTCCTCGGCTGCTTCATCCATTTCAACCTTCGGCCTTCGAAGTCCGAAGCGTTGCCAGATGGGGCGCATAATGATACTCTTCACATCTTCTTGCGCTGTTAAGTCATTCTTTACATAGAACCATTCAGTCATCCAGGCTCCAGGCCACCTCTTCCGAAAGGTCGGCACAGGGCGGCTTGACCCGGAGCGGGCTCCGAAGCTGTAACACCCAAAGTTGTTGTGATATTGTTCTTTCCCCCAGGGCTTCGTCTCATATAACAACTCGTGAATGTTGCAAAAGCTTTTAGCATTCGGTTCTAATCCTTGGCTCCTCGCAGCCCAGATAAACATCCCCATTCTCAAGATAGCTTCGGGAGTAATTTGATGGAGGTAGACTTGAAATGTTTTCAGGACTTCAACAACAAAGTTGCTTAGGGGGAATCGAAGCCCAGCCTTAAGAAAGCTTCGGAAGATTACGACTTCATCTTCTTCTGGAGTGGGAGAAGTCTTTTCTCCAGCATCAGCCCTCACAATAGATATATCTCGAAAATACCTCCCCCTCATATTATCAATGTGACTCTGCTTAATAGTGGTCTTCCCGAAAACCGTGTGACTTGGCCGCCATGGTCGATCTTCGGCCTCTTCCCCACCACTTTCTACATCATAGCTGTCGCTGTCACCAGTATCTTCGGACAAACCTTCAAGAATCTCCTTGGTGATTTTCTCCGTATTGGTCTCCGCCATCGCTATAAGGAACCCCAAATTCTTCTCTTCGTCGAGACTCAGCTTCGTCTCGGCAGGGATCTTCTTACCTTCAGACATCTTCGGAAACGCTAAAAAACTGTTTTCAGGGCCGAAGCTTCAAAATCAAAAAGATCACAAATCTTAGTGCACAAGAGCTAAAAATTTAGTGGGCCGAAGCAGATGGCAAGTATGCGTACCAAATGAGTTTGCGGTGTGATCTTATTTATACGCCCAGGGCGTTGAAAATTGAAAGACCCCGCTTGTCAGTGAAAGTTGCTATTCTAGCAAAGGGAAGGTGTTTTTTCGGACCTTCGGCTCAAGGCCTTCGTCCATGTCGCAATCTGAATTTATCATTAACAAATTAATATTGCGAGGGGCTACTGTTGGGGGCCTTCGTCCTCCGAAGGTCCTCAAAAACATGATTTGACAATGTTTTCCAAGTGAATTATATGAACAGGTACCTTCGGACTCAGAGTTATGAACATGAAGTATGGTCAGGACGAAGCCTGAACTAGACGAAGGGGGATTGGAATGAAGAACGGGCTGATTACCAAGCTCCACGAAGGATGGTGCACAGCCGAAGCTGTGCGCAGGGAAGCTTCGTCGCGACAGCAGAGAGGGGAACCGACTTAAAGATGAAAAGACTACTTGGGCCTTGACAGATTTCCATAAGTCATTGGCAAATGTAGTGGACATGAATGTAATTTTACGTGGGCTGCGTCCCGCGTCTATAAATAGATGAACAGTACTCCCGTACTGTTCACGCTGACTTGGCATTTGCTTCTGCGTCACGCTTGTGTTTTTTGCCTTCCCTCAAGCCAAAGGTACATTTGTAATTTAAAATCATTTCTATTTTTCCATGATAATAAAATAGAAATGATTTTATGATAATGTTTAAATGTTTATATTATATCTCATGCTTTATATGAATCCTTCGTCATTACTTGTTGTACTTTCGAAGGTATGTCTCTCGTAACCTTCGTCCGAAGCTCATTATGCTCTAGGGGCATAATGTTTCGAAGGACGAAGGACTTTAACACTTAACACTTTTTATGTTGCCTTGTTCTTAACTCTTAGCATTTGAGAACAAGTCCCCAACAGATCGTCTTGAAGGGGTGCCCCCTAGGCCTTATATATTCGACCGTGAGGCAATACAAGCGGATATGATAACAATGTGCACCTAAAAGATAGTGAACTATTTGAGCCTATCTTCCTATGATTCTGCCGACTTATCCTCGCCTGGTTCCGTTGTACGCGTCTCTAGCGCGGGAAAGTCGGGTCTTCTGTTGTGGTTGCTTGCTCAACATCGTTGGGCCTTCCGGGCTTGCATCGATCTGGCCTTATGTCGATCTGCTTCATTGGTCGTTCCTCCCCAGGCCCATGAAGGAGTGACCTTACGATTTATTGGGCCCTTGGGCCTCTCGTGAGGTCTTTCATCCTTCCAGTGGACCCGGGGGATATCTGTCCCCCACAGACCTCATTTTCCTTACAATGAGACTATCACATGAAATAGACTTGAAAAGGTGTTAGTCTCAAAGTATTAGTGTCGGTGTTTCGGACCCGGGGGGTCCCTGGACCGACGAGTGAAATTGTCGCTACGTGCCCCTGCCCAGATGGGTTGGCGCGGGATGGAACACAAGAGGTGGGGGAAGCCTTGTATTATCCTGCACTAGGGGTGCCGCTCGTAGTAGGGGTTTTAAGCGCGTCGCGAGAGGGAGAGAGAGAGGGAGCCTGTTCGTCCGCTCCTTCCCCCGCGCGAACCCCCCTCTAGGATGGCCCTGGACCTCCCTTTTATAGACGCAAGGAGAGGGTCCAGACGTACAATGGGGGGTGTAGCTATGTGCTAACGTGTCCGGCAGAGAGATGCCTAAGCCTTGTGTACATGCCAACGTGGCTGTCGGGGGAGAGCTTGAGCCCTGTACACGTGATAGCGTGGCTATCGGAGAAGCGCCTGAGCCCTGTAGGAGCACAGCTGGCAGTGCGGCAAGGATCCTGCTGACGTCTCCTTGCTGCCGTAAGGGGCTGAGAGCCACCGGCGTCATGGTTGCACGCGCGACACCATCATTACCCATCACCGAGGTAAGCCAGATGGGACGCCGGTCTTGTTCCTTGTAGCCTCAGCTGGCTAGGGATAGGGTAATGATGTATCCCCTGTTGGCACGGTCGGTCCGAGCCCAAGGTCAGACAAGGTGGAGACTTCTCTTGAGGCCTAGGTCGGGGTCGGGCGAGGACGCGATTCCTCCCGAGACCGAGGTCGAGGCCGAGTCCGGGGGTCGGGCGAGGCGGAGACCTCCTCCTGAGGCTGGAGCCTGAGGTCGGGCGAGGCGGAGCTTCCTGTTGCGCCCGAGGCCGAAATCGGTGGTTGATCGTGACTTATTGTCAGTCTTCGCCTGGGTGGTTGGCACGACAGTCGGAGCGGGGCGAGCGTCGCTGTTTTCCCGTCATATCAGAAAGTAAAAGAGAGGGGTGAAGTGACTGCGGTCACTTCGGCCTGGCCGACTGAGGCGCGTGTGTTAGGATACGGCATCAGGCGTCCCCTGCATTGAATGCGCCTGCGAAGCGGTCGGTTGGTGAGGCGGTCTGGCCAAGGTTGCTTCACAATGAAGCCTGCCCGAGCCGAACTTCGGGAGAGCCGACGGGGTGCCCGCTGCCTGAGGAGGCCCTCGGGCGAGGTGTAAACTCGTCTGGGACTACTGCTCCAGCCCGAGGCTGGGCTCGGGCGAGGTCACGTCCCTTGGGTAGACGAAGCCTTGACTTGAACCGCGCCCGTCAGTTGGTCTGAGGGTGTTTACCAGCCGTGATTAGGAGCGTTGGGGGTACCCCTAATTATGGTACGCGACAGTAGCCCCCGAGCCTCGAAGGGAGTGTTGGTACTCGCTTGGAGGCTTTTGCCGCATTTTCGGTGAGGGGACCGGCCTTTCTCGGTTTTGCTTTGTTCTGGTGGGTGCACGCGAGCGCACCCGCCGGGTGTAGCCCCCGAGGCCTCGAAGGAGTGGTTTGACTCCTCTGAGGTTTGAATGCTTTTCATGGTGCCTTGGTCGGTCTGATCGTTCCCTCATGCGGCCTGGCCGTAGCCCGGGTGCATGGTCAGGTTTCGAGTTATCAAGCTGGTTTGTTGACGCTGTCAACAGTTTTGGCCGTAGTCGGGTGCAAGAGCAGCCCCCGAGCCTCTGCACGAAGCGAGAGGACGATTAAGGACTTTCCCGACTTTTATCATACGCCCCTGCGTCGCCTTTCCGCAAGGAGGAGGGGGAAAGCGCCATGTTGCCCTCGGAGGGCGCTGAACATGGTGTTTCCAGTGAGCTGCTAACGAGTGATCCGAGTGGACGCCTGTGCCCCATTCATTAGGGGTCGGCTGGTGGCCCAGAGGCTCGCTCCAAAAGTACCTGCAGGTGATTCGCCGGACCCGGACCCCTTCGACAGGGTCCGAGGGCTCGATGCCTCCCTCCGGTGGGATTCCATTACAAATCGTTCCCGTCGGTCTCAGAAATGTCCTAGGGTACCTCGGGAGTGTAGCCCGAGCCTCGGCCATGTATCAGACGTACCCAGAGTCATCCCTCACTCTGCGTGCTCTGGGGCGACTGTCGAACCCTTTCGAGGGGCCAGCCTACGAACCCCTGATCAGTAGTGGGCGCGGAGCCCGAGTGCTCTAGGGCGGCTATTGAAACCCTTCCGAGGGGTCAGCCTTCGATCCCCTGATCAGTAGTGGGCTTGAAGCCTGAGTGCTCTGGGGCGGCTATCGAAACCCTTCCGAGGGGCCAGCCTTCGAACCCCTGATCAGTAGGAGGGCTCGGGGCCTGCTTCCTTCGCCGAGAAGGATCCTTTCCAAAACATCCCCTTTCCCGGTCCCTGTAGTGAGAGAGAGAGAGGAGGAGGGGAAGGATATGTATTTAAATAAGGTGGCGCACCTTTTCTGACGCGGTCATCATGGCGGAGGCGAAACGACGCCCGCTTCGCCCGCCAGAGGTGCCGCTTGCTCTGCCGGGGAGTTGATGCGACCGGACGGGCGATTCGTGTGGCACCCATTGCGCGTGCGAGCCGTTCGAGGAACGAGACACGGGTGCGTCGTCTTCACGCCGTGGGAGAGGGTGCTCCGTCGCTTCAGGAGGGGACGCGAGCCTGCAGGCGATTTGACCGCCGCTTTCGCTCGTCTACCGCTGCATTTACTGCTGGCCCACTTTTGGCCATGCCAACCGTCGTGCCTACCCCCGCGGCTGACTGACCTGTGGCTGTCACCTTTAATTGGCACTATTGGGTCATGCGCAGGGCTGCCCCGAGTCGCGGTACCAGTTCCGCAGTCGAGGAGGCGCGACATTCGGCGCAAGTGGCGGTGTGGCTCTTTGCACGTCGTAACCGGCGCGCCGGTTACATGACATGCGGGCCCGCTTCCTTTGCGCTGGTCCACCGGATGTGGTCGAAGCCGAAAGGGCGCACAGTTGCGGTGCGGTTGGATGCCTGTCGCGTGGCAGTCCACCCATTCGACCACCGGTTTCTGCGAAGATGGGAGAGCGCTTGTAACCGCGGGGCGGTTGCTTGCCTCGCGTGCGGCGGTTCGCCTTCTTCGCGCTTCGGATCAGCTCGTATGACGTGTGGGACCCAGCCCCCGTGTCGTAGGGGGAGAACCCTGGAGCACGTCGACGAAGACTTTGCCCGTGACGCTAGGGGGTGCAAGTGAGGAGGTCTGCCTATAAAAGGGGATCGATCCCCTGGGCAGTGGTCATGCCTTCGTTCTCCCCTCATGCATTGCGCCCTTCCACCTTTCGAGCCCCCGGATGGGGCGCACCAGCGTCGCCTTGCTCTTGCTGTCGTTGGAGGAGCGTGGCCTCGTGGAGATCGGCGCCCTTCAGCCATCGCTCGGCTTCAAGGATTTTCGTCTTGCAGCCCGGCTGCATTCCCTCACCAATGGTCAGTTTGGTGGGGAGAAGCATGTGACGGAACCTCCCAAGTTATTAGGCCCACCTACAGTTGTCCTTATCCAACAGACCTCAGACAACCCTGTAGATGCCCCTGAATTACTTGAAAAGTTCGGTATCTGCTTTTCTTACCTTTCCCAAGAGCGTTTCACCCGTCACGCAGACATTACAGAACATCGGAGATACAGCAATGCGGAAGCGATTACATAACTTACATTTATTTGAAAGTAAGATAAAGTTAGTTATTACAGACCAGCATATAAACATGAGTGCAGAATACTTATTATTACAATACCACGGGAGGTAAAAACTCCTCCCGATAAGTTCTTACATAAAAGTTTTTATGGAGGACTAGGTCCTCCCGCAGCTTCATTCTTGTTTTTCTTCATTTGGCACCACCTTGGTACAAAAGCAACAAAAATTTGCTGCTTCCTCACCTAAAAACAATAGGGAATAAAACCCTGAGTATGGGATTACTCAGCAAGTCTTTCCCGACTAAAGAAAAGACCCTCAAGGGTATGCTGGTTATACGGGAGTCAAGGTAAGGTATCTCAAGATCGAACACTCTGTTTTGCATAAATGCTTACTAAAAGTGGATCCTTAAAAATCCAGTTTTATTGTCAAGTTAGGTAAAATTACCTGCAGCTAGCGTTCTTTCTAACCTAGTTCAAACACTTGACCTGCACTAGCCAATTTCTTAACAAACCTTTCACTTTTACTGGAGTTCTACGTATAGGTCAGTGGCCAAGTCTCCATAACCGCGGAGGTACGGCGATCCGAATCGATTATACTCAGCTGAGGATCTCCGATCACACGACATATGTAGCACTTAACCCTTGCATATGTCAACCCGCCACTGGGGTTCTTAAGACCAGATCAGGTTCACGCGAACCGAGAGCACAGATACACCACCGTCCAGCCTCTTGCCACGGAGGGTACATGCTACTCTCGCCACCGCTCCACGCCCATTCCATGTTATCTTATTCTGGCCTTAGTCTGCCCGAGGCAAAGCTTACCCATGACGAGGCATGTGACCAGTTAAAGGGTCCTCGGTCAGCAGGCCTACATCGAGACGGTCCTTAATCGACTCAGACGAAGACACTACACCGAGACTCCCCTTCTCGTGCAAGTCAGCCGCCCGGTCTCAGCTTAGTCATTTCAACCCAAAGTTTGGTACCTGGCAGAGGTACGTCTTTTCCGGATGTTGAACCCATCACGGCCATGATGGATCCACCATCAAGTTTTATTTTCAAAAACATCCCTCCCACTTTGCCAAACATCTTTTGTAAAACTAAACCTTTTGTTTTGCTAGAGCAATACTAAGCATAATAAAACCTTTTGTAAAAACAGGGTTTCAAGGAAGGTAATCAAGTTCAAGGAAAGTAATGCAGGAATTGTTTAAGCATTCAACTCCTATCACCTAATGCATCAATTAAGTGAAAAAGATTTTAAAAACATCAAGGAATGTGGCAAATGCACCATGGCTTGCCTTCGTTGATAGGTGAGTCAGGCTCGGACCCGCAGATATCAAGGTAGAAACAGTTTCTTGCCTGAGATTCCGAAGGTGGTGGTGGTGTCTTCTCTTCAGTTATTTCGACTTCTTCTTCGTTTTCTAAAGATAACCATATATATATAAGAATGTATGCCATGAAATGCTTATGAGAGTGCAAAGTTAATAAGAATTTATTATCTAAGGTTCTTGAATACAATTTTCCTTCACGGTTCTCCGGAAAACAAGAGTTTCCGGAGTCAGTAAAGGAATTCAAAGGGCAGGGTGGGGGTTTTGGGTTCTAGTTATCAAACAAGGTCCAAATCAAACCCAACTTTACCCATGGCTTCTAAATAATGTGTAAAGTTCATATAAAAAGTTTGGACATTTTTGGAATTATCATCTATTTTCTAAAAATCCAGAACTCATGATTTAAGCTATTTTAAATAACTCAAAATTTCCTATTTATCCTAAAAAGCATACAACTATTTTTATTAAATACTATGAAAAATAAGGAATCTAACAAAATTGGTTTGATATTTTTAGGATTTTTCTACCATTTTCTAGAATTGTTTTAGCTCTGGAATAAAAAGAAAAATAGAAACTTGTGAATAGTATTGGGCTACATCTGGCCCAGATCGGCCCAGCAATAGCAGAAGCGCGTGCGCGCCCGCGCCCGCGGGGCAAGTTTGCGCAGAGGCCCTCAGCGTTTTGGCTAACTGAAGATGGGTCCAGTTACTGTTTTTTTGAGTCACTGACGATTTGCACCGAGGTCCCTCAAGTTCTAATTCTTCACAGTGGTACGCCCCCGATGTCACACGACGGAGGTCCGATCACCGGCGAGGTTAGACCGGCCGGATTACGCAAGGACTGGCGCTCTCGAGCGGCAGACACCAAATCAGACCCCCTCCGAGCATTTCCCCTAATTTAATTGCACGATTGGTGACCCATTCCGCTCTGCCCACGAGGACAGCGAAGGTTATGGACACTTGCTCGTGTTCCCGGTGATGGGTGGTGGTCCAGTTCAATTGAAGAGGTTGTAGAGCTTGAGGAGGGTCTAGGGACACTAGAACAAGCAACAGAGGGACTGGAATTAACCTGAGTTGTGCTGGCCGCGGTTGAGCTGTTCTTCGCGGTGGCGGAGACCAGTTTGGGGGAAACAAGAAATTCTCGAGCTCTGGCGAACGATCGTGGCTGATTAGTGGTGGCTGGATACTTCACTGCCCTACAGAGCTCACGGCAGGGTCAATTTATACGCTTAGTGAGCGGTGGCCGTGAATTTGGGCGAGACGCGCGACAGTCATAGAAAGGGGAAGTGCACTGGCGCAGTGAATTCGTGTCTGATGCCGTGGCACTTACTCCGGTGATCAACAGGGAGCGAGAGGAGGTCACGGCGATGCAGTGGATGTGCATGGACACGTGGTGCAAGGCCGGGAAGCGGCGGTCATCGGTGTACTTATCCAATTCCGCCGCGGTGAACGCTTGTACGGTGGCTGGAATATTTTACTGGCCGGAGTTATCCACGGCGATGATCTCCAAGTGCTATCCAGTTGATTTGATCACGAGTCACGGCAGTGATGGCATGAATCTTTGTGCAGGGAGGTCGCCGGCGGTGAGGTTGCCGCGCTGGCGGCCTGATCTGTTTTGGACACTATACCATGGCACTGCTTAATTAGTAAGCCTGACAGCCATAGTTTAGGGCCAGATTTCTTCCAAATTTCTGTGGCAACACATCCAGATCTCTGCAGCAATATTGTAGTGCTATAAACCAACTACAACTTTGCTATATTGTGCTCCCACAAAAAGTCAATGGATCTTGCTTGAAATTGAGCTTGAAGTTCATGGCATTTCACTGTTAGTCTGATTTCAGACTTTAAGTAGTCTGACAGTCCAACTTTGGGCTTAATTATTTCCAATTTCTTCTCAACAACTATGCCTACACTATTAAGCAAAATTGTTCTCCTTTGTTTGGTCTACAAGTTTGATGTGGTGACCTAGGGCAAAAACCCTAGAATTTGAAAGATACAAAGCTCCAAAGTTGAGCCCTCAACACTGAATTTCAGACTTAGTATAGAACTCAATTGAGGTCTATTTTACAAATAAGTCCAAAATCCAAGGTTTATCTTACAAATCCACACATTTGTGAACCAAATGACTTTATATGCTTTAACATAGTAGTTTTTACACTTTAGTCCAAATATGCACTATTTTTGCACATAGGCCCCTAGGGCTTGAATTTAGGGTTTTCCAGGGTTTCAATTAGGGTTTCTGGTTTCTCAGGGGTATGAATGTAATGTAGATCCATCTTTAGTAATATTTTATGATTGTTTTACTTAAACCTTAGGGTTTTCTCAATTTGGGTCATGTTTTGCCCCTCTAATCCCTATTTAGGGTTAAGTCCCCTATTCCAGGGTTCTATTTGCAAAACACTAGAACAATACAACTTGTTTGAAATTTTTACCTAGTGAATGCACTCTAGGTGTGTCAAACATATGCAATGCCAATGTTTATGATGTCATGCTCAAGTTTTAGTAACAGTGACACCAGGGGTGTTACATCCTTTCCCCATAAAAGAATCTCGTCCCGAGATTAAAAGTCCTAAGGTAGGTAATGGAAAATAAAATGCTTCACATTTTTATTTCCTTATTTTTGGTACAAGGTAGGGGTGGGTTTGGGACTCACTCCTTTATTATAACAATGTTGTACACTTTACAAATTACAAGAGGCCAAAAAGCCTGGGAAATTCTTATCTAAAAAGTCTTGAGTTTCCCATGTAGCCTCATTTTTGGAATGTTGGTTCCACTGTATCTTGTAAAACTTGAGAGTTTTTCTCCGAGTAATCCTATCCTTTTGATCCAAGACTCGAATGGGATGTTCAGAATATGTCAAGTCTGGTTCAAGGACAACATCTGTTACTTCAATAGCCCGATCTGGAACCCGAAGACACTTCTTCAGTTGAGACACGTGGAAAACATTATGCACAGCAGACAAAGTTTCGGGTAGTTGAATTCGATACGCCACTGGCCCATATCTTTCAAGAATAAGAAAAGGGCCAATATATCGTGGTGCAAGTTTCCCTTTAACCCCGAAACGCGATACGCCCTTCATTGGCGAAACCTTCAGGTAGACATAGTCTCCCTCAAGAAAATATATGGGCATTCATCGTTTGTCTGCATAACTCTTCTGACGGGTTTGAGCTTTCTTCAAATTATGTATTATTCTCTGAACCTTTTCTTCGGTTTCTTTTACCAGGTCAGGCCTGAAGAAGTACCTTTCACCTGGTTCAGTCCAACTTAGCGGAGTTCGACATTGTCGTCCATATAAAGCTTCAAAGGGTGCCATTTTGATGCTTTCTTGATAGCTATTATTATATGAGAATTCCGCTAACGACAAACATTCATCCCATTTCTGTGAGAAGTCTAGCACACATGCCCGTAGCATATCTTCAAGTATTTGATTAACCCTCTCAGTCTGCCCACTTGTTTGAGGATGATAGGCCGAACTGTGGAGCAATTTAGTACCCAGGGATTTATGAAGTTCTTCCCAAAATTTGGATACGAATTGAGGTCCACGATCCGACACTATAGTCTTTGGAACCTCGTGCAAACTGAGAATACGAGCAATATATAATTGGGCATAAACAGCAACTGGGTGCACTGTCTTGACGGGTAGAAAATGAGCAATTTTTGTAAGCCGATCAACAATAACCCAGATAGAGTCATACCCTTTTGCGGTCCTAGGCAATCCCACAATAGAGTCCATACTTATGTCTTCCCATTTCCATGTTGGTATTGGTAGAGACTGTAATGGACCGGCAACTTTTAGGTGTATGGCCTTGACATGTCTGCAGATGTCACATCTAGCCACATAGCGTGCAATCTCGATCTTCATTTTCGTCCACCAATAATGTTGTTTTAGATCTTGATACATCTTAGTGCTTCCAGGATGAATAGAATAACGACTAAGATGTGCCTCATCAAGAATTTGCTGGCGGACTTCTTCATTCTTCGGCACCACTATGCGGTTATTAAACCATACCACACATTGATTATCTTCTTGGAAACAATTGGCTTTTCCAGCCTTTATCTTTTCACGTATGTGTTTCATACCCTCATCATTTTTCTGTGCGTCAATTATCCTTTGTAAGATGACTGACTCCAGCTTCAAGTGATTTGAAGTCCCATGTTGAATCATACCCAGGTTTAGATTCTCCATCTCTTGGCACAACGTAATGTCAGAAGTCCCCATAGTTAGACAATGGCAGGAAGCCTTGCGACTGAGTGCATCTGCCACTACATTAGCCTTGCCTGGGTGATAATGGATCTCCAGTTCATAATCTTTAATAAGCTCAAGCCATCTCCTTTGTCTCATGTTGAGTTCAGACTGGGTAAAGATATATTTCAAACTTTTGTGGTCTATGTAAATATGACAGACATTTCCCAGTAGATAATGACGCCATATCTTCGGAGCATGAACCACTGCAGCTAGCTCCAGATCATGAGTAGGATAATGCTCCTCATGCCGGCGTAACTGCCTTGAAGCATACGCAATTACTCGGCCTTCTTGCATTAATACACAGCTGAGACCACTGCCAGATGCGTCACAATACACATCAAATGGCTTGTTAATATCCGGTTGAGCCAATATCGGAGCAGTGGTTAATAATGTCTTCAATTTCTCAAAAGCTTCATTACAGTTGGAAGACCAATTGAATTTAGTGTCATTCTTCAATAGACTTGTGATTGGCTTCACAAGTTTAGAAAAATCTGGTATAAATCGGTGGTAATAACCAGCCAGTCCAAGGAAACTTCGGACTTGGTGAACAGTGGTTGGGGGTTTCCACTCTAAAATGTCCTTGACTTTGCTGGGATCTACCGCAATCCCCCTGGCAGATAGAACATGTCCCAGAAATTGAATTTCTTCCAGCCAAAATGCGCATTTACTGAACTTGGCATATAATTGATGTTCTCTCAAGCGCGTTAATACGACCCATAAATGTTGAGCATGCTCCTCTTCATTCTTTGAATATATCAAAATATCATCTATGAAGACCACCACAAATTTGTCCAACTCAGGCATGAATACCGAGTTCATCAGATAAGTGAAGTGGGCAGGAGCATTCGTCAGTCCGAAAGACATTACCAGGTATTCAAATAATCCATACCGCGTAGTAAATGCGGTTTTTGGTATATCCTTGGGCCGAATACGGATCTGATGGTAGCCCGATCTGAGATCAATCTTGGAGAATACCCTCGCCCCGGTCAGTTGATCAAATAGAATGTCAATCCGCGGAAGAGGGTACTTGTTCTTGATAGTGACCTCATTCAGGGGTCGATAATCCACACACATCCGTAAAGTTTGATCCTTCTTCTTGACGAATATGGCGGGACAACCCCATGGTGACGAGCTTGGCCGGATGAATCCTTTTGATAGTAGATCTTGTAACTGAATTTTCAGTTCCACCATCTCATTTGGAGGCATACGGTACGATCTTCGAGAAATGGGAGCCGTACCGGGCTTCAATTCAATTACAAACTCTACATCTCTCTCGGGTGGCAATCCAGGCAAATCCTCTAGAAAGACATCTGGGAACTCGCATACCACCGGAATATCCTTGACTTCTGGTATAATGGCTTCATAAACTCTGCCAGTAATTTTGGTTGGAATGGGGATAGACAAGAGAATTTCTTCTTGATTATGACTCAACCTGATGGTTCTCTGATCAATGTTGAGGGTTGCTTTATGTCGGGCCAGCCAATTCATGCCCAAAATCACATCGATGTCTTGGCCTTTCAGAACTATCATATTAGTAGGAAAGTCCCGTCCGGCCAGTGTTACGGGCACTTGGTAGGCCACTTCTCTAGTAAAGATTTGTCCCCCAGGTGACTGAATTTTAAACCCCTTTTTTTGATTCATGGTATGAAATTCAATGTTGCTCCACAAATTTCTTGCTGATGAATGTATGGGAAGCACCAGAATCAAAGAGAATAATTGCGGGATGATTGGCCACAAGGAACGTACCTATCATGACCGGTTCACCATCCGGTGTGGTGGCCACTTGCGTATAATATATGCGTCCCGTCTTCTTTGTATTTTTGCCCATAGTATTTCCCTTGGCTTGAGATGAATTCCCAGATCCTTGTGGATTGTTTGACTTGTTTTGCTTCGGATAAGGGCAATCCTTGATAAAATGCCCAGATTTTCCACAATTAAAACATCCTGTCGACGAACTGGGAAGAGTAGGGAATCGAGTGCTAGGGGCACCCGGCTGACTTGTTGTTGTAGGGGCAGTGTTGGGACGGATGAATACTGGCTGTTTAAATGGGAAGGAGGGTGGACATGTTGAAGAACGACCCTGATTAACAGGCCGGATAACAAACCGTTGCCTCTTTTCTGGGCCCTGAGTAGGCCGGTTTCCTCCACTCCCCTTGATCTTTCCAGAACTTGCATATTTGGATTCGACTGCCAGCGCTGTGCTGACAGCCCTTCCGTAGGTAAGGTCAATGCAAGTAGCCATTTTTCTTTGCATCCTGTCATTCAGTCCTCGCATGAAACAATTCTTCTTCTTCAGATCAGTGTTCACTTGATCGATTGCATACTGTGACAAATGATTGAATTTATTGAGATACTGATTAACAGTATCCCCTCCTTGCTTCAACTTCATAAATTTGGTTGGTCGGTTGAACGGCCATAAAATTTCCCCACCAGGTGCTGGCAGGGCCGTGCAGTTGCTGGGCCACGAATAAGGGCTTCTGGGTTTCAGAACATCGCAGAAGTCCAAACTTTTGCTCGATGACACGAATCCATTCGTCTGCTTCTAAAGGGTCTTCGGCTTTGACAAATAGCAGTGGACGCGTTTCGGAGAAGTCTAAATAAGATGTTTCATGGGGCCCTTGCAGATAACCCCGTCCGCCTTGTTGCTGAAATTGCTGACCCGCCATTTCCCGTAGGAAACGAGTATTATCCGCTGTCGCGTTTACCAAGGCGGCGATAGCCTCGGCAAGTGTGGGAGGGACTGGAGGTGGATTTGGGGTGGACTCCCTCCCACTAGAGGTTCCGGTTGCATCCTGTGATCAGGTCTTGGACGACATCTGTGGCAACAACATTTGGAAACAAATATAATATGCCAAAGAAAAACCATCCAATTTACATTACTAAAAAGAGTAATGTTACAAACTCGATTTTATACAACAGGAGTACAGTACCCATTATACAATAACACTACTAATTTTACAACTATACTATTCCTACTTCCTATCACTCTTAGTAGCTTCACTGTCGGGCGTGGGAGACCATTCGTCGACCAACTTCATGGAGGGAGGGGGCCTGAAAAGGTCCAGTTCACCACCAAAAGCTTCTCCCGCTTCGTGAGAAGGTCTGGCCTCTGTCCCGATAGGGTTTGCAGGTACGCTGGGGTGCAATTGCGAATACAGTACATGAACTTCTTCATATAGGGTATTGCAATATGCCTGCAGATTATCAATAGCTGAGCTAAGTTCTTCGACTCGGGCTCGAGCCTTTGCTTCCTTAGCCCAGGCAAGCGAACGAGACTGAACCGCCCAGTCAAGCGCTATGTCTCGATCAGCAAGCTGATCTTGCAGGCGGCGGATGTGGCTTCTTAATTCATTTATTCTGTCGCCATCCACGACCCATATATTAGTCCTGCGTTGAAGCTCCGCTTGAAGCTGATTTACTCGGGCTTCAAGATCCCCGATCGGATCGTTACTCCCACTACTACTATCGTCATGTCTAGGAGCGAGTTGAGGACGGGGTACACCAATTGGGCCAGTTGACTTGCGCGCGGTTTTCCTCGTGCGCGGCGGCATTTCTCTAAGGGGGAAATTTCATTAGTATGGTTCTTAACATGATGCATGTATAATTACAGAACCAACCTTAGTTGATTCATACCTTCTATACATTGAACTCCTCCTATCTGGTCTTTCATATAGATTCTTCAGATATAAGGGTAAGAATGGAAGAAATCTTTCTAGGTAAGTCTTTAAAAAATCCTTTTGAAGATGCCTCATAATATCTGCAGAGAAGGGCTTCGCTCCGATACCAGCTGTGACGGAACCTCCCATGTTATTAGGCCCACCTACAGTTGTCCTTGTCCAACGGACCTCAAACAACCCTGTAGATGCCCCTGAATTACTTGAAAAGTTCGGTATCTGCTTTTCTTACCTTTCCCAAGAGCGTTTCACCCGTCACGCAGACATTACAGAACATTGGAGATACAGCAATGCGGAAGCGATTACATAACTTACATTTATTTGAAAGTAAGATAAAGTTAGTTATTACAGACCAGCATATAAACACGAGTGCAGAATACTTATTATTACAATACCACGGGAGGTAAAAACTCCTCCTGATAAGTTCTTACATAAAAGTTTTTATGGAGGACTAGGTCCTCCCGCAGCTTCATTCTTGTTTTTCTTCATTTGGCACCACCTTGGTACAAAAGCAACAAAAATTTGTTGCTTCCTCACCTAAAAACAATAGGGAATAAAACCCTGAGTATGGGATTACTCAGCAAGTCTTACCCGACTAAAGAAAAGACCCTCAAGGGTATGCTGGTTATACGACAGTCAAGGTAAGGTATCTCAAGATCGAAGACTCTGTTTTGCATAAATGCTTACTAAAATTGGATCCTTAAAAATCCAGTTTTATTGTCAAGTTAGGTAAAATTACCTGCAGCTAGCGTTCTTTCTAACCTAGTTCAAACACTTGACCTGCACTAGCCAATTTCTTAACAAACCTTTCACTTTCACTGGAGTTCTACGTATAGGTCAGTGGCCAAGTCTCCATAACCGTGGAGTTACGGCGATCCGAATCGATTATACTCAGCTGAGGATCTCCGATCACACGACATATGTAGCACTTAACCCTTGCATATGTCAACCCGACACCAGGGTTCTTAAGACCAGATTAGGTTCACACGAACCGAGAGCACAGATACACCACCGTCTAGCCTCTTGCCACGGAGGGTACACGCTACTCTCGCCACCGCTCCACGCCCATTCCGTGTTATCTTATTCTGGCCTTAGTCTGCCCGAGGCAAAGCTTACCCATGACGAGGCATGTGACCAGTTAAAGGGTCCTCGGTCAGCAGGCCTACATCGAGACGGTCCTTAATCGACTCAGACGGAGACACTACACCGAGACTCTCCTTCTCGTGCAAGTCAGCCGCCCGGTCTCAGCTTAGTCATTTCAACCCAAAGTTTGGTACCTGGCAGAGGTACGTCTTTTCCGGATGTTGAACCCATCACGGCCATGATGGATCCACCATCAAGTTTTATTTTCAAAAACATCCCTCCCACTTTGCCAAACATCTTTTGTAAAACTAAACCTTTTGTTTTGCTAGAGCAATACTAAGCATAATAAAACCTTTTGTAAAAACAAGGTTTCAAGGAAGGTAATCAAGGTCAAGGAAAGTAATGCAGGAATTGTTTAAGCATTCAACTCCTATCACCTAATGCATCAATTAAGTGAAAAAGATTTTAAAAACATCAAGGAAGGTGGCAAATGCACCGGAGCTTGCCTTCTTTGATAGGTGAGTCAGGCTCGGACCCGCAGATATCAAGGTAGAAACAGTTTCCTGCCTGAGATTCCGAAGGTGGTGGTGGTGTCTTCTCTTCAGTTATTTCGACTTCTTCGTTTTCTAAAGATAACCATATATATATATATATATATATATATATATATATATATATATATATATATATATATATATATATATATATATATATATATATATATATATATAAGAATGTATGCCATGAAATGCTTATGAGAGTGCAAAGTTAATAAGAATTTATTATCTAAGGTTCTTGAATACAATTTTCCTTCACGGTTCTCCGGGAAACAAGGGTTTCCGGAGTGAGTAAAGGAATTCAAAGAGCAGGGTGGGGGTTTTAGGTTCTAGTTATCAAACAAGGTCCAAATCAAACCCAACTTTACCCATGGCTTCTAAATAATGTGTAAAGTTCATATAAAAAGTTTGGACATTTTTGGAATTATCATCTATTTTCTAAAAATCCAGAACTCATGATTTAAGCTATTTTAAATAACTCAAAATTTCCTATTTGTCCTAAAAATCATACAACTATTTTTATTAAATACTATGAAAAATAAGGAATCTAACAAAATTGGTTTGATATTTTTAGGATTTTTCTACCATTTTCTAGAATTGTTTTAGCTCTGGAATAAAAAGAAAAAGAGAAACTTGTGAATAGTATTGGGCTACATCTGGCCCAGATCGGCCCAGCAATAGCAGAAGCGCGTGCGCGCCCGCGCCCACGGGGCAAGTTTGCGCAGAGGCCCTCAGCGTTTTGGCTAACTGAAGATGGGTCCAGTTACTGTTTTTCTGAGTCACTGACGATTTGCACCGAGGTCCCTCAAGTTCTAATTCTTCACAGTGGTACGCCCCCGATGTCACACGGCGGAGGTCCGATCACCGGCGAGGTTAGACTGGCCGGATTACGCAAGGACTGGCGCTCTCGAGCGACAGACACCAAATCAGACCCCCTCCGAGCATTTCCCCTAATTTAATTGCACGATTGGTGACCCATTCCGCTCTGCCCACGAGGACAGCGAAGGTTATGGACACTTGCTCGTGTTCCCGGTGATGGGTGGTGGTCCAGTTCAATTGAAGAGGTTGTAGAGCTTGAGGAGGGTCTAGGGACACTAGAACAAGCAACAGAGGGACTGGAATTAACCTGAGTTGTGCTGGCCGCGGTTGAGCTGTTCTTCGCGGTGGCGGAGACCAGTTTGGGGGAAACAAGAAATTCTCGAGCTCTGGCGAACGATCGTGGCTGATTAGTGGTGGCTGGATACTTCACTGCCCTACAGAGCTCACGGCGGGGTCAATTTATACGCTTAGTGAGCGGTGGCCGTGAATTTGGGCGAGACGCGCGACAGTCAGAGAAAGGGGAAGTGCACTGGCGCAGTGAATTCGTGTCTGATGCCGTGGCACTTACTCCGGCGATCAACAGGGAGCGAGAGGAGGTCACGGCGATGCAGTGGATGTGCATGGACACGTGGTGCAAGGCCGGGAAGCGGCGGTCATCGGTGTACTTATCCAATTCCGCCGCGGTGAACGCTTGTACGGTGGCTGGAATATTTTACTGGCCGGAGTTATCCACGGCGATGATCTCCAAGTGCTATCCAGTTGATTTGATCATGAGTCACGGCAGTGATGGCATGAATCTTTGTGCAGGGAGGTCGCCGGCGGTGAGGTTGCCGCGCTGGCGGCCTGATCTGTTTTGGACACTATACCATGGCACTGCTTAATTAGTAAGCCTGACAGCCATAGTTTAGGGCCGGATTTCTTCCAAATTTCTGTGGCAACACATCCAGATCTCTGCAGCAATATTGTAGTGCTATAAACCAACTACAACTTTGCTATATTGTGCTCCCACAAAAAGTCAATGGATCTTGCTTGAAATTGAGCTTGAAGTTCATGGCATTTCACTGTTAGTCTGATTTCAGACTTTAAGTAGTCTGACAGTCCAACTTTGGGCTTAATTATTTCCAATTTCTTCTCAACAACTATGCCTACACTATTAAGCAAAATTGTTCTCCTTTGTTTGGTCTACAAGTTTGATGTGGTGACCTAGGGCAAAAACCCTAGAATTTGAAAGATACAAAGCTCCAAAGTTGAGCCCTCAACACTGAATTTCAGACTTAGTATAGAACTCAATTGAGGTCTATTTTACAAATAAGTCCAAAATCCAAGGTTTATCTTACAAATCCACACATTTGTGAACCAAATGACTTTATATGCTTTAACATAGTAGTTTTTACACTTTAGTCCAAATATGCACTGTTTTTGCACATAGGCCCCTAGGGCTTGAATTTAGGGTTTTCCAGGGTTTCAATTAGGGTTTCTGGTTTCTCAGGGGTATGAATGTAATGTAGATCCATCTTTAGTAATATTTTATGATTGTTTTACTTAAACCTTAGGGTTTTCTCAATTTGGGTCATGTTTTGCCCCTCTAATCCCTATTTAGGGTTAAGTCCCCTATTCCAGGGTTCTATTTGCAAAACACTAGAACAATACAACTTGTTTGAAATTTTTACCTAGTGAATGCACTCTAGGTGTGTCAAACATATGCAATGCCAATGTTTATGATGTCATGCTCAAGTTTTAGTAATAGTGACACCAGGGGTGTTACAAAGCAAGCCGGGCTACGACCTCCGCCCCGCCCTCAGCCTCAAGGATCTTCATCATCCGGGCTGAGGCGGAGGAGCGCACAGAGTAGGGGGTTGCCTCCCGCATGGGCCGGCAGGCCGTCTCTTCCTTCAGCATTCAGGGGAGAAGGCGCTCACCGGCCTTGCGGAGGGGGCAAACTTCGGCAACGCGGGACCGGTCGGCCGCAAGCGTCGGCAGCTCCAGCGTGCCTGGCTCACTGGCTCACCTGGCTCTGTCGCGGCCTTCGACGCTGCCTCCTGCCGCTTGATCCAGGCGTGGCCGTCCGTCCCTTGCGCGGGCGACCGTTGCGCCGTGCGCACCGGGGGATCGTCTAAGACGCTGTACGCCGCATAGGCAGCGTTCGTGTTCTTGGATTGTCTTGTCCTCACTCCGGCACGACGCCTCCGTGCGGAGGTCGGGGCCTGCCCGTCCACGAGGACTTGAGTGGGGATCTTCCGGTGTAGGCTGGGGCGTCCGCCATTCATCGGCGTGGCGCTGGCACGCAGGTGGCCGCTGTCGTCGGTGCTGAGGTGGTGGCAGTCAGAGAAGGTTTCTCCGCCGGCGAGATCGTTGGCGCCATCTGCGGCCGGACCACCGGCTCTTTGGCTTTGATGGCTTGTCCTCGCCCCTCGAGAGGAGATGTGGGCGAGGGCCTCGTCACAGCAGCGTTTGCCCTGAGGTCATCACTACTGCTGTTTAGCCGCCCGAAGTGGGGGTCGTTGTCGCTGCTGGTGTAGTGGTCGTCGGCAAGCCACCTGGAGTTTGTTGTCCTGCAGGCCCTCTGGTGTGGAGGTTGTTCATACCCGCGGGAGTGGAACCAGAGTCCCGTTTGTAAGGGGATATACTGGGTTTTTGCTGGAGCAAAATGTAACCGCTTCATGTACTTAGACATTTGTCGTAGGTCAGGAGAACCGCCGAGGGTTCTGCCGACGTCTAAGTCTGTGTAGCATAGTTACCCCAATTATATGTGTTTGTTCTTTGTGGCTGTCGAGGCCTGAACATTTGGGTATTCGAGTATAAAGCTGTGTTTCTTCCTCATTCCGAGCACTGGGACTTGCCTGTTGGCTAGCCGAACCACTTAACCGAGCGTGAGTTGCCTTTCGCGGAAGGTGACGAGTGAGGTATCCGTATCCCGGAGGCGTAGGAGTCCCTCGGCTCGGTCCCCCTGCTGATGCCTGAACCTGCAGGAACAGTTTGTCTGTAGCATGCACATGTTTTTTCGCGGCCGCCAAGGCCTAAACACTTTATCGTCGTGTTAAAAAGCTGCGTTTTCTTTCCTCTCGTTTCGAGCATCACGACTTGTCTGTCAATAGCAGAATCGTTTATCCAAGTGAGAGTTAATTTTCGCGGAAGGTGATGAGTGAGGTATCTGTATCCCGGAGGCGTAGGAGTTCCTCGGCTTGGTCGGTCTTGCCGCTTACGTGCACTCTCATTTGGTCGTAGGATTCCGTTATTGATACGGTCGAGAAGGCACGAAAGTCGTTTTCTACCCGAGTGTTTGGACTTGTTCGGTAGCAGGATCGCTTTTGTCACACCCGGCTTTAAGGAACAAAGCCAGGTGCCTCTCATACATGCGCCAAGAAGACAACATATATAATAACAGAGTGTATAGAGATAAATGTCATAAAACATCAGAGTATTTATTACATAGCGGAAGACTTATTACAAAATAAAGTAATGAAGATAAAACGAACTAAGGATCGTCGGCGCCAATGTCGACTGGGAAACGCCACCTAGATCAGATCGAACTCTTCAGTGTTAGGCGGCTCCTCTTCGACCACCTGCTCTCCTCCTGTGGGGGGGGGGTGTGAGACAGCAAGGGTGAGCTCACACATGATCATAGCTCAACAAGTTGTGGGGAACCAGTGGACATAAACTCACAAAGGTGTGAGTTCATGTGATGTGTAAGGCTAATCAAAGATAGGGGTTAAAGCTGAGCATTGCTTTTAAATAGTTGGTCAAATTTTATTAGCAATTACTAAGTGTAAGTAAATACCAAACCATAAGTAAAGTAATAGAACAAAATTAATAATAAACCCATGCAATGCAAATGACAAAATTGAATTTAAGTTCCATAATTTAAACATCAGAGAGTCCTGAGCCGCTCATGACCGTGAGCTCGGCTAGTATACCAGTTTTACACTCTGCAGAGGTTGTACCCTTTACCCACAAGTCATGTTACCCATCTGCCAAGGGGTCGCGAATCCCATACACCTCTACCTAGGAAGCGCGGCAGGGCAACACTACGAGGCCTTTACAAAGTTCCACTAGCTTCCGAAAACCCGCTACAGTTTATAGGAAGTTCCAATGCAGGGTTCCTGGCTGACCGCCATCGCAGCAAAATCAACCAGGGACCTCCCTACACTGACCACTCCCCTACTGCCCTTGCCCCTTTCGGGTAAGGTAGTCTTCCACTAGCTTTCCTAATTAGTCAGCCAAGGGGTCCCATTCCTCCCTTGTGGTGGCACGTGTTACTCAAGTTAAGCTCTATGTTCCAATTAACATTAATGATCTCAACATGAACATAAATAGAATAACAAAAGAATTGGAACATAGAGGTAATAAATGATTATCCCAAAACCAGGTAAAGCAATAGCAAACTACCCAAGTGAATCAGGGGTAAACAAGGTAATGAGATAAACAAATCTAGGGTGACCTATCGGGTCCCATCAAAATTAACCTATGCATGGATAAATGATATTAAAGAACATTATTGGGTAAAAAGTGGTCAAGGGCACAACTTGCCTTCAATGAGCTCCTGCTCAGCTACTTCAACCTGCTGCTCACCAGGATCCTCAGCAACGGGCTCTTCTACTCGCCACAATACAAACAAGCACAATGTATATAGAGAAATTAACATTACACCAGACATATAAACAAAATACATAGTAATAATCTACTCATTAAAATAAAATCCTAGGAACAGGAATCATAATTTTTGGAGTTATAGATTTTAAGTTATGCCTTTTCTAAGGTTTTATGTGTTTTAAATAAGATTAAGTGATAAATAAATTTCTTACTGTTTTCATGACATAACAGAGACTCTAAGTGATAAAGAATAAAATTACAAAAATTTAGAAAGTGGAATGGATTATTTTGGAGCCCATATGAATATTCTATGAATTATACAAGTTCTAGGGTTTATTTTTATATTAAAAATCTAATTTCTAATTCATTTAATCACTTTAATACAGCACTGGACTGGGCCTCAATTAATGGGAAACGCCAGGGGCTCTGGCGAAAAATAGCCCAGACACAGTGAACAGCGGAAATAGGACGGCGGGTTGTTTTCACGGAAACAGGGGGTCTCTTTTGCAAAAGATACCCGCGAAGGGGTATCGAGGGTGCACAGCCGTCAGATTACCTTCGAACGGTCCGGATCAGATCAAGCGTGGATAGCGTGGATCAACAGAAACTAGATCGCAGCCATTGGATCCCTGTCTACGGTCCGGATTTAAAATACCCAGACCCGCTCGCACCCGTCGAATCACAGATCTACGGTCACAGTTCTATTGAACGAAGGGGTAGTTGTTGAACTAATATGCATCGTCCAAACTGGATCTAACGGTCCCGGCCACATACTATTGCGCAGCTTTCATCCGAGCCGCTGGCACCGCCATCCACGGTGGCGGCATTGTCTTCCACCTCCAGCTCGACAGCAACGACACCGCGCCAATCCTAGCCTACGACCAACTCGAGTCCCGGAGCCTCCGCCCAAGGAGCATCTTCGGCAAGGAGTAGTGACATGGAACGAGAAGGTTGTTCTCACCAGGGATTCCGCGTGCCGGCCACCAGTTGTCGTGGAAGCCCAAGATCAGTGAAGCAGCGGCGCCGACCGATCACCCAACTCCCCCACGCGCACTAGGACTCCACCCAGATTACACCGGCGAGATCCACAGCGCGACAAAAAAAAGAGTCTACGACGACGACAACAGAACGCCGGTATCCCGGCAAAGAGAGAGCCCGGGAATGAGTCTGACTTTCTCTCTCTCTCACAACGGCAGCGAACCAGATGGCCAACGCTAGGCCCACGGCTTTATAGGGCGAGAGCAGGGGGAGGTTCGTGCCGAAGATTCCGGCCGTCTTGACTAGCGCCAAAGCTCCGGCTGCATGCGTATAAGAATACGCCGTGGACCCAGCCGTAAGTGGCCATGTGAGGCGCGTGAGTGACGACACCCCTGATGTCACTGCATCGTCAGCAGGCCAATTCCTAAACTATTGCGGCTGCGTGACAAAGGGACTTCCAGGTGGGGCCGCGCCGGTATCCAACCCTCCATGTTGCGCGCAACGCAGAGGAAGGTCTGGGCCGTGCGGACGGCTTCCTCAGGTGGCCCAAAAGCAGGTGTCAAAGCCCAGGCAGTGTTTTTCTTTTTTTTCTTTTATTTTCTATTTTCCATTTTATTCTTAATTCATTTGAATTCAAATTTGAATTTGTTTGCTTGAGCTCCATATTTGAGTCAGGTGTCACATTAAAACTTTTAGTTTAGAAATAATATCTTATTTATTTATTTGTTTATTTTATATTATTTTTACTCACATAAAATCTCCTTTCTTTCCTTTTTTCTAGGATTTATTTTAGATGTCCCATCCTACTTTGGACTTTTTACTATATTCCTTATCACAAAATGCACACACAGAAACAATATCCAGCATGATGCATCATTTTAATGGCATATATTCTTTTATTAATTATTTGCTTTTGAATATGGTGTTCACATATGATGATGCATAGAGATCAAACTCACATAAAGAGAAATTGTTTCTCTATTGGTATTATTTCTAGCAAATTACAAAGTGGGTGTTACAGCTTACCCGAGCGTGAGTTACTTCTCGCGGAAGGTGATGAGTGAGGTATCCGTATCCCGGAGGCGTAGGAGTCTCTCGGCTCGGTCGGCCTTGCCGCTTACGTGTACTCTCGTCGTTCTCAGGATCCCGCTATCGACACGGAAGTCGAAAGGACAAAGGTCATTTTGGTAGAAAATTTTTCCGAGGAAAATTTTGACGCAGAGGGGGTTCCCCCCTTCTAGCCCCCGAGGGAGGGTCGGGCTTTGCTGAGGCAAGGCCGACCCTTCCTTGACGGTTAGACTTTGGGCCCGTTTGGCACAGCTCCAGCTCCTGATTCTAAGCGAGGATCTGGAGGAGCCGTGCCAAACGGGTATTTTTTTAAACTGATTCTCGTTTGGAGCCGAAAGATTGGGAGTCGTTTTTATGAAGAAAGGTGGGATCTAAAAAAACCTGCTCCACCCTTCCTTAAAACAGCTCCTCAACCAACCAAATATGGATCTCCCCTTAAAGTTTGATCGAAATTACCCGCAATTGCCATTGGACAAAAACATAACGAGCCAATTTATAGATTAAACATTTAAGACCATTTTATGCACTACTATGATAGCAATATTTTATATGTTATTGTTTCATAATTTTTTTCCGTATATGCATCCTACTTATTGGTTTGTAACAAATTTGAACTGCAAAGGGTAAAACAGACAATCGCCACAGACCACCAACTCTCAGTAGACAAGAATCAGTTTACTTGCCAAACAGTTTTAAAAATGATACTGATTCTCCAGGAGAATCAGGAGGATCAGCTCCTCACGAGGATCAGGATCTGAAGCTAAAGAAACAGGAGCTGGAGCTTTGCCAAACGGGCCCTTTGTGTATGTAAAGAAAACGAGGTACATGAACGACTTAAAACATCTTAAGGGTAGAAGCGACGTAGCTGTTGGATGTTCCAAGCGTTGCTGTAGACCTTGCGTTGATCGTTGGCCAGCTTGTATGTTCCGGGCTTCAAAATCTTAGCGATGATGAAGGGCCCTTCCCAGGGAGGAGTGAGCTTGTGGCGCCCTCGGGCGTCCTATCGTAGACGAAGCACCAAGTCTCCCACTTGGAAGCCTTGGGGCCGAACGCTTCGGGCATGGTAGCGTCGCAGCGACTGCTGGTACCGTGCCGAATGTAGTAAGGCAACGTCCCGAGCCTCTTCGAGCTGGTCCAGCGAGTCCTCTCGGCTGGTCTGGTTGCTTCGGTCGTTGTACGCCCTGGTCCTCGGGGAGCCGTATTCTAAGTCCGTGGGGAGGACGGTGTAGGAAACGGGTGACGCCTAAGGGGGGGGGTGAATTAGGACTTCTAAAGCTTTTACTAAACTAGGCCACAAATAAATCCCTAGAGCAAAACCTATGCAAATAATCAAACTAGAAAGTGCAATCTAGGTTTTGTCTAAGTGTTGCTATCTCTACCGCAATGGCTAAGTTTCAATCTACACTAAATAAGTATGCATACAAGATTGAAACTTCAATGCTTAATATAAATGCGGAAACTTAAAGAGCAAAGTAGAGAAGCAAACTCTCGTGGATGACGCCGATATTTTTACCGAGGTATCCGGAACCACGCAAGGTCCCGACTAATCCTCGTTGGTGCCCCTACGCAAAGGGAAGCCCACGCGAGGGCCAAGCACCACGGTCGAGTAACTCCGTAGAGAGCCGCGGGCCTTCTCCACGCGCAAGTGGTGCTCCGCTTCCGGCTCCTCTCAGACGCTCCCCGCCGTCTCCACTATCGAGCTTCGGCCGAAACGCCGCGGGCCTCGTTCCCTCCGTTACACGGTGGCGGCCGTGACACAAACGCGGTTGTCACGGTCTCGCAAGACTCTCGCCCCACTCGATACAATTACAACGACTCACACAAGAGCCGAGGGGTTGTGTGGTTTTACAAAACTCACTCAACTAACTAGGGTTCACCTAGAGCAAGCGCTAAAGCGGTCTAACTAACCTAAGCACTTCGCAAAGCACCTACGCTAATCACCGAGTGATTCTATTAAGCACTTGGGTGTTTGAGCTCTTGGAAATATGCACTATGTGTCTTGGCATGTTGCTTGGGCTCTCACACATGAGAATGGCCGGTTGGGGTGGTATTTATAGCCTCCACACCCCCAACTAGCCGTTGGACAGAAAGCATCAGCTTTCTGTCGTCGGGTGCACCGGACAGTCCGGTGCACCACCGGACATCTACTGTGCAGTGTCCGGTGCACGCCACGTCAGCCGACCGTTGGCGTCTGTAGCAGTCGACCGTTGGATCCGACCGTTGCCGTCTGCCCGTGGCACACCGGACAGTCCGGTTTCTACAGCCAGAGAGCGCCTGCCTGTGGCCTCTCTGCGCAGACTGTCCGGTGCCACACCGGACAGTCCGGTGCACACCGGACATCAATGTCCGGTGCGCCACCAGGTGCTGGCTGACAGCCCGCTTCTTGGATTTCTTCGCTGATTTCTTCGGGCTTCTTTTGTTCTTGAGTATTGGACTCCTATGCATCTTTTTATGTCTTCTCTTGAGGTGTTGCATCCTCATTGCCTTGGTCCAATTCTCTTCGCATCCTGTGAACTATAATTATAAACACTAGCAAACATATTAGTCCACAGGTTGTGTTAATCATCAAACACCAAAACTCAATTAGCCAAAAGGCATGGGGTCCATTTTCCTTACAATCTCCCCCTTTTTGGTGCTTGATGACAACACAACCAAAGCAAGCAAATAATACAAGTATTTGAATTAAAATATGCAATCTACTTGCTAAGATGCATGATTGTCCCCACAATGTGATATTATGGACTTAAGCCTCCCCCTAACTCCATAATTCACTTACTTCCTATTTTTGGACCAAATAACCAAAACCACTGGAAAACCATTTAGATATAAAATTTTAAATTGGTGGTGTTTGGTGTTTGATATAGTTTTCATTGCTTTGGTCCCTAAACTTCTCCCCCTTTGGCATCAACCACCGAAAAGGAAGACATTAAAAGCATGTAGGAAGTAAATAAAAGCTTGCCCTCAACAAGAATTGTATCAAATGATATCACTAGAAGGATATTAAAATAAACCATATGAATGATACCAGATGAAAGGAACTCCCCCTAAATGAGTGTTCTCTTTAGAAAGAAGTTTCTCCCCCTTTTTAAAGATGAAGAAATACTCCCCCTGACAGAGATCCTCTACTTAGGAAAAAGCATTTAAAAATTAGAGGTGCAAGACATGATTTGAAAAGACTAACTTCCCTTATGCATAGGTAACAGTATATGAGTTAACTACTTATGCATTTTTGCAACATGGAAGCATATGATATGAAATATAGTCTAATCAAATATTGGAGAAGACATGTAAATGATACTAAATGTAGTCTCAAAAGATACCAATTGAAAGTCAATGGCGAGCTTGAGAGACATGAGAGTTATTGGAGATTTTGCAGTGGAAGATTGTTGTCTTTCTTCGGGGACTTCATTTTCCTTACAATGAGACTATCACATGAAATAGACTTGAAAAGATGTTAGTCTCAAAGTGTTAGATTATAGAGTAACCTCCCCCTAAAGGTGTGCATACAAGTTTTGAATACTTGTAGGAGACATGCACTTTGATTTGATATCAAGAGGGGCAAATTATCTATAATCCTAACTTTGGCACATATAAGTTAAATGATACAACTTGTAGAAGTCAAAATTTTCAATTTATGCATCATTTACTATGGAGTGATATAGAAGCTATGTGCCGTGCTTAAATAAACATTTTAAGCCATGTAGGTTTGCTTAAGTGTATGAATTGAAAACAAGCAATCCTACCATATGATTCACCTAGTATGCATAATTTAAAACAAAGGTAAATAACAAATGTAATACTAGGCAAGAAAGGTAAACTAGATAAAAGATAAATAGATACGCATATCTAAAAATGAAGAATACAATAAAGCTAGTTACCTTAGTAATGGGTGGGGAATTTGGGTCCAAAATTTTCACTAACCCACTTGGCAAATAACTTGATCCAATATGATGTATCCCATGATATACATCCCAAATTTGCCAAGTCTCCAAATTTCCCGCTGACCTTCGGTCCACTCACTTTCCCTTTCGGGATCCAAACCTTCTTGGTGCTTTTCATGGTTGAAATTATCTCCTTTGGCACCCAGATGCGTTTGACCCCTTTTCCTTTGTTGGCTTGCTTGTTGGCCTTGATTGCTATAACCTTTCCATTCTTTTTCTTCTTGATCAAATATGGTGTAGCATCCTTTTTGTTCACCTTTTTGATGTAGGTGTTGGAGATTTTGCTTGATGGCTTTTGCTTGAGCTTTTGCCTTTGTTTATCCCCGGTCATCGCCTTGCATTGGAAAGACTTGTGGCCTTCCATGTGGCATAGCCTACAAATCACAGTTTCTCCCTCTACAGGCTTGTTCACTCCCGCAGTGGTGTTATCCTGTGGAGGTCGGATTTGTTTGGCTTTGCCTTTCTTGTTATACAAAGCCTTGCCAAGGCGAGCCACTTCTTGCTTTAATTGTTCATTTTCCTTTGCAACCTCATCCGAACATGTCTCTACAACAATATTCTTAACAACGACTTGGTTGCAAGGGTTAGAATCATCAATTAAATCAAAGCAGGAAGTAGAAGCATCTTTCTTAATTATTTCAGGTATTTGAACTAAAGATGCTGCTGGGGTGCTACCAATGTTTTCTAGCTTAGTAGTTAGCTCATTATTGTGTATGCTAAGAATTTCCATTTTCTCTAGCAAATTTTCAATAGCTTCTTGGGAGCTAGCTAACTTAGCCTTAAGTTTTTCATTCTTTTTAATAAGGCTATCATCGGTAGCAGTGGATGGAGCACTATATTCTAATAGCTCAATTTTAGTTGATAGCTCACTATTTAAGTTTGCAAAAGTTTCAAATTTTTCTAGCAAACCTTTGTAATCATTTTGAGAGCTAACCAACTTATTTTTCAAAGTTTTAAGTTGAGCTTTTTGCTTAGTGCAAACACCCTGGAAAAATTCTATGGCTTCCGCAAGCTCATCTAGAGAGGGCTTTCCCTCACCTTCATCATCACTACTACTTTCATCACTAGAGGATGGAATGCTTTTGTTACCTCTTGCCATAAGGCATTTGTGTGATGACCGTGATGATCGTGACGAGGACCGGTGGTTGCGCGTCCTTGGAGGTTCATCTTCACTTGAAGAATCATCCCAAGTTCTAACACTTGTTAGCGCCTTGCCTTTGCTCCTCTCGTTTTTGGGTTTGGCCATATTTGGACAGTTGTCCCTGAAGTGGCCCTTCTCCCCACATGCAAAGCATCCTTTCTTCCTTTGCTTTTTCCTGTCAATATTAAAGAGAAGATCCTCGACCTGCAGGGGCACACCCATAAGATTAATCTTGCGGATCATCCTCATTACCTTTCCGACGCGTCGGATTGTTTCTTCGTCCTCGGAGGATGATGTGCATGGTTGATTATCTTCATCATCATCACTTTCTTCTTCTTCCTCTTCTTCACTTGAGGAACTTGGAGTGGGAGCCTTCTTTTTGCCCTTCCTTTCATCACATGCAAAAGCATATGGTTTTGAGGAAGTTGGCTCCTCTCCCCGACTCATTTTTCGCGACATCTCAAAGGCCGCGATTTCCCAATCACAATGGTCGGGGTCATGTTGCTCAAATCCTCCATGTTGTGAAGGATGGTGATGATGCTCCCATATCTTTGTTGTGGTAGCAGGGAGATAATCTTCCTCACAATGTCCGCATCACCTAGCTTATTAATTCCAATAGAATTGAGCTCATTGATAATTAGATTCAAACGAGAATACATGTCTCTAACAAGCTCATCATCTTTCATAGCAAAAGTATTATACTCATTTAAGACTAGGCAATGTTTTTGCTCACGGACATTGGATGTGCCGTCATGGAGCTCATGCAATTTTAGCCAAATCTCATTAGCAGTTTTCAAGGTAAATACTTGATTAAAAATATCCATGCTAAGAGATTCATACAAGCAATTTTTGGCTCTAGCATTTAAATGAATTTCTTTTTCCTCACTCATGGTGGGTTTCTCAGGATTCTTGAGGGGTTTCATCCCGTCACGAGTGACTCTCCAAACACCTAGATCAACGACCTCTAGGTAACAAGCCATTCTAGCACTATAATATGGGAAATTAGTGCCGTCGAAGTGTGGTGGCCTATGGGTATCCATCCCTTCCTCTAAAAGGCGTCGGCTCTTTTAGCGGTGAAGCTAAAGCGTTTCAAATGAGCCAAACCGGGCTTTGATACCACTTGTAGGAAACGGGTGACGCCTAAGAGGGGGGGTGAATTAGGACTTCTAAAGCTTTTACTAAACTAGGCCACAAATAAATCCCTAGAGCAAAACCTATGCAAATAATCAAACTAGAAAGTGCAATCTAGGTTTTGTCTAAGTGTTGCTATCTCTACCGCAATGGCTAAGTTTCAATCTACACTAAATAAGTATGCATACAAGATTGAAACTTAAATGCTTAATATAAATGCGGAAACTTAAAGAGCAAAGTAGAGAAGCAAACTCTCGTGGATGACACCGGTATTTTTACCGAGGTATCCGGAACCACGCAAGGTCCCGACTAATCCTCGTTGGTGCCCCTACGTAAAGGGAAGCCCACGCGAGGGCCAAGCACCACGGTCGAGTAACTCCGTAGAGAGCCGCGGGCCTTCTCCACGCGCAAGTGGTGCTCCGCTTCTGGCTCCTCTCGGACGCTCCCCCCCGTCTCCACTATCGAGCTTCCGGCCGAAACGCCGCGGGCCTCGTTCCCTCCGGTACACGGTGGCGGCCGTGACACAAACGCGGTTGTCACGGTCTCGCAAGACTCTCGCCCCACTCAGTACAATTACAACGACTCACGCAAGAGCCGAGGGGTTGTGTGGTTTTACAAAACTCACTCAACTAACTAGGGTTCACCTAGAGCAAGCGCTAAAGCGGTCTAACTAACCTAAGCACTTCGCAAAGCACCTACGCTAATCACCGAGTGATTCTATTAAGCACTTGGGTGTTTGAGCTCTCGGAAATATGCACTATGTGTCTTGGTATGTTGCTTGGGCTCTCACACATGAGAATGGCCGGTTGGGGTGGTATTTATAGCCTCCACACCCCCAACTAGCCGTTGGACAGAAAGCAGTAGCTTTCTGTCGTCGGGTGCACCACCGGACATCTACTGTGCAGTGTCCGGTGCACGCCATGTCAGCCGACCGTTGGCACCTGTAGCAGTCGACCGTTGGATCCGACCGTTGCCGTCTGCCCGTGGCACACCGGACAGTCCGGTGCACACTGGACAGTCTGGTGCTACAGCCAGAGAGCGCCTGCCTGTGGCCTCTCTATGCAGACTGTCCGGTGCACACCGGACATCAATGTCCGGTGCGCCACCAGGCGCTGGCTGACAGCCCGCTTCTTGGATTTCTTCGCTGATTTCTTCGGGCTTCTTTTGTTCTTGAGTATTGGACTCCTATGCATCTTTTTATGTCTTCTCTTGAGGTGTTGCATCCTCATTGCCTTGGTCCAATTCTCTTCGCATCCTGTGAACTATAATTATAAACACTAGCAAACATATTAGTCCACAGGTTGTGTTAATCATCAAACACCAAAACTCAATTAGCCAAAAGGCCTGGGGTCCATTTTCCTTACAGACGGCCTCGGCCCCATAGACTAGAAAAAACAGCGAGAAACCCGTGGCTCGGCTCGGCGTCGTCCTCAGACTCCAGACTACCGAGGGTAGCTCTTTCATCCACCGCTTGCCAAACTTGTTGAGGTCATTGTAGATCCTCGGTTTGAGTCCCTGCAAAATCATACCGTTGGCACGCTCCACCTGCCCTTTCGTCATGGGGTGAGCTACGACGGCCCAGTCCACACGGATGTGATGGTCGTCGTAGAAGTCCAGGAACTTTTTTCCGGTGAACTGCATGCCATTGTCGGTGATGATGGAGTTTGGGACCTAGAATCGATGGATGATGTTGGGAAGAACGCCACCGCCTGCTCGGACTTGATGCTGGTTAAGTGTCAGACCTCGATCCACTTGGAGAATTTGTTGATGGCGACCAGCAGGTGCGAGAAGCCCCCGGGTGCCTTCTGCAAGGGACCAACGAGGTCTAGACCCCACACAGCAAACGACCAGGTGATGGGTATCATCTGCAGGGCCTGAGCGGGCAGGCATGTCTGCTTCGCATAGAATTGACACCCCCGGCAGGAGCGAACAATCCTAGTGGCGTCGGCCACCGCGGTTGGCCAGTAGAAACCTTGTCGGAAGACATTCCCCACGAGGGCTCGAGGTGCGGCATGGTGGCCGCAAGCCCCCGAGTGTATTTCTTTCAACAACTCTTGTCCTTGGGCGATGGATATGCATCGTTGGAGGATGCCCGAGGGGCTACTGTGGTAGAGCTCCTTTTCATCACCCAGCAAGACGAACGACTTGGCGCGCCGAGCCAGTCGCCGAGCTTTGGCCTTGTCGAGGGGAAGCTCTCCTCGGAGGAGATATTCCAGGTACGGGGTCTGCCAGTTCGGATCTGGTGTGACCCCATTCTGTTCTCCCTCGACGGGCAAGGCCTCCTCCTCGATGACCGAGGGTACCTCGGGCTCGGCCAAGACCTCCTTGGGCTCGACCGAGGGTACCTCAGGCTGGGCCGAGGCTTCCTCGGGCTCGGGCGTGTCGTCGATCTTGACGGATGGTTGATGTAGGTCTCTGGAGAAGACTTCAGGGGGAATCGTCGTCCGTCCTGAGGCTATCTTTGCCAACTCATCCGCAGTCTCGTTGTACCGTCGGGCGATGTGGTTGAGCTCCAGCCCATAGAACTTGTCTTCCAGGCGCCGGACTTCGTCGCAGTAGGCTTCCATCCTCCGGTCGCGACAGTGGGAGTTCTTCATGACTTGGTCGATGACAAGCTGCGAGTTGCCACGAGCGTCGAGGCGCCGGACCCCTAGCTCGATGGCGATGCGCAGCCCGTTAACCAGAGCCTCGTACTCGGCCACGTTGTTTGATGCCGGAAAATGGAGGCGTATGACGTAGCGAAGATGCTTTCCGAGGGGTGAAACGAAGAGCAAGCCAGCGCCTGCTCCTGTTTTCATGAGTGACCCATCGAAGTATATGGTCCAAAGCTCGGGTTGGATTGGAGTTGTTGGCAACTGGGTGTCAGTCCACTCAGCCAGGAAGTCTGCCAAGACCTAGGATTTTATGGCCTTCCGAGGGGCGAATGATAGCGTTTCGCCCATGAGTTCCACCGCCCACTTTGCTATCCTACCCGAGGCCTCGCAGCACTGGATGATCTCCCCCAGGGGGAAGGATGACACCACAGTCACCGGATGAGACTCGAAGTAGTGTCGCAACTTTCGCCGTGTCAGAATCACTGCGTAGAGCAGCTTCTGGATCTGCGGGTAGCGGACTTTGGTCTCGGAAAGCACTTCACTGATGAAGTAGATTGGCCTCTGGACGAGTAGTGCATGCCCTTCTTCTCGTCTCTCGACTACGATCGCGGCGCTGACCACCTGAGTGGTCGTGGCTACGTAGATCAAGAGGTCTTCTCCTACAGCGGGGGGCACCAGGACGGGTGCATTTGTAAGGAGCGCCTTAAGGTTTCTGAGGGCTTCCTCGGCCTCGGGGGTCCAAGTGAAGCGCTCGGTCTTCCTTAAGAGGTGGTACAGAGGCAAGCCTTTCTCGCCAAGGCGTGAGATGAAGCGGCTCAGAGCCGCAAGGCATCCCATGACCCTCTGTACTCCTTTCAAATCTTTGATCGGTCCCATGTTGGTGATGGCCGCGATTTTCTCTGGATTGGCCTCGATACCCCGCTCGAAGACAATGAATCCCAGGAGCATGCCTTGGGGGACTCCGAAGACACACTTCTCGGGATTGAGTTTCACGCCCTTCACTCTCAGACACTTGAATGTCGTTTCAAGGTCAGAGAGGAGGTCGGAGGCTTTCTTTGTCTTGTCAACGATGTCATCGACGTAAGCCTCGACCATTCTGCCAATGTGTTCTCTTTACATGTGGTTCATGCACCTCTGGTAGGTGGCGCCTGCATTCCTCAAACCAAATGGCATTGTAGTGTAACAGTACATGCCAAAAGGTGTGATGAAAGAAGTCGCGAGCTGGTTGGACTCTTTCATCTTGATTTGGTGATAGCCTGAGTAGGCATCGAGGAATGACAGGGTTTCGCACCCAGCAGTGGAGTCCACAATTTGATCAATGCGAGGTAGAGGGTAGGGAACTTTCGGACATGCTTTGTTTAGACCAGTGTAGTCTACACACATCCTCCATTTCCCGTCCTTCTTCCTTATAAGAACAGGGTTAGCTAACCATTTGGGATGGAATACCTCTTTGATGAACCCTGTCACGAGTAGCTTGTGGATCTCCTCGCCTATGGCCCTGCGCTTTTCTTCATCAAAACGGCGTAGGGTTTGCTTCACGGGTCGGGCTCCAGCTCTAATGTCCAGTGAGTGCTCGGCGACATCCCTCGGTATGCCGGGCATGTCCGAGGGACTCCACGCAAAGACTTCGGCATTTGCACGGAGAAAGTCGACAAGCACTGCTTCCTATTTGGGGTTGAGCTCGAAGCCGATCCGGACTTTCTTGCCGGCGTCGTTGCTGGGGTCGATAGAGACGGACTTGACTGCCTCAACTGGTTCGAAGTTGCCGGCGTGCCGCTTCGCGTCGGGTGCTTCCTTGGAGAGGCGTTCCAGGTCAGCGATGAGGGCCTCGGACTCGGCGAGGGCCTTAGCGTACTCCACGCACTCCACGTCGCATTCGTACATGTGGCGGTACGTGGATCCGACGGTGATTATCCCGTTCGGGCCCGACATCTTGAGCTTGAGGTAGGTGTAGTTGGGGACGGCCATGAACTTGGCGTAGCATGGCCTTCCCAACACCGCATGGTAGGTTCCTCGGAACCCGACGACCTCAAAGGTGAGAGCTTCCTTTCGGAAGTTGGAGGGAGTCCCAAAGCAGACGGGTAAGTCGATCCATCCGAGGGGCAGGATTCGCTTCCCGGGCGCGATCCCGTGGAAGGGTGCCGCACCGGCCCGGACCTCGGACCTATCAACCCCCAAGAGTTCTAGGGTCTCGGCGTAGATGATGTTAAGGCTGCTGCCTCCGTCCATGAGGACTTTGGAGAGCCTAACGTTGCCGATGATCTGATCGACGACGAGCGGGTACCTTCCTGGGCTTGGCACGAAGTTGGGGTGGTCGCCTTGGTCGAAGGTGATAGGCTTGTCGGACCAGTCTAGGTAGACTGGCGCTGCCACCTTCACCAAGCAGACCTCCCGGTGCTCCTGCTTGCGGTGTCGAGCCGAGGCGTTCGCCGCCTGCCCGCCGTAGATCATGAAGCAATTGTGGACCTCCGGGAACTCTTCTTCCTTGCCGCCCTCCTTCTTGTTGTTGTCATGGCCCTTGCCATCTTCCGCCGGAGGCCCGGTCTTATGGAAGTAGCGCCAGAGCATGACACATTCTTCGAGGGTGTGCTTGACGGGCCCCTAGTGATAGGGGCACGGCTCTTTGAGCATCTTGTCGAACGCGCCGGCCCTCTAGGAGGTTTCCGAGGGTTCCTGTGCTCGGCCGCAGCGACGAGATTCGCGTCAGCGGCGTCGCGCTTCGCTTGCGACTTGTTCTTGGCCTTCTTCTTCGTGCCCCGCTGGGCAGACGCCTCGGGGGCGTCTTTCTTCGGCTCTCCCTGAGGCTGCTTGTCCTTTTGGAAGATGGCTTCGATCGCCTCTTGACCCGAGGCGAACTTGGTGGCGACGTCCATCAGTTCGCTCGCACGGGTGGGAGTCTTGTGCCCTAGTTTGCTCACCAGGCCTCGGCAAGTGGTGCCGGCAAGGAAAGCCCCGATGACATCTGAGTCGATAACGTTGGGCAGCTCGGTGCGCTGCTTCGAAAACCGCTGGATGTACTCTTGGAGGGACTCCCCTGGCTGCTGGCGGCAGCTTCGGAGATCCCTCGAGTTCCCAGGGCGCACGTACGTGCCTTGGAAGTTTCCCGTGAAAGCCTTGACCAGATTGTCCCAGTCAGAGATCTGCGCAGGGGGTAGATGCTCCAGCCAGGCTCGGGCGGCGTCGGAGAGGAAAAGAGGTAGATTACGGATGATGAGGTTGTCATCATCCGCCCCTCCCAACTGGCATGCCAGTCGGTAGTCCGTGAGCCACAGCTCCAGCCTCGTCTCCCCCGAGTACTTGGTGATGGTAGTCGGGGCTCGGAAACGGGCAGGGAACGACGCTCGTCATATGGCCCAGCTAAAGACTTGCGGACCGGGTGGTTCGGGCTAGGGGCTGCGATCCTCCTCGCTGTCGCAGCATCCCCCACGCCTAGGATGGTATCCTCGGTGCACCTTCTCGTCGAGGCGGGTTCGACGGTCGAGATGGTGGTCCTTGTTGCTGAGGCGATCCCGGGCGGCAGGCGCCTCGTCCCGTGCGTGCTCAGGATGGATCGAGGCTTCCCACATGCGTCGGGAGGACACCGCGTGATGCTCCGAGGGGTCAGCTCGCCTGCGGGAGGCGGAGCTCTCGGCTCATCGAACTGCGGTGCCTTCCAGGAGATCCTTGAGTTCGCCCTGGATACGCTGTCCCTCGGTGGTGGATGGCTCCGACAAGGCTCGAAGTAGCATCGCCGCTGTAGCTAGGTCCTGGCCGAACCTGCTGACGGCCGGGGGTGGCGCTGCCCTGGCATTGTCGACGATGCGGTGCTAGATGTCCCAGGCCCGATGACAGGCTCCTCGGGCGAGCGCTCGGCCTGCCCACTCCTGTTCTATGTTCTGTCGGAGCTGCACAAGCCGGCCTGCTTCCCCGTCGACCCAGGCCTGCATCTCACGGATTTGCTCGAGCTGTATGTCTCAACCCCCCGCAGGGACTGGGACCACAGCTAGCTCCCGTGGGATGTCAACGCGAGATGCGGGCCCAGGGGGATCGTCAACCTCCGGCATACCGAGGTGGTTGCCTTCGTTGTGATCTCCCTGATCGACGTGGAAACATTCGTGACTCTTGGTCGATGGACGGTGGTGAAGTCGCGTCCGGGCGGAGCACACCGTCATCTCAGGTACGAGGGTAACGCCCAACAGATCCTTTCCAAGGGCGCTGGCGTCATCAGTCCGCTTGGGGTTGACACGTTGCGGGGAGGTGACACCCACCGTCGTCTCAGGTGCGAGGACAATGCCCGACATGTCCCCCGGGGGAGTGCCGGCGTCGTCGACTCGCTCTGGTGCGACAGCCGACAAGGTGCCACCTCCTGTGTGGCCATGGTTGCCCCGTCTCCGCCTCCTCCGGCGAGGAGGGTGGCGGGGATGACCGGAGTGCTCCTCTTCTGCCGCGGGGAGATGCTGTCGCCGAGCTCGCCGCCACCGGGCGAGTCGAAGATCGTCGCTGTCGTCGCGTCGCGAGGGGAGGAGTACCATGTCGTAGCTGCCATCGAGGGACATGAACTCGAGACTCCCTAAGCGGAGCACCGTCCCGGGCTGAAGAGGTTGCTGAAGACTCCCCATCTGGAACTCAACGGGAAGGTGTTCGCTAACACGCAGCAGGCCCCTACCTGGCGCGCCAACTGTCGTCGTTTCGGACCCGGGGGGTCCCTGGATCGACGAGTGAAATTGTCGCTGCGTGCCCCTGCCCAGATGGGTTGGCGCGGGATGGAACACAAGAGGTGGGGGAAGCCTTGTATTATCCTACACCAGGGGTGTCGCTCGTAGTAGGGGTTACAAGCGCATCGCGAGAGGGAGAGAGAGGGAGCCTGTTCGTCCGCTCCTTCCCCCGCGTGAACCCCCCTCCAGGATGGCCCTGGACATCCCTTTTATAGACGCAAGCAGAGGGTCCAGACGTACAATGGGGGGTGTAGCTATGCGCTAACGTGTCCAGTAGAGAGATGCCTAAGCCTTGTGTACATGCCAACGTGGCTGTCGGGGGAGAGCTTGAGCCCTGTACGCGTGATAGCGTGGCCGTCGGAGAAGCGCCTGAGCCCTGTAGGAGCACAGCTGGCAGTGCGACAAGGATCTGCTAACGTCTCCTTGCTGTCGTAAGGGGCTGAGAGCCACCGGCGTCATGGTTGCACGCGTGGCACCATCATTTCCCATCGTCGGGGTAAGCCAGATGGGACGCCGGTCTTGTTCCTTGTAGCCTGAGCTGGCTAGGGATAGGGTAATGATGTATCCCATGTTGGCGCGGTCAGTCTGAGCCCAAGGTCAGACGAGGCGGAGACTTCTCTTAAGGCCGAGGCCGAGGTCGGGCGAGGACGCGATTCCTCTAGAGACCGAGGTCGAGGCTGAGTCCGGGGGTCGGGCGAGGCGGAGACCTCCTCCCGAGGCCGGAGCCTGAGGTCGGGCGAGGCGGAGCTTCCTGTTGCGCCCGAGGCCGAACTCGATGTTTATGATCATGACTTGTTGTCAGTCTTCGCCTGGGTGGTTGGCATGGCAGTCGGAGCGGGGCGAGCGATGCTGTTTTCCCGTCATATCAGACAGTAAAAGAGAGGGGTGAAGTGACTGCGGTCACTTCGGCCTGGCCGACTAAGGCACGTGTGTCAGGATACGGCGTCAGGCGTCCCCTGCATTGAATGCGCCTGCGAAGCGGTCGGTTGGTGAGGCGGTCTGGCCAAGGTTGCTTCACAATGAAGCCTGCCCGAGCCAGGTTTCAGGAGAGCCGAGGGGGTGCCCGCTGCCTAAGGAGGCCCTCGGGCGAGGCGTAAACTCGTCTGGGACTACTGCTCCAGCCCGAGGCTGGGCTCGGGCGAGGTCGCGTCCCTTGGGTAGACGAAGCCTTGACTTGAACCGCGCCCGTTAGTTGGTCTGAGGGTGTTTACCAGCCGTGATTAGGAGCGTTGGGGGTACCCCTAATTATGGTACCCGACAATTAGATTATAGAGTAACCTCCCCCTAAAGGTGTGCATACATGTTTTGAATACTTGTAGGAGACATGCACTTTGATTTGATATCAAGAGGGCAAATTATCTATAATCCAAACTTTGGCACATATAAGTTAAATGATACAACTTGTAGAAATCAAATTTTCAATTGATGCATCATTTACTATGGAGTGATAGAAGCTATGTGCCGTGCTTTAACTCAACATTTTAAACCATGTAGGTTTGCTTAAGTATATGAATTGAAAGCAAGCAATCCTACCATGTGATTTACCTAGTATGCATAATTTTTAAACAAAAGTAAATAACAAATGTAATACTAGGCAAGAAAGGTAAACTAGAAACAAAGTAAATAGATACGCATATCTAAAAACAAGAGATATAATAAATCTAGTTACCTCAGTCATGGGTGGGAAATTTGGGTCCAAAATTCTCACTAACCCACTTGGCAATAAACTTGATCCAATATGATGTATCCCATGATATACATCCCAAATTTGCCAAGTCTCCAAATTTTCCATTGACCTTCGGTCCACTTACTTCTGTTTCGGGATCCAAACCTTCTTGGTGCTTTTCATGGTTGAAATTATTTCCTTTGGCACCCAGATGCGTTTGGCTCCTTTTCCTTTGTTGGCTTGCTTGTTTGCCTTGATTGCTATCACCTTTCCATTCTTTTTCTTCTTGATCAAATAGGGTGTAGCATCCTTTTTGTTCACCTTTTTGATGTAGGTGTTGGAGATTTTGCTTGGTGGCTTTTGCTTGAGCTTTTGCCTTTGTTTATCCCCGGTCATCGCCTTGCATTGGAAAGACTTATGGCCTTCTTTGTGGCATAGCCTACAAATCACAGTCTCTCCCTCCATAGGCTTGTTCACTCATGCAGTGGTGTTATCCTGTGGAGGTCGGATTTGTTTGGCTTTGCCTTTCTTGTCATACAAAGCCTTGCCAAGGCGAGCCACTTCTTGCTTTAATTGTTCATTTTCCTTTGCAACCTCATCCAAACATGTTTCTACAATAATATTCTCAACAAGAACTTGGTTGCAGGGGTTAGAATCATCAATTAAATCAAAGCAGGAAGTAGAAGCATCTTTCTTAATAATTTCAGGTATTTCAACTAAAGATGTTGCTGGGGTGCTACCAATGTTTTCTAGCTTAGTAGTTAGCTCATTATTGTGTATGCTAAGAATTTCCATTTTCTCTAGCAAATTTTCAATAGCTTCTTGGGAGCTAGCTAACTTAGCCTTAAGTTTTTCATTCTTTTTAATGAGACAATTATCGGTAGCAGTGGATGGAGCACTAGATTCTAATAGCTCAATTTTAGTTGATAGCTCACTATTTAAGTTTGCAAAAGTTTCAAATTTTTCTAGCAAACCTTTGTAATCATTTTGAGAGCTAACCAACTTATTTTTCAAAGTTTTAAGTTGAGCCTTTTGCTTAGTGCAAACATCCTGGAAAAATTCTACGGCTTCCGCAAGCTCATCTACAGAGGGATTTCCCTCACCTTCATCATCACTACTACTTTCATCACTAGAGGATGGAATGCTTTTGTTACCTCTTGCCATAAGGCATTTGTGTGATGACCGTGATGAGCGTGATGAGGACCGGTGGCTGCGCGTCCTTGGAGGTTCATCTTCACTTGAAGAATCATCCCAAGTTCTAACACTTGTTAGCGCCTTGCCTTTGCTCCTCTCCATTTTGGGTTTGGCCATATTTGGACAGTTGTCCCTGAAGTGGCCCTTCTCCCCACATGCGAAGCATCCTCTCTTCCTTTGCTTTTTCCTGTCAATGTTAAAGAGAAGATCCTCGACCTGCAGGGGCACACCCATTAGATTAATCTTGCGGATCATCCTCATTACCTTTCCGACGTGTCGGATTGTTTCTTCGTCCTTGGAGAATGATGTGCATGGTTGATTATCTTCATCATCATCACTTTCTTCTTCTTCCTCTTCTTCACTTGAGGAACTTGGAGTGGGAGCCTTCTTTTTGCCCTTCCTTTCATCACATGCAAAAGCATATGGTCTTGAGGAAGTTGGCTCCTCTCCCCGACTCATTTTTCGTGACATCTCAAAAGCTGCGATTTTCCCAATCACAATGGTCAGGGTCATGTTGCTCAAGTCCTCCATGTTGTGAAAGATGGTGATGATGCTCCCATATCTTTGTTGTGGTAGCAGGGAGATAATCTTCCTCACAATGTCCGCATCACCTAGCTTATTAATGCCAATAGAATTGAGCTCATTGATAATTAGATTCAAACGAGAATACATGTCTCTAACAAGCTCATCATCTTTCATAGCAAAAGAATTATACTCATTTAAGACTAGGCAATGTTTTTGCTCACGGACATTGGATGTGCCGTCATGGAGCTCATGCAATTTTAGCCAAATCTCATTAGCAGTTTTCAAGGTAAATACTTGATTAAAAATATCCATGCTAAGAGATTCATACAAGCAATTTTTGGCTCTAGCATTTAAATGAATTTCTTTTTCTTCACTCCTGGTGGGTTTCTCGGGATTCTTGAGGGGTTTCATCCCGTCACGAGTGACTCTCTAAACACCTAGATCAACGGCCTCTAGGTAACAGGCCATTCTAGCACTATAATATGGGAAGTTAGTGTCGTCGAAGTGTGGTGGCCTATGGGTATCCATCCCTTCCTCTAAAAAGCGTCGGCTCTTTTAGCGGTGAAGCTAAAGCGTTTCAAATGAGCCAAACCGGGCTCTGATACCACTTGTAGGAAATGGGTGACGCCTAAGAGGGGGGGTGAATTAGGACTTCTAAAACTTTTACAAAACTAGGTCACAATTAAATCCCTAGAGCAAAACCTATGCAAATAATCAAACTAGAATGTGCAAACTCGGTTTTGTCTAAGTGTTGCTATCTCTACCGCAAAGGCTAAGTTTTAATCTACACTAGATAAGTATGAATACAAGATTGAAACTTAAATGCTTAATATAAATACGGAAACTTAAAGAGCAAAGTAGAGAAGCAAACTCTCGTGGATGACGCCGGTATTTTTACTGAGGTATCCGGAACCACGCAAGGTCCCGACTAATCCTCCTTGGTGCCCCTACACAAAGGGAAGCCCACACGAGGGCCAAGCACCACGGTCGAGTAACTCCGTAGAGAGCCGCGGGCCTTCTCCACGTGCAAGTGGTGCTCCACTTCCGGCTCCTCTCGGACGCTCCCCGCTGTCTCCACTATCGAGCTTCCGGCCAAAACGTCGCGGACCTCGTTCCCTCCGGTACACAGTGGCGGCCGTGACACAAACGAGGTTGTCACGGTCTCGCAAGACTCTCGCCCCACTCGGTACAATTACAACGGCTCATACAAGAGCCGAGGGGTTGTGTGGTTTTACAAAACTCACTCAACTAACTAGGGTTTACCTAGAGCAAGCGCTAAAGCAGTCTAACTAACCTAAGCACTTCGCAAAGCACCTACGCTAATCACCGAGTGATTCTATTAAGCACTTGGGTGTTTGAGCTCTTGGAAATGTGCACTATATGCCTTGGTATGTTGCTTGGGCTCCCACACTTGAGAATGGCCGGTTGGGGTGGTATTTATAGCCTCCAATCCCCAAACTAGCCGTTGGACAGAAAGCAGCAGCTTTCTGTCGTCGGGCGCACCGGACAGTCCGGTGCACCACCGGACATCCACTGTGCAGTGTCCGGTGCACACCACGTCAGCCGACTGTTGGCACCTGTAGCAGTAGACCGTTGGATCCGACCGTTGCCGACTGTCCGGTGCACACCGGACAGTCCGGTGCTGACTGTCCGGTGCACCACCGGACAGTCCGGTGCTACAGCCCGAGAGCACCTGTCTGTGGCCTCTCTGCACAGACTATCCGGTTGTCCCACCGGACAGTCCGGTGTGCACCGGACAGTCCGGTGCGCACCGGACAGGTACTGTTAACTGTCCGGTGCGCCACCAGGCGCTGACTGACAGCCCTCTTCAAGGTTTCTTCGTTGATTTCTTCGGGCTTCTTTTGTTCTTGAGTCTTGGACTTCTGTGCATCATTTTATGTCTTCTTTTGAGGTGTTGCTTTCCTCAATTCCTTAGTCCAAGTAAATATTGCATCCTGTGAACTACAAACACAAACACTAGAAAACTTATTAGTTCACGGATTGTGTTGTTCATCAAACACCAAAACTCGATTAGCCAAATGGCCCGGGGTCCATTTTCCTTACATCCCCGACCACTACTCGATTGTGTAAGCACCCTCATGTCATAAATTCATGCCTCTTATTTATAGTTAAGTTGGTTGTGGTTTGGATAAACAAAAGTTGGATAATCATGCTAGATTGTGTGGATAAAATTTTTTTGGATAATCATCTCTCTGATATGCTAGATTGTGTGGATAACCTTTTTCTAGTAGATTAATAAAAGAAAAAGAAGGAATGCCGAACTCTAAAACATGCATATGCCAAGGATAGAATAGAAGCAGATATATATATGAAAAGGGTTTTAGTGTTTTTGCTCTTGTTCTATATATCCTTGGGGTTCCTTTTTTATTGAAGGAACAAGAATCTACTTAATGTAGTAGGTTATTTGGCTTGGAACGATTACCATCATTACCACATTCTAGTATTTGTGCGTTGGTTGAATGTCCTTATAATTTTATGCATGGGCCACTCATCATATATTGATCTCTCATGGATTGAATATACATAGATATGATTACCAGCCATCGTGTCGTTGAATTATGCGTGGATGTCAGCCATCATGCTGATACTTTTATTTACAGGATTTCAAAACCTCCCCGTGCAGGGGAGGTGCTGCCAAAATTTTCTATTGATGGGCTTCTATTAGAGGATGGAGGACCGTGAGTGGATGTACACGGGTCGTAGAGGAAGGAACGATGAGGTCATGCACTATGAGGCCCGAATCCAGGCCATCGTCAGCTACCATGGCTCCGTCCTTGGGGAGAAGGTGACCAAGCAGCAAGCCCGAACCATGTCATTGACCAGAGACCAGTACCTGCAGGTAAAGTCATGCATGTTTGGTACCAGTACTCCATGCATGAATTTAATTTTATCTTCTGATATGCAGTGTACATGTTTACTTTGTAGATGATTTCACAATTGTGTGTCGCACATCCTCTGTGCTGGGAGCAGATGGTGGATAGGTGGTACTCGCTTGAGTGGGACGAGGCGCACAACGCTAGCCAGGAACGGCGTTTGGTGATGCAAGGTCCCTCCCACCACCAAGGCAGCCGTAGCCTAGGCTAATAAGCAGAAGCATGGGTACACCCTCTTTTTTATTTAGGTATATAGCACTAGATTAGATATTATTTCTAACTATCTCGTTGGTTTTCTTGCAGTCGGCGTCACATGGTGGCCGGCCTTGCTCCATCTTCTCGGCCTATGCTATGGCCCATAAGGGCAAGGCGACGTCCGACGTCACCTACAACCCAGATGATGGGCCCGAGGCGTACAGCAACCCCACCATCTACAGTCGCCTTCATGACTACGCCGCCATGGCACAGGAAGTCCATGGCCCAGAATATGATTCGAGCACCGAGCAGATCAACCCCAATGTGCTCATGAGGGTCGGAGGAGGCAAGAGACATGGGCGGTACTGGATTGCCGACGGGGCAATCGACTCGTCATCTACTCCCACTCTATCTCAGGTGCGAGCAAGGAGCACGGGCTCGAGTCCAGCCATATGACCTCGGCACGACAGCTCACAGCATCGCATACAACAACTCGAGGTTAGTGCTTTTATAACTCATCATTTCTTGAGTTATATACCTTCTTTTTGAGTTACTATAACATTGGCTTGGAATATTATAGACCCAGCTAGAAGAAGAGAGGAGGGAACGCCAAGAGATGGAGGCGAGGATGGAGGCGGAGTGGGAGGCCTGCCTGGTAGATCAGCAGAGGATGGCAGAGATGTTTCAATGCATGCAAAGCCTTGGCGCTACACAGGATTTCGCTCCGCCACCTCCATTGTTCCTTACAATTGACCCTGCACTGTTCCATACTCCTGTGAGTATCAAAATTGTTGTTAGATGTTGGTAATGCATCTGGTATAACACATGCAATCTCTTCTCTGTGCAGGGCCAATCTGGGGTGGCATCCAACAACCCTCATGGATCACCTGGCCCATCGTCGCACTAGTCCAGCCACCCACCTCGATGAGAGTTGTGTTCTAAGTGTTGAGACTTCAGAACTTGTGTTGAATACTTATGTTTGTGTTAGATACTTTCGTCACCCGTCTCGTCATTTCGACTTATGAGACTTATGTTCTTGATACTTATGTTTGTGTTGAGAACTTGGATATTTATGTTTGTGTTGGATATTTATGTCTGTGATGAAATCAGTGATGTATATATGTGATATATGTGATGATATTTGTGATGTATCTTTTGTTTGTCTTGATGGAATAGAAAAAACAAATTAAAAAAGTGTATACTGGTCACTTTGCCGAGTGTTACACTCGGCAAAGAACCTCTTTGCCGAGTGTCAGAGCCATAGCACTCGGCAGAGAAGCAATACCTGGGCACTGGTATAGCGTCTTTGCCAAGTGTTGTGGTCTTGGCACTCAGCAAAGAGGCAAGCTTTGCCAAGTGCCTCCTAGAGCACTCGGCAAAGATCCTAACAAAGGGACCCATTGGTGGATCCTTTGCCGAGTGTAGGTCGGCAGACACTCGGCAAAGAGGTAACTTCTTTGCGGAGTGTATTAGGAGACACTCGGCAAAGCCGCCGTCTCCGACATCCAACTCCGTGACGGCTGCTTTTCTTTGCTAAGTACCGTCTGGCACTCGGTAAAGACTTTACCGAGTGCCCGATAAAAAGTACTCGGCAAAGAAGCCTTTGTTGATTTACTGTACGCCGAGCCCTCTTTACCGAGTGTTTTTCAGGGTTTGTCGAGTGCTTCAGGCACTCAGCAAAGCGCCCTATTCCGGTAGTGAAAGCTCTCTTGTGGGTTTTGGTGTTTGGATGACAACTCAATTAAAGGACTAACAAGTGTGCTAAGTGTTGAACAGGTGCTTAATGTAAAGCTAACAGGGTTCAACACAAGTGAACAAGTGTGATGGTCCAAGGACTAGATGATGGATAAATAATGGGCATCACAAGTAAGATGGACATTGCATAAAGTGAGACTCGGGTGCGTAGCTCGGAGACAACTGATCAAGCCAAGGACAGAGACAAGAAGAGCTTCGAGGTACCAAGTGCACGGGAGAAAGTCAAAGAGGCTGAGGAACCCAAAGCCAAGGGTGAAGAAGAAGGCTTGCAAAGTCAAGGGTGATCGAGTTGAGAACAGCTACGACATATCAAGGATCACTACATAAGGACGTGACTTACAACCAATGAGGAAATGTCTATAGTTATGTGGTATAAGTCATAAGGCTCAAGACCAAGCTCTAAGAATGAGATCAAGGTCACTAGAACGAGAACAAATGTCAAAAACAGAGCTGGAAGCAACCCAAAAGAGCTAAGTGCACTCTGATCTTTAGTTTGGGTTGTTCCTATATTTGGAGATATTCTATGTGACCTTTGCATGATGTTGGAGCTCAGAAATATCAATCTAGATCAAGTCAAGCTGACTTGAGGTTTTGGAGTTCCACATTAAATATCAAAATGTTCCAAATGCTAAAATTGGGTAAAGCGCAAATAAAGGCACAAGGTATGTTTCCAGACCTAATACATTGCTTTTGAGTACTAACATGGTTTGTCTGAGTGCTGGAAACAGAAAGAAAAGAAAAGGAAAAGTGTTGGCTATGAGCAGCCAATTTCAGCTCGGCTGGGCACACCGGACTGTCCGGTGGTGCACCGGACAGTGTCCGGTGGTGCACCGGATAGTGTCCGGTGCACCAGGCTGAACTCTGGTGAACAGGCCGCTCTCGGGAGAAGTCGGCGGCATACGGGTATAAATCACCGGACTGTCTGGTGGTGCACCGGACTGTCCGGTGAGCCAACGGTCGGCTGGGCCAACGGTCGGCCATGCAATCCGCGCGTGACGCGTGGCCGAGCCAACGGTCAGATGGGAGCACCGGACTGTCCGGTGTGCATCGGACAGTGTCCGGTGCGCCAATGGCTCCAAGACGGCAACGGTCGACTGTGCCATTTTTGGAAGGAAATCGGGCACCGGACAGACAGTGTCCGGTGGTGCACCGGACTGTCCGGTGCGCCACCCGACAGAAAGCAAGTATTGCCTTCCAAATGTGTTCCAACGGCTCCTAGGCCCCTTGTGCCTATAAAAGGGACCCCTAGGCGCCTCAAGCAAGATACAAGTGCAGCCAACAAGTGTAGACATCACTCGGATCAATTCTATCTCTCTCTCGTGTATATCTCAATAGTTTGTGTAGAGGCACAGCTATAAGCCTCTAGAGAGTGGAGAAGTGCTGCTACGAGCTAGAGCATAGTCTTGAGCATATCGTTACTCTGCCGGAGTGCTGCCAAGAAGATTGTAAGCAGCCGCGGCTCTGTTGTAACTACCTCAACATAGTGGAAGGCTCTATTTGTCTGACTGACAGATCTGAGCAAATGGAGGAAGGAGTTGAAATAGACTCCAAGCCCAGGTGTGGCTAACTCCAACGAGGACTAGGCAAGCATTTCAGGCTTGGCCGAACCTCGGGATAAATTCCTGTGTCCACGTGCTCTGCTCTGTGTTATGTGCTGACTCTCTGTCTTATTCAGTTCTTACTTCTGCACTTCACTGCTTACTTGTGGTACTAGCTTTCTTTGAAGTGCGGGATATTCTTAAGACCGTAACTTCAATTCCGCTACAACCTACTCGAAGGGTTCTTCACTCCACTGCGATCCTGTCTTCGAGTAGAGTAAGATTTAAGTCATAAAGTGATAATTTTTATTCGCCTATTCACCCCCCTCTAGGCGACATCTAGATCCTGTTCCCGGGCCAAAAGGGAACTTTCAATTGGTATCAGAGCTAGGCCTCTCCAGTGTGGGCTTAGCCGTCCGGAGATGATAATGTCGTCACAAGAGGTAACTGTAGAACTTCTTTTAGGCGATGGCTCTAATTACAAGTCTTGGTCTGTCTCTATTTATAATGCTTTCATGAGTGTTGATCCTGATTTGAGACAGGTATTTAGTAGAAGTATTTTTCCCTCTAATGTTAGTAAAAATCCTTCAAATGATGAACTAAGATGTCTATCTCTAAATCACCATGCTTGCAACATCTTAGTTGATTCTCTTTCTAGAAGTGCTTATTTTGCCATCATGAGTAGTGATAGTGATTTATTTGTTGATGCTCATGATTTATGGAATAGAATTAAAGGAAAATATTCTGTGGCAAATTGTGATGCTCCTACTCCCTATATTACTTGTGATACTAACCATTCAAAGGGAGAAGAAAAGTGTTGGGCACCAAATGATGAATCCACCTCGTCGACAGGTTTGTTCTCCACTAGTAATAAATGTTTTATTGCTAACAATGACGGTGGAGACGAAACCCATGATGAGGAGGAATATGAGAATGATAGCGAGGATGAATCTTCATCACCACAAGGTGCATTTTCATGTATTGCTTCCACTGACATTAATGACAGGGAAAATGAGACCGATGATGTGGAAGAAGAGGAGATTCGCCGTTTCTACATCCATCTCAACAAAGAGGACAAAGCGCTCTTGGTTAAACTGCTGAGAAGGAACAAGGAACAAGGCGAGACGCTTCTCAGGCTAGAGGAGACACTCATCAAAACAAACAATAGCCTAGAGAAGATGACCAAAGAATATGAGGAGCTAAAGTGCTCTCATGATGATTTGGTCCAACGGTATGAATCTGTTTTAATTGAGCAAAGAAATAATCATGATGTATTATCTAATGCTGCTCAACTTAAAACCGAAAATTCTATGCTTAGGAGTCAAGTAGAATTGTTAAGTCATGATAACCTTGCTCTAACTGAAAAATATGACTTATTGTCTTGTTATCATGATAATCTCTTGGATAGACATATCATGCTTGAAGTTGCTCATGAGGTCGTAATTATGAACTTAAATTCATGTGAACTTCATTCTTGCACAAGTACACATTTGGATAATCTATCACCATGTGCTAACCCCTGTCACTCAAAAGGAAGCGAGTGTTTAAATGAGCAAAAAGTTGCAGGGTCACAAAAGAAATTGTGTGGGAACAAGAAGCAAAGACAACTAAGGAGAAGACGCATTGCTCAACTCTCTCAAGATATCCACGGACGAGTGGTGAAGAAGCTTGAGAAAGGAAAAACTGCAGCAAGTGTTAAGCTCCATAAGAAGAGTGTTCCTAAAGATGAAGAAATCAACATGAGCTTGAAAAAAGGTAAAGATTCAATTAATCATGTTATTTGCACTAACCATTTCTCTATGTCATCAAAGAACAAAAAGAGAAAAGGGAAAAGGGGGTGCTTTAAGTGCAATAAGGCAGGACACCTCATTGCGTCGTGTCCATACAACGACAAGGGAGAAGGGATAAGGAAATGCTGTGGATGCAATGACAAGAACCACATGATCACTTCTTGTCCGCTATTGATGAACCAAGCATGTGCATTCTCCAAGATGACTCTCACCAAGGAAAATGACAAACAGCAAGCATCATGTCACGTTGAGCGACGCTTCTGCTACAAGTGTGGTGAGCAGGGTCATCTATCCAAGGTATGTAATAAAGGTAAGGTTGCTAAGCAAGTGAATTTTCTCAATCTCATTCGCTTAGGAGACCCAAATCATACACTTGTGCTAGATCTATAACGAGATCACCTAGAACTAGCACAAAGACTATTTGGGTACCAAAGGCACTTTTAGTTGAACGTCATGGACCCATCCCGAGGTGGGTACCAAACTGTGCTAACTAGACCATGCAGGCGCCTTGAGATGGACTGGAGACCATGGGAGAGCTTAAGACGGTTATATCAAACTCTATGCTTAAGTTGTTAATTGTTTTGGTGTTTATTCATTGACCCAAGGTTGAATTATTGTGAGACCCTAATCCCATGTTCATCTCAAGTGAAATAAGTTGAATAGGTCCTTAATCATTATTGGTGAATCAAGCAAAGGACCTTGATGAGATTCTGCAACTTGCTCTCCATAGGATGGTACCCTTGTATTTTAAGTACTTTGTTGATAATCAGTACTGCTCTTAAGTCTGATTGTTGTGCTACCTGTCCTTGGAGTAGTTATGCTCTTTGATTGCCTGTGTTGAATACCTTTCAATCAATGATTAATGATTTCCAAGATCGTAATCATGCTTGCTTAATCATGATTGTGTGCTTTAGAGGTTATGTCTCTTGAATCATTTAATGGGTAGTTTTTCATTAGATATATCCACCATGATTAACTCGTTTTGTGTTCGTGAATAAACCTATATCCCTTTGTGAGTTATGCTATATGGTTTTAATGATTAACCTATGTGCAAGCATGACATCTTGTTTAGTCCATGATTACCCTATTTTGGCACTATGTGTTATGCCTCTAATGCACCCTCTCGAGCTATGTAGTGCATAAACAATAGGGAACTTGTGGTAATAACTGATGCTCTCATGGCCATACAGGTAAAAGGCAAAGGTATGGAAAATGGAACTATGAAATTTCATTAAATATCTTGAAATTCCATTGATTGTGATCATAGCTATGTTCTTGCATTTCATTGGTAGTATTTTGGTGACTTGTGCCTTAAAATGTTGTTTCTCTTGGTGTACCTAAGAAATTTTTTTTAATCTTGATGTGATTAGACATTGTGCTTTATTTGCATGATCTTGTCATTTTCAATTGGCTTATATGGTGAAATGATTATCATGTATGAAGCATGCCTAGGTTGCTTGGAAAATGTTATACTCCTTGAGGCATGCATTGTTGTATTAAGTCAACCTTTCATTTAGTACTTAATTGGTATCTCTTTGTGATGAAATTGCGAGTATGCCTTGACCAAGATATGTTGTGATCCCCTCTAGTTCTGAGAAAGCTAAAATGTGCACAGTGCAAGTTATTCAAATACTTGATGCACAAGTTTAGGGGGATCACACATAACTTGTGTCTTTTGAGACTAATTGTTTCTTGAGCAATCTTGTATAGTCTCAAGGTGGAAAAGAGAAGATGAGTAAGAAATGGAGCAATCAGAACTTGGGTACCTCTGTAAGTCAAGAAATTGGTATCTTAAGTCGTGAGTAATTGCATATTTTTAGATTGCTCATGCTCTATAATATTTGGTGATACTAGATGCTTATCCTTAAATATCATGAAGCTATGAAAATAAATGACCTTTCAATTGGTAGCCGTGATAGTGTGCTTCAATTGTCATCTTTTGGTAATCACTAGAATAGAAGCTTCATCTTGTGCCTCAGTACTATAACTTGCTTCTAAGCTTGGTGTCTTAGTAACAAGAAAAGGTACAAAAGGAAGTATTGATATTTTGCGTAAATGTATCTTAATATCTCTGGTGCATATGTTTAATGAATAAGGGGGAGTTTTGATAGTGTGTTTTTCTTCCTTATCACCCTGCTGTCCCCTGACATCATCCTATGTTCTTGCTTGAGTATGGTTTTTGGTGTTTGATGTCAAAGGGGGAGAAGTTGTGCATTAAAGCTTATCTCAACCTAAGAGGAAAGCTTATCCTAAGGGGTGATGTGCTAGTTTGAACGTTGCTAGTGTGTTACTGTGTTATTGATAATTCTTATCATATGCTTCTTGCAGTATTATATGTGTTGCATCATATGGTCGAGTGCGTCCGCTGCTATGAATTAATTGGCATCTATTATGTTCATTCTGAAATAGATAGTCATGTGGATAATGGTGCATGTGGTTAATGGTTTAATGGTGCTTTAAGATAATTTTAAATTGATATGGTGCTTTAAGATTGTTTTAAATTGGTATCTTAGTTTAATTTGGTATCTTAATGGTGAATAGTGGTAGGTTGATATTCTTGTGATATATCCACTCAAGTGAATGGTGTTTAACTCTGATTATGTGCATTTGTGTGTTACGCATCATGGTTTGATCCTTGACACAATGCATCCCACAGGTGCTATGGTGTAGAAATGCTTCGAATTGCCTAAGTATTTGCATTTTGGCAGTTAAAGCCAAAGCTAAGATTTTAATGTAAGCACATATTTAGGGGGAGCATTCTACAATCTTAGAACTCAAAATTTGTGCTTTAAATTTCACTTTTATGTAAGATTTAATTGTGTTGCCATCAATCACCAAAAAGGGGGAGATTGAAAGCTCTCTTGTGGGTTTTGGTGTTTGGATGACAACTCAATTAAAGGACTAACAAGTGTGCTAAGTGTTGAACAGGTGCTTAATGTAAAGCTAACAGGGTTCAACACAAGTGAACAAGTGTGATGGTCCAAGGACTAGATGATGGATAAATAATGGGCATCACAAGTAAGATGGACATTGCATAAAGTGAGACTCGGGTGCGTAGCTCGGAGACAACTGATCAAGCCAAGGACGGAGGCAAGAAGAGCTTCGAGGTACCAAGTGCACAGGAGAAAGTCAAAGAGGCTGAGGAACCCAAAGCCAAGGGTGAAGAAGAAGGCTTGCAAAGTCAAGGGTGATCGAGTTGAGAACAGCTACGGCATATCAAGGATCACTACATAAGGACGTGACTTACAACCAATGAGGAAATGTCTATAGTCATGTGGTATAAGTCATAAGGCTCAAGACCAAGCTCTAAGAATGAGATCAAGGTCACTAGAACGAGAACAAATGTCAAAAACAGAGCTGGAAGCAACCTAAAAGAGCTAAGTGCACTCTGATCTTTTGTTTGGGTTGTTCCTATATTTGGAGATATTCTATGTGACCTTTGCATGATGTTGGAGCTCGGAAATATCAATCTAGATCAAGTCAAGCTGACTTGAGGTTTTGGAGTTCCACATTAAATATCAAAACGTTCCAAATGCTAAAATTGGGTAAAGCGCAAATAAATGCACGAGGTATGTTTCCAGACCTAATACATTGCTTTTGAGTACTAACATGGTTTGTCTGAGTGCTGGAAATAGAAAGAAAAGAAAAGGAAAAGTGTTGGCTATGAGCAGCCAATTTCAGCTCGGCTGGGCACACCGGACTGTCCGGTGGTGCACCGGACAGTGTCCAGTGCGCCAGGCTGAACTCTGGTGAACAGGCCACTCTCGGGAGAAGTCGGCGGCGTACGGGTATAAATCACCGGATTGTCCGGTGAGCCAACGATCGGCTGGGCCAACGGTCGGCCGCGCAATCCGCGCGTGACACGTGGCCGAGCCAACGGTCAGATGGGAGCACCGGACTGTCCGGTGTGCACCGGACAGTGTCCGGTGCGCCAACGGCTCCAAGACGGCAACGGTCGACTGTGCCATTTTTGGAAGGAAATCGGGCACCGGACAGACAGTGTCCAGTGGTGCACCGAACTGTCCGGTGCGCCACCCGACAGAAAGCATGTATTGCCTTCCAAATGTGTTCCAACGGCTCCTAGGCCCCTTGTGCCTATAAAAGGGACCCCTAGGCGCCTCAAGCAAGATACAAGTGCAGCCAACAAGTGTAGACATCACTCGGATCAATTCTATCTCTCTCTCGTGTATATCTCAATAGTTTGTGTAGAGGCAAAGCTATAAGCCTCTAGAGAGTGGAGAAGTGCTGCTACGAGCTAGAGCATAGTCTTGAGCATATCGTTACTCTGCCGGAGTGCTGCCAAGAAGATTGTAAGCAGCCGCGGCTCTGTTGTAACTACCTCAACATAGTGGAAGGCTCTATCTGTCTGACTGACAGATCTGAGCAAACGGAGGAAGGAGTTGAAATAGACTCCAAGCCCAGGTGTGGCTAACTCCAACGAGGACTAGGCAAGCATTTCAGGCTTGGCCGAACCTCGGGATAAATTCCTGTGTCCACGTGCTCTACTCTGTGTTATGTGCTAACTCTCTGTCTTATTCAGTTCTTACTTCTGCACTTCACTGCTTACTTGTGGTACTAGCTTTCTTTGAAGTGCAGGATATTCTTAAGACCGTAACTTCAATTCTGCTACAACCTACTCGAAGGGTTCTTCACTCCACTGCGATCCTGTCTTTGAGTAGAGTAAGATTTAAGTCATAAAGTGATAATTTTTATTCGCTTATTCACCCCCCCTCTAGGCGACATCCAGATCCTGTTCCCGGGCCAAAAGGAAACTTTCAGGTAGTGTATAGAGTATAAAACACAAAGATATGTGTGTAAATGTGGATTTGGATCTAACAACCATGGTTTAAATCTCATTTGTGTATACTTTTCGATTTTTTACCATTTAAATGTGGAGGAGAAGAGAGATGAATGGACAACGATGGAATCGCGAAAACTGATGCTATAGTAAAAAAATAAGACATAGTCCTACCTTCAAAATCTCCTTTAATAATATGACTGAACGCCTCAAGATTGCCTATAGCCCTATACAATAGAGGTGCATGGTTTATGGGGGAGGTATCTCATGAGCAAGAAGATGCTTCTACATTAGGATGGCATTCCAACATAAATATAGTCGTCTATCTCTTGATGTCCTAGGCTCCTCTCACTTCGCTGTCAGTACCTCTTGTACTCTCTGTGTGGTGATCTTACCCACTGAATGAGAAAATGTGTCCTTGGATCATTTCTATATTGTTTTGGTGATTAAATGCTCAACACATTATATTTAGACTAACATCATGTTACATGAGCAAATGAGCATAGGTGCATAAAGCAAATTGAGAGAAAGACTCTTTTAGGCTTGAAAGAGGGCATAACACAAATCCATATGTTACCAAGTGAAAAAAGGTAAGCTCCGAACACTTAGTCAATTGTTTTGGGTACTAATCATATTTATCTAAGTACTAGTGACTTTACGAAGTCAAGCTAAAAGGGGCAAAAGAGATTTGAAATGGAAAAGAGAAAGTTGGACTGGTCTGTGTAGCACCAGACGGTCGGTGTGCACTAGACAGTCTGGTGCACGGTCCGACTGAAAGGGCTATTCTCAGAAAAATAAGTCAGCGTCGGCTATAAATCACCGGACTGTCCACGCAGAGTGCCGGATAGTCTGGTGTGCCAGCCAGCCAACGGCTAGTGGACACGTCGGCCGGAGCCAACGGTCACTTGGAGCACGGACACTTGGAGCCAATGGTCACTTGGAGCACCAGACACTTGGAGCCAACGGCTGGAGCCAATGGTCACTTGGAGCCAACCAGCCAATCAAGATATTTGTAGCCGTTGCACTGTGCAATGTCCGGTGTGCACTTGACAGTCCAATGCACTCGCGGACAGAAGGCAACCAGGGCCTTCCAAATAGAGCTCCAACGACTTCTATAGGTTCCTTGGGGCTATAAAAGGACCCCCTTGGAGCCATGGAGAAAATACCAAGCATTCTTTGAACACTCTACAATACCGAGACCTTGCGACCACGCTACAGCTTTGCTAGATAGAGATTTGAGCACGTTTTCGAGTTGTAACTCTGTTGTGCTACTTCTTGTGCTCTCTTCTTGACTCGTGTGCATGTGTTGCTGCGATTTGAGCTCTTGCTTGTGTTGCTACTCCCCCTTACTCCTGTGTTTTGATCGAGATCAAATTGTGTAAGGCGTGAGAGACTCCAACATGTGGAGATTCCTCACAAAGAGAAAACCTCGATATAAGGAAGAAAACAGTGGTACTCAAGTTTGATCTTTGGATCACTTGAGAGGGGTTGAGTGCAAGCCTTGATCAAAGGAGGTCGTCACAACGTGGAGTAGGCATTGGCCGAACCACAGGATAAAATCGTCGTGTCTCTTGTGCATTTCTTTATTGCGATTGTTTTCTTCCAAAGAGTTCTCACAATTTCACTTGTATTATTTGAAAGTCGCCTAGAGGGGGGTGAATAGGCGAAACCTGAAATTTACAAACTTTAAACACGCACTAAGGCCGAGGTTAGCGTTAGAATTTAAACAAAGTATGGAAGATAGTTCACCTTGCTTAGAGTTGCTCAATCAATGCAAATAATTTTGGGAGCCAACTCAAATCAATATGAGCAAGGGAACTTTTAGAGGGAGGAAGGGAGGGGAAACAAATCGAGTGGAGATCAACACAAATCAACACATCGATTTGTTTACTGAGGTTCGGTTCCAAAGAACCTAGTCCCTGTTGAGGAGGCCACAAAGACCGGGTCTATTCCAACCCTTTTTCTCTCTCAATCGATCACACACATCGGTCGAGGCCACTCCTTAATCACTCGGGTCACTAAGACCCCGCAAGGATCACCACACACTTAGGTGTCTCTTGCTAGCTTTACAAAGCACTTAGAAGAATAAGAATGAGAAGGAGAAAGCAATCCAAGCAACAAAAGAACACAAATGATCCTGTCTCAAGTCTCTAAGCAATAGAGTTGATTTTGGAGCTTGTAGTGGATTGAATGCTTTGATTGTGTCTTTGGAGTCTTTGCCTTTGCTCTTATATTGAATGTGAAGCTCAGAAAACTTGGATGACTTGAATGGAGGTGGTTGGGGGTATTTATAGCCCCAACCACTATTCTAGCTGTTGCTGTTGATGGCGCACCAGACAGTCCAGTGGTGTATCGGACATGGCACTGTTCAGTGTCCAGTGCGTGCCACGTCAGCTGTCCGTTGGGGTTTGGAGCGATTGACTGTTGAAGTCCTTTGTCTTCTAGCTACACCGGACAGTCCGGTGCGTTCTGACTTCGCTGCTCTGACTTCTAACTACGCACTGTTTACTTTTGCAGTCGACCGTTGGCGCATCTGACCGTTGCTCCGTTGGCTCACCGGACATGTCTAGTGCACACCGGACAGTTCGGTGAATTATAGTGGAGAGGCTCCCTGAGAAAACCGAGAGCGGCCAGTTGATGGGGTGCTCGGCCTGGGCACCAGACAGTGTCTGGTGCGCTACTGACAACACCATTTCTAGTCTTTGCTCCAAAATTGATTGAGTCCCCAACTTAATTTCTTTCTTGGTTTATTGTGAACCTTATGCACCTGAGATAATCGACAACTAGGCAAACTTGTTAGTCCACGTGGTTTGTGATGGACGTCAAACACCAAAATCGATTATAGGAAATGTTTTAAACCCATTTCCCTTTCATTATTGTTCCTAAAGTTTAATACATATCTCAAAGGAACAATCAAGTGAAGAGTTTTCTTCTTCTCTCTACCTCTATTCCTCACAACTTGGTTTTGGCTTCTACTAACATTTATTATAAACCAAGTTTGTCTCGTTTAGAATTAATTTTTGCAGGATCACCTATTCACCCCTATCTAGGTGCTCTCACCCACATTTAGTAGTGGATTTAGGGTTTTCTAATAGCTCTCTCTAGCTAGTAGTGTTGCCCATTCGACCACTCTATTCACCTTATTGTTTCCTCTATGATGTCGCTAGTCGTGAGGCCCTAGATCCATAATACATAGACACTAGGGAGGCGAGGAATAGAGAAGACACTAGAGGAAGAGGTTGGTAGGAGAAAAAGTCATTAGGGGAGTAGGCACCCACTAGAGAGGGATCTAGTAGAGAGTTCTTTTGTGTGTGTGGGCGAGAGAGGGCTTCATGTGAGAGAGAACGAGTAGGAGAGGAAACACTAACAAAAAAACATCGTAGTAAAAGCATTTTCACCGCCATTTTGGGACATAAGTCGATGCTGAAAATGGTAATCATCGTCTAATCATTTTCAACCCTATAGTGAGAATGAGGCCAAACCCATTAATATTCATATATCTCATTCTAGCCCACTTCTATCTCATTGAATATATCAAAAGAGGTGAAAACCTAGCCACTAATCCTCCCCACTGGTCGTGAGCTCTTCTCTTTTCCATCTCTAGCCATCGCCTTGATCTCCCTTATCTCTCTTCCCACCTGACCATTGTATCCCTTCCCTCTCCCCTTGTTACCATCCACCACACTCCCTGTTATAGCTTTTTATCCACTCAAGTCTTTCCACACTATATGGCTAGCCTCCTCCTCGCATTTCTCTGCATGACATGACTACCTAGGATCTAGTGCAACCAAAGACGCCAAGTGCCTCATGGATATATGTCGATGACCTAAAAAACAAGTCGAAGGGGACAATAACAACATGTCTTATAGGGTGACGCTAAGGATCTAGGTGGCGATATGGGGCAATGGACCGACCGACTAGGTGAAGTGGCGAGCGATGCAAATATTGACCATGTAGGTAAGTCTCCATTCTAGCCATGACCCTATCTATTTTTCACATCCTACTACATGTGGACGTTACTCTAGTGGCTATAGGTTGATCCATGGCATTGGTGATGGACACCATTGTTGATAAGGAGATGATAAATCTGATTCTTCAAAGGGATCGGTAGGCTATCTCTATGTCTCACTTGATATTTTCTTGAAAATTCAAAACCAATTGTTATTGTTGGTTCCTAGTATAAGATGTCAATAATTATGGATTATCACCGCTGACTTTGACCAACATGAGATGAAATTGATGGTGCTAAGGTTTTCTCATACTGTTGGCAACAAGATCTCGCCATGCTCGATGGATGAGATACATGATATATAGGGTTATCATCTAAATGTCCCCTATACCTTTTTCTCTAAATGACTTCTATGACTTTTCTCTCTCTAGATGAGACCTTCCGAGGTTTGCCTTTAAATATATGGTATACTTTTATTTCAGAGGTGACCTTTTAAAAGGTTTGTCTTCTAAATCTTATTTGAGACGAGTTATGTTAGAAAGTTATTTTTGTGATAGCCCACGTTCCATCTATTATATTTAAATAGCTACATGGTAGCAAACATACACTAGATATTGAAAGGGAAATGGGGTCAAACCTTTCCCTATAAATGATTTTGGTGGTTGAATGCCCAACACAAATAATTGGACTAACTAGTTTGCTCTAGATTATATATTCTACAGGTGCATAAAGGTTCAACACAAACCAATAAAAGATCAAAGTTAGGGTTCAAAAGAAAAGAGCAAAAGAAACCGAAGAGAACCCTGGTCTGGCGCACCGGACTGTCCGGTGCGCTAGGGGCCATACAGATGCGAACTCGCCACCTTCGGGTTTCAGCAGCGCTACCCCGCTATAATTCACCGGACTATCTGGTGTGCCACTGGACTGTCTGGTGCACCAGCGGAGCAACGGCTATCCAGCGCAACGGTCGTTTGCAAAAGAGTGAACAGTGCGTGAACAGGGCGCGCAGAAGTCAGAGCAAGCGTCAGAGGCGCACCGGACTGTAACATCCCAAAATCCCAACCCAGGTTTGAAACCCTAACCCCCCTAATCCCCCCTCCTTATCATTTTATTCTTCTCCCTTAACCCTACCCCTAGGTCACCCAAATCATATGCATGCACTTAAAATGATTTGAAGCACCTCACATAGACCATATTTATCACCAAGTTCATTTAGAGAAATTTTGATAAGAGAAAAAGAAACAAAAAGACACAAAGGTAGAAAAGAAAAAGGAAAAGAAATGAAATAAGAAAAGGAAAAACCCTCTCCCCTCCCTCGGCTGGGCCGAATCCCAGCCCAGCTCGCGCGCGCCCGCTTCCCCCCCTCTCTTCCGGCCCAGGCGGCCCAACCCGCGCGCCGCTCCCGCCCCCTAACCACTGGGCCCCGCCCGTCAGCACCTCACCGCTCTCTCTCTCGCACGGACCTCTCTCACTGGCAGCCCGACCCCACCCGTTAGCTCCTTCTCCCTCGCCCATCCCTCACCGGCGCGATCGCCGCCGAGTGCCCGTCGCCTCGTCGCCTCGCCATTAATGCTCGCCCGCCTCCGCGACAACCCCGCCACTGTGCTTGAGCCGACCTCTCACCCCCACAGCCTGCCCGAGCCGTCCCAATCGGCGTTAGCGCCATTCCCGTACCCATGGCGAGCTCGCCGGTGCTCGCCGTCTCCCCCATCCCCCTCCCTCCCCCGAGCGCCTATGAAAGGGCCCGCTCGAGCTCCGTCTTCGCCACACAACACCAGCCATCCTCGCTGCCCTCCTCCCCGAGCGGTTCAAGCAAGCGCCGCCGTGCCCCTGCCTTGCTCCGGTGAGCCCCTTCCCCCTCTCTAGCGTCTCTCTGTTCAATTAAGCTATGGCCGAAGCTCCGCCATACACTCGCGATCACTAGGCACCACTTTGCCTCCCCTGTCGTGGCCGGAAACCTCACCGGCGGCTTCGCCGCCGAGGGCGCCTGCCACTGCGCCGTGGGCCAGCCGCCATAGGCCCCCGCAGGCCAAATTCGCCCCACCATCGTGACCCACTCCAACCGCCCGTGCTTCGCCATCCCGTCCCCGCCAGAGGACCGGACCAACGGCGGAGAACCGCCGCGGAGCTCGCCGCCGACCGGCCCGGTCGAGCCCCTTTCCCCTCCGTTACCAGTAGCGCCGTCAGCCCCCCTCTCTCTCTGGCTGGTGGGCCCGCGCTACGGCGTCGTCCCCGCCGCCGTTCCCTCGCTGTTGGGCCGTTTGGGCCGCAAAGCGCGCCCGCGCCCGCGCCCGCACGCCATGTGGGCCAAAATCCCCCCCGGCCCGGTTAGGTGGAGAATCCCTTTTCTTTTTCCTATTTTCCTTTCTCATTTTCACATATATATTTAGATACTAATATTTTATGCGCCAAAAATTGTCTAAATAAATTATTAGGGCACAAAAATAATAAAGTATAATAATTTGCACACCCCACAAAGGTCACTATGTTTGATGTATTGTTATTGTCTTGTTTAATTAGCGGAAGAGGGATCCGATCCTTCGGAACTCTTAGCTCCGGAAGAAGGGCAAGAACCCGACCCCTCCGAGATTAACCTCTTGTGCCAGGAAAGCTTCGACGAAGGCAAGTCCATCTTTCCCTTGATGCATTATTTACCTATCTCTCTCTACCACTGCCTAAGCCTGGATTATGGGATGGGAATCGAATTGCATGGTAAGCATGAGAGAGCCCGCATTAACTATTACTTCAATTAAAAGATATGGGACAAGTAAAAGGGGTATAAGTGAAATGTTTTCCAAAAGAGTGCGATGAAGGGTATTCACCCTCATCACCTGGTGAAGTTGGATGATCAGGGACTCCCTGGTTTAGGGGAGGGCCTAAGGTGTTGGCTCAGCTGGTTTAGGCGTGAGCAGAAGGATCGTCCTCTCATATAAGGACCGGTTTGTCATCTTTCATTACCTATACTCTCAAAAGTACAACCACTCGAGGCTGTGTGGGCAGCCACTCAATCTGAACTCGTACGGTCCAACCCCAGGGTTATGAAGGCTGGGGTAGCACCGGAAGGATAAGGAGGGGGAATGTTTTGTCCGGTTTGGACATGGCGGTGGCCTGACTCCTTCCAGTATAACCATTAAGGTTCGGACGTACAAGGAAGGAAAGAGTTTCGGATTCGGGTCTCATTGGCCATGAGATCGCAGAGCCGAACTAGTGGGTAAAGTGTACCCCTCTTCGCAGAGTCTAAACCTATTTGAATAGTCCGTGTCCACTGGTATGGACGAGTCTGGTATGGTATGACAATTAGTGTTTCTACTACAACTGGGAACAGGGAAATGTATGTGTATGTTCTGAAAAGAAAGTAGTACCACAGGAGCGGGAAGCTCAGTGGTGGTTAAGCAAGTGTTACTTTTGTTATCTTGGGAAAAACCCTAATCATTGAGTACTGCCTTTCTCTGAAAAAGTATGAGTGACTTCAACTCCACCATATAAAGCATGTACATTATAGGTCACTTTCGCTTTACGGGAGCCGGGTGGGCTTGCGGAATACCTAGTGTATTCACCCTGATTTATTTATGTTTTTCAGCAGCTGAAGATTTCTTTTCTGCTATGCTTGATTGATGGGGCTGTGTCTTCACCCAGTTCTGCCTGTGGCTTGGGCTATTTTATCTTCCACTGCGCTTTATGTTTTCTCGGCTCACTTTCGAGCTTGTATCCCCGGTATTGTAATAACTTTATTCATACTCTATAACTATTTGAAGTAATGAATGTGGTTACTAGCCTCCTGGGACTAGTAATTGTATCACATTTGAGTCCCAAAGGATCGGGACGCTTCAGGTGGTATCAGAACCTATAAGACTGGCCGTAGACCACAGCCCTGACCTTAAAAGTTGCCTTAACAAGAAAACACCTCTTACCTCCAAGAAACACTCTTTCCTCTTTTCCCCGATATTAATAGACCTTTCTTTTCGTCTACCAGATGGAAAACCCCTGGGTGATTAGGACTTCCTATTGCTCAGAGGAGGAAGGCTTTCCTCACCTTCTTCGAAGCTGCGCGCTGCGCTTGGGGATCCGCAAGAAGCCCGAATATGTCTGGAAGGAGTACCGTGAAAATGGAATGGAAAAATGCTCTATGGCGGTCTACTTGGGAGAAAGCCGAAACTACCCAAACCACCCTTCCTTCCAAATTACCTTCATCCGGCACCGCTTCCCAGACACTTGCCAGAGCGTTGCTCGAAAAGCCCTCAAACAACTGTGTCAAAACTATAGCCGAGAGATCTTTGAGACCCCCCTCCGGTATTTCCCACCCAGCAACAAGAACACCCCCACCTGGAAGAAAAGACTCCAGGCTCTGTCAGGAGGAGATCCCATAGAAGATGATCCCACTATCGTCTACATGGCCGGATACCTCCACACCCTCGACAACCACTACGATGAGCTTTCCTCCCACTGTACCCACCTAAACTCCCGAGTGGAAAGCCTAGAGCAGCAAGTAAAAGAGCTTAAGCAAGAGAAGGCATCCCTCCAGGAGAGTCTTAGCATAGTAGAAGGCGAGGAAGCCAACACCCGTGAGGCCTACCGGACCTTGAAGATAGACTTTGATAAGAAGCTAAAGACACTCGCCCCCAAAAAGAAGATCCAGAAGAAGACCGCTAACCAGGGATGCCAGACAGAGAAGAAGAAGAAGAAGGCCCCTCTAGCCCTACCTCCCCCCAGAATAGATGACTGGTCCGACGAAGAAGATGTATCCCTAGCCAGCCTCGATGATCTTCTCAAGGCATTTGGGGACACCTTAGACAAGGAACTCGCTAGTACCTCGAAGAACGCTCTCGTGTAGTCCCACCTGTAGTAATCTTATGCTTGTAATGTGATGGTGTAATGAATAAAATAACTTGGTTGAAAACAATTTGCATGTGCATGATAGTGACTCTCTTCCCTGGCAGATGGCTTCGGATAAAACCACGCCTACCGCCTCAGGGATTGGAGCAGGTTTTCCCCGAAGAGCCAAAGGGAAAGTCATTAGAGAAGAAAGTGAAACCCACCTCCCCGCACCTCCACCCCTACCCTTAGACCTAGCCCAAGTTCTAGCCAATCAGACCCGACTCATCGAGGTCCTCACTCGAAATCTGGAAAATCAACGGCCGAATGGTGGAAGACCGCAAGACAGAATGGGGGACTTCCTAAGACTCAAACCTCCCACGTTCGCCGGATCAAGCAACCCCCTCGATGCAGACGATTGGATGCGCATGATCAAAAGGAAACTGGAAGCCATTGGTTGCCCAGAAAATCAGCGTGTTCAACTGGCTGCCCACCAACTTTCTGGGATGGCCTTAGCCTGGTGGGACACCTTCAACGTCACCATCAGGGATGCTACCTGGGCAGAGTTTGAAGCAGCTTTCCGGGAGCACCATGTGCCCCAAGGACTGGTACAGCTTAAGGAGGACGAGTTCCAAGAATTGACTCAAGACGGAAGGTCTGTCAGCGATTATGTGCACAAGTTCACGGAGTTAGCCCGCTACGCGCCAGATGATGTCAATACTGAGAGCAAAAAGATGGCCCGTTTCCTGAAGGGACTCAGGCCAGAACTCAAAACAATTCTGGCTAGCCAAGACTTCCTCAACTTCTCTCACCTTTCCAACAAGGCCATGCAAGTTGAAAGAGCTAAGGAGGAAGAAAAAGGACATCTCAAAAGGAAGTTCCAGGTTCTCCGGGCACAGCAGCAGGACCGTCACCAGAAGACTCGATCATTTGGGTTTCCACCCAAGGGGCCCAACTTCAGTAGACCAGCTGGACCCACTCCATCACGATTCAGCCAGCAGAGTCAGAGCTCTTTCCATTCTCCCTCAGTGGCAAGCAACCAACCTCCGGCGAATGCATGTTGGCACTGCGGTGATCCAAGTCACTTCAAGAACAACTGTCCGCAGCTGAAGCCACCAGGACCCGCCTACTCCAACTCGGTGAATGGCCCCAAGAATACCTCGGCATCCGCCCCCAAGGCGCCCTCCACCGTCAGCCAGCAGAACAAGACTCCGTACCAAGGGAGGGCACGTGTAAATCACGTCGATGCCCAGGAAGCTCAGTAGGCTCCGGGAGTAGTACTCGGTGAGTTTCTTGTTGAATTTACTCCCGCTACCGTACTTTTCGATTCTGGAGCATCCCACTCCTTCATAGCCACTAGCTTTGTGGAAAAATATGGCATTCCCTCTACTCCTCTAGAGATTCCTTTGGTCACCCGAACCCCAGGGTCTGACCTCCTATGCCAGCTAAAATGCTCCCAAGTCAGAATCCTTTTAAGTGGGGTAGTTTTCCTGGCAGACTTAACCGTCTTGCCATCCAAAGGAATTGATGTAATCCTAGGGATGGATTGGCTAACTAAACACAAAGGCATTATCAGTTGCGTAGACAAGACAGTCCTCCTCACCGACCAGCAGGGAAAGTCAGTCTCTTGCCAGGCACAGCCACCCGCCAGTGACCCAATGATGTTCAATCTAACAACGGAAAGTATATCAGTAGTAGAGGAATTCATGGACGTATTTCCAGAAGAATTGCCAGGAATGCCACCAGAAAGAGAAGTGGAGTTCTACATAGATCTGATTCCTGGAACAGCACCCATCGCGAAGAGACCATACCGCATGGCTCCTACCGAGTTAGCAGAACTGAAGCTTCAAATCTCAGATCTTCAGCAAAAAGGGTACATTCGTCCCAGCTCATCACCTTGGGGAGCACCAGTCTTGTTCGTCTCCAAGAAGGATGGAAGCATGAGAATGTGTATTGATTACCGATCGTTAAATAAAGTTACCATCAAGAACAAGTACCCACTTCCTCGGATTGACGATCTCTTCGATCAGCTTCAAGGAGCCAAGTACTTCTCCAAGATAGACCTAAGGTTTGGTTACCACCAATTGAGGATCAAGGAGGCAGACATCCAAAAGACTGCATTCGTCACCCGATACGGGCAATATGAATTCACGGTAATGCCGTTCGGACTGACAAACGCACCTGCCTTTTTCATGAACCTCATAAATAAAGTGTTTATGGAAGAGCTAGATAAGTTTGTCGTAGTCTTCATCGACGACATCCTTATTTACTCCAGGAACCGCGAAGACCATAAGCGTCACCTTCGGATCGTCCTTGGAAAACTCAGAGCACACCAACTTTATGCTAAACTCAGTAAATGTGAATTCTGGTTGGAAAAGATAGCCTTCCTTGGGCATATCTTAACCGCAGAAGGGATAGAAGTGGACCCTTCCAAAGTAGAAGCAGTGTCAAAATGGAGGCAACCAACCAACGTCAGTGAAGTTCGAAGCTTCCTAGGAATGGCAGGGTATTACCGCCGCTTCATCAAAGGATTCTCCAGCATAGCAAGACCAATGACAGAACTTCTCAAGAAAGACCACAAATTTGTGTGGACCTCAAAATGTGAAGGAAGTTTCCAAATCATAAAGGAGAAACTTACAACGGCACCCGTTCTATCGCTGCCAGATATTCATCAAGATTTTGTCGTCTTCTGTGATGCCTCGAGGCAAGGCTTAGGGTGTGTGCTAATGCAAAACGAGAAAGTCATTGCTTACGCATCACGCCTACTCAAGCTGCACGAGCAGAATTACCCCACCCATGATTTGGAATTGGCAGCCATAGTGCATGCCTTAAAGATATGGAGACATTACCTAATCGGAAACAAATGTCACATTTTCACCGATCACAAGAGTCTGAGGTATATATTTACTCAACCTGATCTCAACCTCCGTCAGCTAAGATGGTTAGAACTAATCAAGGATTACGACCTAGAAATTCACTATCACCCCAGAAAGGCCAACGTGGTAGCCGACGCCCTAAGTCGAAAGCCATTCGGAATAAAAGGGACCAACTTTCTAGAAGACTGGAAGAAAGAATCAGCACAACTAAATGCATGTCTGGGAAACAACGACAGTCTCAAAGTCAAGCCAATGCTAGAAGACCTCATCGGCAAAGCTCAACGTCTAGACTCAGAGACAGCAAGGCTCGTGGAGAAAGCCCGCAAGGAACAACTCCCGGACCTCAGGACAAATGACCAAGGAGTCCTTTGGTTCAAACACCGTCTATGTGTACCAAAAGGGGAGGCCCGAGAAGTCCTACTCAAGGAAGCTCACGACTCGGCCTACTCCATTCACCCCGGAACTACCAAGATGTACCTGGACCTCAAGACCAGATACTGGTGGAAGGGGATGAAGAAAGAAATAGCTCAGTATGTGGCCCGATGTGACATCTGCCAACGGACGAAGGCCAAACACCAAAAACCTGCTGGCCTATTACAACCCCTCCCGATACCTGAATGGAAGTGGGAAGAAATAGGCATGGACTTCGTAACCGGACTGCCCCGGACGCTGAAAGGGAATGACTCCATCTGGGTAATAATAGATCGCCTCACCAAGGTAGCCCATTTCATTCCCATGAAAACTACCTTTGGAGGAGCCACCCTTGCCCGGATTTACCTCAAGGAGATAGTCAGACTCCATGGCATCCCAAGGAAGATAGTGTCAGACAGAGGAACCCAGTTCACATCCAAATTCTGGACAAGCCTTCAGAAAGCCATGGGCACCAAGCTAGATTTCAGTACCGCTTACCACCCTTAGACAGATGGGCAGACAGAAAGGGTCAACAAAGTCCTTGAAGATCTGTTGAGAGCATGTGTGTTAGCTTTTGATAGAAGTTGGGAGTCTAGTCTACCCTACGCAGAGTTCTCATACAACAATAGCTATCAGGCCAGCATCAAGATGTCGCCATTCGAAGATCTGTATGGACGAAAATGCCAGACCCCTCTCATGTGGTCCAACGTGGGGGAAAAAGCACTAGAGGGATCTGCCTTTGTCAAAGAGGCGGAAGAGAAAGTTGCACTGATCCGCAGAAGGTTGCTTGAAGCTCAAAGTCGGCAGAAGAGTTACGCAGACAACAGGCGGAGGGAACTCCGATTTGAGGAAGGAGACTTCGTCTACCTCAAGGTTTCTCCAATGCGTGGTGTCAGAAGGTTCCAAGTCAAAGGGAAGCTAGCCCCACGTTTTGTAGGTCCCTATCCCATCATTGGCAAGGTAGGACCCGCAGCATACCGCCTGGAACTACCAGAATCCATGTCCGACATCCACAATGTGTTCCACGTATCCCAGCTCCGCAAATGCCTGCAAGCACCAGAAAGTCACCTCGAAGAAGAGACAGTGCAGATTCAGAAAGATCTTCAATATCGTGAGAAACCAGTGAAGATTCTTGATTCAGCAGTCAGAAAGACCCGCACCTCAGAAGTAAAGCTCTGTAAAGTTCAGTGGAGCAGAGAAGGAGAAGAGGAAGCCACCTAGGAGAGTGAGGACTTCTTGAGGAAGGAATACCCTTATCTTTTCCCAAATCCAGTCTAATCTCGAGGGCGAGATTCCTTTAAGTGGGGTAGGTTTGTAACATCCCAAAATCCCAACCCAGGTTTGAAACCCTAACCCCCCCCCCTAATCCCCCCTCCTTATCATTTTATTCTTCTCCCTTAACCCTACCCCTAGGTCACCCAAATCATATGCATGCACTTAAAATGATTTGAAGCACCTCACATAGACCATATTTATCACCAAGTTCATTTAGAGAAATTTTGATAAGAGAAAAAGAAACAAAAAGACACAAAGGTAGAAAAGAAAAAGGAAAAGAAATGAAATAAGAAAAGGAAAAGGAAAAACCCTCTCCCCTCCCTTGGCTGGGCCGAATCCCAGCCCAGCTCGCGCGCGCCCGCTTCCCCCCCCCCCCCCCCCCCTCTCTTCCGGCCCAGGCGGCCCAACCCGCACGCAGCTCCCGCCCCCTGACCACTGGGCCCCGCCCGTCAGCACCTCACCGCTCTCTCTCTCGCACGGACCTCTCTCACTGGCAGCCCGACCCCACCCGTCAGCTCCTTCTCCCTCGCCCATCCCTCACCGGCGCGATCGCCGCCGAGCGCCCCTCGCCTCGTCGCCTCGCCATTAATGCTCGCCCGCCTCCGCGACAACCCCGCCACTGTGCTTGAGCCGACCTCTCACCCCCACAGCCTGCCCGAGCCGTCCCAATCGGCGTTAGCGCCATTCCCGTACCCATGGCGAGCTCGCTGGTGCTCGCCGTCTCCCCCATCCCCCTCCCTCCCTCGAGCGCCTATAAAAGGGCCCGCTCGAGCTCCGTCTTCGCCACACAACACCAGCCATCCTCGCTGCCCTCCTCCCCGAGCGGTTCAAGCAAGCGCCGCCGTGCCCCTGCCTTGCTCCGGTGAGCCCCTTCCCCCTCTCTAGCGTCTCTCTGTTCAATTAAGCTATGGCCGAAGCTTCGCCATACACTCGCGATCACTAGGCACCACTTTGCCTCCCCTGTCGTGGCCGGAAACCTCAACGGCGGCTTCGCCGCCGAGGGCACCCGCCACTGCGCCGTGGACAGGCCGCCATAGGCCCCCGCAGGCCAAATTCGCCCCACCATCGTGACCCACTCCAACCGCCCATGCTTCGCCACCCCTTCCCCGCCAGAGGACAGGACCAACGGCGGAGAACCGCCGCGGAGCTCGCCGCCGACCGGCCCGGTCGAGCCCCTTTCCCCTCCGTTACCAGTAGCGCCGTCAGCCCCCCCTCTCTCTCTGGCTGGTGGGCCCGCGCTACGGCGCCGTCCCCGCCGCCGTTCCCTCGCTGCTGGGCCGTTTGGGCCACAAAGCGCGCCCGCGCCCGCGCCCGCACGCCATGTGGGCCAAAATCCCCCCCCGGCCCGGTTAGGTGGAGAATCCCTTTTCTTTTTCTTTTTCCTATTTTCCTTTCTCATTTTCACATATATATTTAGATACTAATATTTTATGCGCCAAAAATTGTCTAAATAAATTATTAGGGCACAAAAATAATAAAGTATAATAATTTGCACACCCCACAAAGGTCACTATGTTTGATGTATTGTTATTGTCTTGTTTAATTAGCGGAAGAGGGATCCGATCCTCCGGAACTCTTAGCTTCGGAAGAAGGGAAAGAACCCGACCCCTCCGAGATTAACCTCTTATGCCAGGAAAGCTTCGACGAAGGCAAGTCCATCTTTCCCTTGATGCATTATTTACCTATCTCTCTCTACCACTGCCTAAGCCTGGATTATGGGATGGGAATCGAATTGCATGGTAAGCATGAGAGAGCCCGCATTAACTATTACTTCAATTAAAAAATATGGGACAAGTAAAAGGGGTATAAGTGAAATGTTTTCCAAAAGAGTGCGATGAAGGGTATTCACCCTCATCACCTGGTGAAGTTGGATGATCAGGGACTCCCTTGTTTAGGGGAGGGCCTAAGGTGTTGGCTCAGCTAGTTTAGGCGTGAGCAGAAGGATCATCCTCTCATATAAGGACCGGTTTGTCATCTTTCATTACCTGTACTCTCAAAAGTACAACCACTCGAGGCTGTGTGGGCAGCCACTCAATCTGAACTCGTACGGTCCAACCCCAGGGTTATGAAGGCTAGGGTAGCACCGGAAGGATAAGGAGGGGGAATGTTTTGTCCGGTTTGGACATGGCGGTGGCCTGACTCCTTCCGGTATAACCGTTAAGGTTCGGACGTACAAGGAAGGAAAGAGTTTCGGATTCGGGTCTCATTGGCCATGAGATCACAGAGCCGAACTAGTGGGTAAAGTGTACCCCTCTTCGCAGTGTCTAAACCTATTCGAATAGTCCGTGTCCACTGGTATGGACGAGTCTGGTATGGTATGAAAATTAGTGTTTCTACTACAACTGGGAACAGGGAAATGTATGTGTATGTTCTGAAAAGAAAGTAGTACCACGGGAGCGGGAAGCTCAGTGGTGGTTAAGCAAGTGTTACTTCTATTGTCTTGGGAAAAACCCTAATCATTGAGTACTGCCTTTCTCTGAAAAAGTATGAGTGGCTTCAACTCCACCATATAAAGCATGTACATTATAGGTCACTTTCGCTTTACGGGAGCCAGGTGGGCTTGCGGAATACCTAGTGTATTCACCCAGATTTATTTATGTTTTTCAGCAGCTGAAGATTTCTTTTCTGCTATGCTTGATTGATGGGGCTGTGTCTTCACCCAGTTCTGCCTGTGGCTTGGGCTATTTTATCTTCCACTGCGCTTTATGTTTTCTCGGCTCACTTTCGAGCTTGTATCCCCGGTATTGTAATAACTTTATTCAGACTCTATAACTATTTGAAGTAATGAATGTGGTTACTAGCCTCCTGGGACTAGTAATTGTATCACATTTGAGTCCCAAAGAATCGGGACGCTTCAGGTGGTATCAGAACCTATAGGACTGGCCGTAGACCACAGCCCTGACCTTAAAAGTTGCCTTAACAAGAAAACACCTCTTACCTCCAAGAAACACTCTTTCCTCTTTTCCCCGATATTAATAGACCTTTCTTTTCGTCTACCAGATGGAAAACCCCTGGGTGATTAGGACTTCCTATTGCTCAGAGGAGGAAGGCTTTCCTCACCTTCTTCGAAGCTGCGCGCTGCGCTTGGGGATCCGCAAGAAGCCCGAATATGTCTGGAAGGAGTACCGTGAAAATGGAATGGAAAAATGCTCTATGGCAGTCTACTTGGGAGAAAGCCGGAACTACCCAAACCACCCTTCCTTCCAAATTACCTTCATCGGGCACCGCTTCCCAGTCACTTGCCAGAGCATTGCTCGAAAAGCCCTCAAACAACTGTGTCAAAACTATAGCCGAGAGATCTTTGAGACCCCCCTCCGGTATTTCCCACCCAGCAACAAGAACACCCCCACCTGGAAGAAAAGACTCCAGGCTCTGTCAGGAGGAGATCCCATAGAAGATGATCCCACTATCGTCTACATGGCCGGATACCTCCACACCCTCGACAACCACTACGATGAGCTCTCCTCCCACTGTACCCACCTAAACTCCCGAGTGGAAAGCCTAGAGCAGCAAGTAAAAGAGCTTAAGCAAGAGAAGGCATCCCTCCAGGAGAGTCTCAGCATAGTAGAAGGCGAGGAAGCCAACACCCGTGAGGCCTACCGGACCTTGAAGATAGACTTTGATAAGGAGCTAAAGACACTTGCCCCCAAAAAGAAGATCCAGAAGAAGACCGCTAACCAGGGATGCCAGATAGAGAAGAAGAAGAAGAAGGCCCCTCTAGCCCTACCTCCCCCCTAGAATAGATGACTGGTCCGACGAAGAAGATGTATCCCTAGCCAGCCTCGATGATCTTCTCAAGGCATTTGGGGACACCTTAGACAAGGAACTCGCTAGTACCTCGAAGAACGCTCTCGTGTAGTCCCACCTGTAGTAATCTTATGCTTGTAATGTGATGGTGTAATGAATAAAATAACTTGGTTGAAAACAATTTGCATGTGCATGATAGTGACTCTCTTCCCGGGCAGATGGCTTCGGATAAAACCACGCCTACCGCCTCAGGGATTGGAGCAGGTTTTCCCCAAAGAGCCGAAGGGGAAGTCGTTAGAGAAGAAAGTGAAACCCACCTCCCCGCACCTCCACCCCTACCCTTAGACCTAGCCCAAGTTCTAGCCAATCAGACCCGACTCATCGAGGTCCTCACTCGAAATCTGGAAAATCAACGGCCGAATGGTGGAAGACCGCAAGACAGAATGGGGGACTTCCTAAGACTCAAACCTCCCACGTTCGCCGGATCAAGCAACCCCCTCGATGCAGACGATTGGATGCGCACGATCAAAAGGAAACTGGAAGCCATTGGTTGCCCAGAAAATCAGCATGTTCAACTGGCTGCCCACCAACTTTCTGGGATGGCCTTAGCCTGGTGGGACACCTTCAACGTCACCATCAGGGATGCTACCTGGGTGGAGTTTGAAGCAGCTTTCTGGGAGCACCATGTGCCCCAAGGACTGGTACAGCTTAAGGAGGACGAGTTCCGAGAATTGACTCAAGACGGAAGGTCTGTCAGCGATTATGTGCACAAGTTCACGGAGTTAGCCCGCTACGCGCCAGATGATGTCAATACTGAGAGCAAAAAGATGGCCCGTTTCCTGAAGGGACTCAGGCCAGAACTCAAAACAATTCTGGCTAGCCAATACTTCCTCAACTTCTCTCACCTTTCCAACAAGGCCATGCAAGTTGAAAGAGCTAAGGAGGAAGAAAAAGGACATCTCAAAAGGAAGTTCCAGGTTCTCCGGGCACAGCAGCAGGACCGTCACCAGAAGACTCGATCATTTGGGTTTCCACCCAAGGGGCCCAACTTCAGTAGACCAGCTGGACCCACTCCATCACGATTCAGCCAGCAGAGTCAGAGCTCTTTCCATTCTCCCTCAGTGGCAAGCAACCAACCTCCGGCGAATGCATGTTGGCACTGCGGTGATCCAAGTCACTTCAAGAACAACTGTCCGCAGCTGAAGCCACCAGGACCCGCCTACTCCAACTCGGTGAATGGCCCTAAGAATACCTCGGCATCCGCCCCCAAGGCGCCCTCCACCGTCAGCCAGCAGAACAAGACTCCGTACCAAGGGAGGGCACGTGTAAATCACGTCGATGCCCAGGAAGCTCAGTAGGCTCCGGGAGTAGTACTCGGTGAGTTTCTTGTTGAATTTACTCCCGATACCGTACTTTTCGATTCTGGAGCATCCCACTCCTTCATAGCCACTAGCTTTGTGGAAAAATATGGCATTCCCTCTACTCCTCTAGAGACTCCTTTGGTCACCCGAACCCCAGGGTCCGACCTCCTATGCCAGCTAAAATGCTCTCAAGTCAGAATCCTTTTAAGTGGGGTAGTTTTCCTGGCAGACTTAACCGTCTTGCCATCCAAAGGAATTGATGTAATCCTAGGGATGGATTGGCTAACTAAACACAAAGGCATTATCAGTTGCGCAGACAAGACAGCCCTCCTCACCAACCAGCAGGGAAAGTCAGTCTCTTGCCAGGCACAGCCACCCGCCAGTGACCCAATGATGTTCAATCTAAGAACGGAAAGTATATCAGTAGTAGAGGAATTCATGGACGTATTTCCAGAAGAATTGCCAGGAATGCCACCAGAAAGAGAAGTGGAGTTCTACATAGATCTGATTCCTGGAACAGCACCCATCGCGAAGAGACCATACCGCATGGCTCCTACTGAGTTAGCAAAACTGAAGCTTCAAATCTCAGATCTTCAGCAAAAAGGGTACATTCGTCCTAGCTCATAACCTTGGGGAGCACCAGTCTTGTTCGTCTCCAAGAAGGATGGAAGCATGAGAATGTGTATTGATTACCGATCGTTAAATGAAGTTACCATCAAGAACAAGTACCCACTTCCTCGGATTGACGATCTCTTCGATCAGCTTCAAGGAGCCAAGTACTTCTCCAAGATAGACCTAAGGTCTGGTTACCACCAATTGAGGATCAAGGAGGCAGACATCCAAAAGACTGCATTCGTCACCCGGTACGGGCAATATGAATTCACGGTAATGCCGTTCGGACTGACAAACGCACCCGCCTTTTTCATGAACCTCATGAATAAAGTGTTTATGGAAGAGCTAGATAAGTTTGTCGTAGTCTTCATCGACGACATCCTTATTTACTCCAGGAACCGCGAAGACCATAAGCGTCACCTTCGGATCGTCCTTGGAAAACTCAGAGCACACCAACTTTATGCTAAACTCAGTAAATGTGAATTCTGGTTGGAAAAGATAGCCTTCCTTGGGCATATCTTAACCGCAGAAGGGATAGAAGTGGACCCTTCCAAAGTAGAAGCAGTGTCAAAATGGAGGCAACCAACCAACGTCAGTGAAGTTCGAAGCTTCCTAGGAATGGCAGGGTATTACCGCCGCTTCATCAAAGGATTCTCCAGCATAGCAAGACCAATGACAGAACTTCTCAAGAAAGACCACAAATTTGTGTGGACCTCAAAATGTGAAGGAAGTTTCCAAATCATAAAGGAGAAACTTACAACGGCACCCGTTCTATCGCTGCCAGATATTCATCAAGATTTTGTCGTCTTCTGTGATGCCTCGAGGCAAGGCTTAGGGTGTGTGCTAATGCAAAACGAGAAAGTCATTGCTTACGCATCACGCCTACTCAAGCCGCACGAGCAGAATTACCCCACCCATGATTTGGAATTGGCAGCCATAGTGCATGCCTTAAAGATATGGAGACATTACCTAATCGGAAACAAATGTCACATTTTCACCGATCACAAGAGTCTGAGGTATATATTTACTCAACCTGATCTCAACCTCCGTCAGCAAAGATGGTTAGAACTAATCAAGGATTACGACCTAGAAATTCACTATCACCCCAGAAAGGCCAACGTGGTAGCCGACGCCCTCAGTCGAAAGCCATTCGGAATAAAAGGGACCAACTTTCTAGAAGGCTGGAAGAAAGAATCAGCACAACTAAATGCATGTCTGGGAAACAACGACAGTCTCGAAGTCAAGCCAATGCTAGAAGACCTCATCGGCAAAGCTCAACGTCTAGACTCAGAGACAGCAAGGCTCGTGGAGAAAGCCCGCAAGGAACAACTCCCGGACCTCAGGACAGATGACCAAGGAGTCCTTTGGTTCAAACACCGTCTATGTGTACCAAAAGGGGAGGCCCGAGAAGTCCTACTCAAGGAAGCTCACGACTCGGCCTACTCCGTTCACCCTGGAACTACCAAGATGTACCTGGACCTCAAGACCAGATACTGGTGGAAGGGGATGAAGAAAGAAATAGCTCAGTATGTGGCCCGATGTGACATCTGCCAACGGACGAAGGCCGAACACCAAAAACCTGCTGGCCTATTACAACCCCTCCCGATACCTGAATGGAAGTGGGAAGAAATAGGCATGGACTTCGTAACCGAACTGCCCCGGACGCAGAAAGGGAATGACTCCATTTGGGTAATAATAGATCGCCTCACCAAGGTAGCCCATTTCATTCCCGTGAAAACTACCTTTGGAGGAGCCACCCTTGCCCGGATTTACCTCAAGGAGATAGTCAGACTCCATGGCATCCCAAGGAAGATAGTGTCAGACAGAGGAACCCAGTTCACATCCAAATTCTGGACAAGCCTTCAGAAAGCCATGGGCACCAAGCTAGATTTCAGTACCGCTTACCACCCTCAGACAGATGGGCAGACAGAAAGGGTCAACAAAGTCCTTGAAGATCTGTTGAGAGCATGTGTGTTAGCTTTTGATAGAAGTTGGGAGTCCAGTCTACCCTACGCAGAGTTCTCACACAACAATAGCTATCAGGCCAGCATCAAGATGTCGCCATTCGAAGCACTATATGGACGAAAATGCCAGACCCCTCTCATGTGGTCCAACGTGGGGGAAAAAGCACTAGAGGGACCTGCCTTTGTCAAAGAGGCGAAAGAGAAAGTTGCACTGATCCGCAGAAGGTTGCTTGAAGCTCAAAGTCGGCAGAAGAGTTACGCAGACAACAGGCGGAGGGAACTCCGATTTGAGGAAGGAGACTTCGTCTACCTCAAGGTTTCTCCAATGCGTGGTGTCAGAAGGTTCCAAGTCAAAGGGAAGCTAGCGTGCGCCCGCTTCCCCCCCCCCCTCTCTTCCGGCCCAGGCGGCCCAACCCGCGCGCCGCTCCTGCCCCCTGACCACTGGGCCTCGCCCGTCAGCACCTCACCGCTCTCTCTCTCGCACGGACCTCTCTCACTGGTAGCCCGACCCCACCCGTCAACTCCTTCTCCCTCTCCCATCCCTCACCGGCGCGATCGCCGTCGAGCGCCCCTCGCCTCGTCGCCTCGCCATTAATGCTCGCCCGCCTCCGCGACAACCCCACCACTGTGCTTGAGCCGACCTCTCACCCCCACAGCCTGCCCGAGCCGTCCCAATCGGCGTTAGCGCCATTCCCGTACCCATGGCGAGCTCATCGGTGCTCACCGTCTCCCCCATCCCCCTCCCTCCCCCGAGCGCCTATAAAAGGGCCCGCTCGAGCTCCGTCTTCGCCACACAACACCAGCCATCCTCGCTGCCCTCCTCCCCGAGCGGTTCAAGCAAGCGCCGCCGTGCCCCTGCCTTGCTCCGGTGAGCCCCTTCCCCTCTCTAGCGTCTCTCTGTTCAATTAAGCTATGGCCGAAGCTCCGCCATACACTCGCGATCACTAGGCACCACTTTGCCTCCCCTGTCGTGGCCGGAAACCTCACCGGTGGCTTCGCCGCCGCGGGCGCCCGCCACTGCGCCATGGGCCGGCCGCCATAGGCCCCCGCAGGCCAAATTCGCCCCACCATCGTGACCCACTCCAACCGGCCGTGCTTCGCCACCCCTTCCCCGCTAGAGGACCGGACCAACGGCGGAGAACCGCCGCGGAGCTCGCCGCCGACCGGCCCGGTCGAGCCCCTTTCCCCTCCGTTACCAGTCGCGCCGTCAGGCCCCCCCCTCTGTCTGGCTGGTGGGCCCACGCTACGGTGCTGTCCCCGCCGCCGTTCCCTCGCTGCTGGGCCGTTTGGGCCGCAAAGCGCGCCCGCGCCCGCACGCCATGTGGGCCAAAATCCCCCCCGGCCCGGTTAGGTGGAGAATCCCTTTTCTTTTTCTTTTTCCTATTTTCCTTTCTCATTTTCACATATATATTTAGATACTAATATTTTATGCGCCAAAATTTGTCTAAATAAATTATTAGGGCACAAAAATAATAAAGTATAATAATTTGCACACCCCACAAAGGTCACTATGTTTGATGTATTGTTATTGTCTTGTTTAATTAGCGAAAGAGGGATCCGATCCTCCAGAACTCTTAGCTCCGGAAGAAGGGCAAGAACCCGACCCCTCCGAGATTAACCTCTTGTGCCAGGAAAGCTTCGACGAAGGCAAGTCCATCTTTCCCTTGATGCATTATTTACCTATCTCTCTCTACCACTGCCTAAGCCTGGATTATGGGATGGGAATCGAATTGCATGGTAAGCATGAGAGAGCCCGCATTAACTATTACTTCAATTAAAAGATATGGGACAAGTAAAAGGGGTATAAGTGAAATGTTTTCCAAAAGAGTGCGATGAAGGGTATTCACCCTCATCACCTGGTGAAGTTGGATGATCAGGGACTCCCTGGTTTAGGGGAGGGCCTAAGGTGTTGGCTCAGCTGGTTTAGGCATGAGCAGAAGGATCGTCCTCTCATATAAGGACCGGTTTGTCATCTTTCATTACCTGTACTCTCAAAAGTACAACCACTCGAGGCTGTGTGGGCAGCCACTCAATCTGAACTCGTACGGTCCAACCCCAGGGTTATGAAGGCTGGGGTAGCACCGGAAGGATAAGGAGGGGGAATGTTTTGTCCGGTTTGGACATGGCGGTGGCCTGACTCCTTCCGGTATAACCATTAAGGTTCGGACGTACAAGGAAGGAAAGAGTTTCGGATTCGGGTCTCATTGGCCATGAGATCGCAGAGCCGAACTAGTGGGTAAAGTGTACCCCTCTTCGCAGAGTCTAAACCTATTCGAATAGTCCGTGTCCACTAGTATGGACGAGTCTGGTATGGTATGAAAATTAGTGTTTCTACTACAACTGGGAACAGGGAAATGTATGTGTATGTTCTGAAAAGAAAGTAGTACCACGGGAGCGGGAAGCTCAGTGGTGGTTAAGCAAGTGTTACTTCTATTGTCTTGGGAAAAACCCTAATCATTGAGTACTGCCTTTCTCTGAAAAAGTATGAGTGACTTCAACTCCACCATATAAAGCATGTACATTATAGGTCACTTTCGCTTTACGGGAGTCGGGTGGGCTTGCGGAATACCTAGTGTATTCACCCAGATTTATTTATGTTTTTCAGCAGCTGAAGATTTCTTTTCTGCTATGCTTGATTGATGGGGCTGTGTCTTCACCCAGTTCTGCCTGTGGCTTGGGCTATTTTATCTTCCACTGCGCTTTATGTTTTCTCGGCTCACTTTCGAGCTTGTATCCCCGGTATTGTAATAAATTTATTCAGACTCTGTAACTATTTGAAGTAATGAATGTGGTTACTAGCCTCCTGGGACTAGTAATTGTATCACATTTGAGTCCCAAAGGATCGGGACGCTTCACGGACAGTGAACAGTACCTGTCCAGTGCAGCACCGGACTGTCCGGTGCGACATGAAGTCAGTGCTCCAACAGTTAGAATCTTCAGAACCCTAATGGTTGGGTGATGTGGCTGGCGCACTAGACAGTGTCCGGTACGCCCATCGACAGACAGCCTCCCCAACGGTTATGTGGTGGTTGAGGGCTATAAATAAGCCCCAACCACCACCAATCCAAGCATTCACAACAGTGCATTCAATACAAGAGCAAAGTGCAACACTCCAAGTCACAAATCAAAGCCTCCGATCCAATCAAAGTCCCCAATTCAATTCTAGTGTTTTAGGACTTGTGAGAGGATCGTTCTTGTGTTTCTTTGTTGCTCTTGTTGCTTGGTTGGCTTTCTTCTTTCTCTCATTCTTATTCTCAAAGCCTTGTAAGCGAAGCAAGAGACACCAATTGTGTGGTGGTCCTTGCGGGGTCTAAGTGACCCGGGAAATCAAGGATGGAAGCTCACTCGGTCTAAGTGACCGTTTGAGAAAGGGAAAGGGTTGAAAGAGACCTGGTCTTTGTGACCACCTCAATGGGGACTAGGTTCTTAAGAACCGAACCTCAGTAAAACAAATCACTGTGTCATCCGCTTCATTTGCATTTGATTTGTTTTCGCCCTCTTTCACGGACTCAGATTTATTTCTAACACTAACCCCGGCTTGTAGTTGTGCTTTAAGTTTATAATTTTCAGATTCCGCCTATTCACCCCCCTCTAGGCAACTTTCAATTGGTATCAAAGCCTGATACTTCATTAGAGTCTAACCACTCGAAGTGATGTCGGGAGATCACGCCAAGAGGGAGATCGTGACCAGCGAGAAATTCATAAGACACGGGAAGGCTCCATCAAGGGAGTCCGGCGCCAAAAGCAAGGAGGAATCCCCTCCCGCGTCAAGTCGCATCGGAGTGGCGACAAGAAGAATAAAATGAAGAAAGTGGTCTACTACAAGACCGATTCTTCGTCGCCATCCACCTCCGGCTCCGACACGCCGTCCGTCACTTCTAAGCGCCATGAGCGCAAGAAGTTTAGTAAGATCCCCCTATGCAATCCTCACATTTCCAAACGTGCTCCTTTACTTTCCGTCCCATTAGGCAAACCACCGATTTTTTATGGTGAAGATTATTGTATGTGGAGTGATAAAATGAGGCATCACCTAACCTCACTCCACGCAAGCATATGGGACATTGTTGAATTTGGAGCGCAGGTACCATCGTGGGGGGGGACGAGGGCTATGATTCGGACGAGGTCGCCCAAATCCGGCACTTCAACTCCCAAGCCACTACTATACTCCTCGCCTCTCTATGTCGAGAGGAGTATAATAAAGTACAAGGGTTGAAGAGTGCCAAGGAGATTTGGGACGTGCTCAAGACCACACACGAAGGAGATGAGGTGACCAAGATCACCAAGCGTGAGACGATCGAGAGGGAGCTCGGTCGATTCGTCCTCAACCAAGGAGAGGAGCCACAAGCGATGTACAACCGGCTCAAGACCTTGGTGAACCAAGTACACAACCTCGGGAGCACAAAATGGGATGACCATGAAATGGTCAAGGTTATTCTAAGATCACTCATATTTCGTAATCCTACTCAAGTTCAATTAATACGTGGTGATCCTAGATACAAGCTAATGTCTCCCGAGGAAGTGATAGGGAAGTTTGTGAGCTTTGAACTAATGGTCAAAGGCTCCAAACACATCATCAACTTGGAGCAAGGCGCCATCTCCACACCTGAGGTGCAACCCGTCACATTCAAGGCGACGGAAGAAGAGAAGAAAAAATCTACACCAAGTAGAATTCCCATCGACGCCTCCAAGCTTGACAACAAGGAAATGGTGCTCATCATCAAGAGCTTTCGCCAAATCCTCAAGCAAAGGAAGGGTAAAGATTACAAGCCCCATTCCAAAAGGGTGTGCTACAAGTGTGGTAAGCCCGGTCATTTTATCACTAAATGTCCTATGTCTAGTGATCGTGACAGGGGCGATGACAAGAAGGAAAAGAGGAAGGAAAAGAAGAGGTACTACAAGAAGAAGGGCGGCAATGCCCACGTGTGTCTGGAATGGGACTCCAATGAGAGCTCCACCGACTCCTCCGACGAGGATGCCGCCAACATCACCGTCAACAAGGGCCTCCTCTTCCCAAACGTCGGCCACAAGTGCTTCATGGCAAAGGACGGTAAAAAGAAGAAGGTAAAATCTAGAGCCTCCACTAAATATATAACATCTAGTGATGAGGATAGCTCTAGTGAAGATGAGGATGATTTGCTCACTCTTTTTGCCAACCTTAACATGCAACAGAAATAAAAATTGAATGAATTGATAGGTGCTATTCATGAGAAGGATGAACTCTTGGACAGCCAAGAGGAATTCCTTATTAAGGAAAACAAAAGGCATGTTAAAGTGAAAAATGTTTATGCTTAGGAAGTAGAGAAAAATGAAAAATTAACTAATGAGCTTAGCATTTGCCATGACACCATTTCCAACCTTAGAACTGAGAATGCTAGTTTAATTGCTAAGGTTGAAAAATTAAATGCCTGTAATGATTCAATTGTCAGTCTTAGAAATGAAAATGATAGTTTACTTGCTAAGATTGATAAATTGAATCCATCACTTTCTAGCCTTAAAATTGAAATGATAAATTAATTTCTAAGGCTAAAGATTTAAATGCTTACAATGATTCTATTTCTAGTCTTAGAAATGAGAATGCCATATTACATGCTAAGATTGATGAATTAAATGCTTGCAAACCCTCTACATCTACTATTGATCATGTCACTATTTGTACTAGTGTAGAGAAGTTAATGTTGATGCTATTCATGATCAACTTGTTTTAATTAAACAACAAAATGATCATATAACTCAATTAACTGCTAAAATTAATGAGCATGAAATGAAAAATAAAAAATTTAAATTTTCTAGGAGCATGCTCTATAGTGGGAGACGCCCTGGCATTAAGGATGACATTGGTTTCCAACAGGGAAGCAATGTCAAAATTAATGCCCCTAAGAAATTGTCTAACTTTGTCAAGTGCAAGGCTCCCATGGTTCAGGATAACGAGGGTTACATTTTATATCCTTCTGGTTATCCTGAGCATAAAATTAGGAGAATTCATGCTAGGAAATCTCATTCTGTTTCCCATCATGCTTTTATGTATAAGAATGAGGCATCTAGTTCTAGGCAATCAACCCATGTTAAATTGCCTAAAAAGAAATCTCCTACTGCATCAAATGAGCCATTTATTTCATTCAAAACTTTTGATGCATCTTATGTTTTAACTAACAAATTAGGCAAAGTAGTTTCCAAATATATTGGGGCCAAACACAAGGGCTCAAAGACTTGTGTTTGGGTGCCCAAGGTGCTTGTTTCTAACGTGAAAGGACCAAAGATTGTTTGGGTACCTAAGAACAAGGCCTAAATTGTTTTGTAGGTTTATGCATCCGAGGGCTCAAGCTGGATAATTGATAGTGGGTGCACAAACCATATGACTGGGGAGAAAAGGATGTTCTCCTCCTACGAGAAAAACCAAGATCCCCAATGAACTATCACATTCGGTGATGGAAATCAAGGTTTGGTCAATGGACTTGGTAAAATTGCAATATCACCTGACCATTCAATTTCCAATATTTTTTGTGTAGATTCTTTAGATTATAACTTGCTTTCTGTATCTCAATTATGTAAAATGGGCTATAACTGTCTTTTAAGTGATACTGGTGTTACTGTCTTTAGAAGAAGTGATGATTTAGTAGCATTTAAGGGAGTGTTAGAGGGTCAGCTATACTTAGTTGATTTTAATAGAGCTAAACTCGGCACTTGCTTAATTGCTAAGACTAATATGGGTTGGCTCTAGCATCGCCGACTAGCTCATGTTGGGATGAAGAATCTCCACAAACTTCTAAAGGGAGAGCACATTTTTGGACTAACAAATGTTCATTTTGAGAAAGATAGGGTTTGTAGCGCATGTCAAGCAGGAAAGCAAGTTGGTGCCCATCATCCACATAAGAACATCATGACAACAGACAGGCCGCTCGAGCTACTCCACATGGATTTATTTGGCCTGATAGCTTACATAAGCATCGGTGGGAGTAAGTACTGTCTAGTTATTGTGGATGATTATTCTCGCTTCACTTGGGTGTTCTTTTTGCAGGAAAAATCTCAAACCCAAGAGACCTTAAAGGGATTCTTGAGACGGGCTCAAAATGAGTTCGGCTTAAGGATCAAAAAGATAAGAAGCGATAATGGGACGGAGTTCAAGAATTCACAAATTGAAGACTTCCTTGAGGAGGAGGGCATCAAGCACGAGTTCTCTTCTCCCTACACACCTCAACAAAATGGTGTAGTGGAGAGGAAGAATAGAACTCTACTGGATATGGCGAGGACCATGCTTGATGAGTACAAGACTTCGGACCAGTTTTGGGCCGAGGCGATTAACACCGCCTTGAAAGGGAAATAGGGTCAAACCTTTTCCAATATGAATTTTGGTGGTTGAATTGCCCAACACAAATTATTGGGCTAATTAGTTTGCTCTAGAATATATGTTCTACAGGTGCCAAAGGTTCACAACAAACCAATACAAAGATAAAAGAAAGGGTTCAAAACAAAGGAGCAAAGTTAAACAGAAGGCAGCCCTAGTCTGGCGCACTGGACTGTCCGGTGTGCCACCGGACAGTGTCCGGTGCACCAGGGAGGATTCACTCGAACTTGACAGTCTCGGGAATTTTGGGAAGCCGCTCCGCTATAATTCACCGGACTGTCCGGTGTAACACCAGACTGTCCGGTGTGCTAGCAGAGCAACGACTACTTCGCGCCAACGGTCGTCTGCAAGGAACAGTAAAAGCAAACAGTGCGCGCCTGCGTGCGCAGAAGTCAGAGCAGGCGCCCAAAGGCGCACCGGACAGTGAACAGGAGCTGTCCAGTGCACCACCGGACTGTTCGGTGGCCCCACTTGTCAGAGCTCCAACGGTCGGAACCCAACGGCCTGGTGACGTGGCTGGCGCACCAGACAGAGTCCGGTGGCGCCCCGGACTGTCCGATGCGTCATACGACAGAAGCCTTCACCAACGGCCATATTAGTGGTTGGGGCTATAAATACCCCCCCCCAACCACCACTCTTCGAAGTATCCAAGTTTCAGCCATTTGCATTCAATACAAGAGCTCTAGACTTCACTCCAAGACACAAACAAAGAGATCAAATCCTCTCCCAAGTCCAAAGTTCATTCCAATCAAATAGTGACTAGAGAGAGTGACATTTGTGTTCTTTTGAGTTCTTACGCTTGGATCGCTTTTCTTCTTCTTTCTTTCTTGTTCCCAACTCAATTGTAATCAAGGCAAGAGACATCAATTGTGTGGTGGTCCTTGTGGGGACTTGGTGTCCCGATTGATTGAGAAGAGAAGCTCACTCGGTCTAGGTGACCGTTTGAGAGAGGGAAAGGGTTGAAAGAGACCCGGTCTTTGTGACCACCTCAACGGGGAGTAGGTTTGCAAGAACCAAACCTCGGTAAAACAAATCACCGCGTCTCACTCCTCATTTGCTTGCGATTTGTTTTTGCCCTCTCTTTCGGACTCGATTATATTTCTAACGCTAACCCCGGCTTGTAGTGTGTGCCTAAGTTTATAATTTTCAGATGCCGCCTATTCACCCCTCCCCTCTAGGCGGCTTTCAATTGGTATCAGAGCCCGGTGCTTCATTAGAGCTTAACCGCTCGAAGTGATGTCGGGAGAACACACCAAGAAAGAGATGGTGACCAATGAGAAGCCCGCCACAAGCCACGGGAAGGCTCCATCGGGAGAGTCCCGCAACAAGAAGGAGGAATCACCTCCTCACGAGTCGCATCGGATTGGCCACAAGAAAAAGAAGATGAAGAAGGTGGTCTACAATGAGACCGATTCTTCGTCGCCATCCACCTCTGGCTCCGACGCGCCGTCCATAACTTCTAAGCGCCATGAGCGCAAGAAGTTTAGTAAGATCCCCCTACGCTATCCTCGCATTTCTAAGCGTACTCCTTTACTTTCCGTCCCATTAGGCAAACCACCGGTTTTTTACGGTGAAGATTATAACATGTGGAGTGATAAAATGAGGCATCACCTAACCTCACTCCACACTAGTATTTGGGATGTTGTTGAGTTGGGAGTGCAGGTACCATCCATAGGGGATGAAGACTATGATTCGGACGAAGTTGTCTAAATCCGGCACTTCAACTCCCAAGCCACCACTATACTCCTCGCCTCTCTAAGTCGAGAGGACTATAACAAGGTGCAAGGGTTGAAGAGCGCCAAGGAAATTTGGGACGTGCTCAAGACCGCGCACGAAGGAGATGAGGTGACCAAGATCACCAAGAGGGAAACGATCGAGGGGGAGCTCGGTCGTTTTATGCTCAACCAAGGAGAAGACCCGCAAGCCATGTACAACCGGTTAAAGACCTTGGTTAACTGTAACGCCCTGAATTTGGGGGTAGATTTTTTTCTTCTTTTCATTCACCAAATTCGGGTGTTACTCTCTTTTCTCTTCCCGTTTCGCTCCTTCTTTCCAATTTCAAACCAGTATAATAACGGGTGTCCGTGTCATGTATAAACAAAACCTAAGTGTCATGAGTGTTGCATCATGCTGAAGCATATTTCTTTGTCTGATGTCGTGTTTAATCGTGTGTTCGTCTCGTCTCGGTTTGGATTTCGGTTCGTGATCGGAATTCCGATTGGTGTTCGACCCGCGGAGTGACCTAGCCCGGCCCAGTCCGGCCCGGTCCGGCCCACGCGCCCCTGGCGCCCCTTGCCCACCCATGCGTGTGCCCCCTCTCCCTAGTCCCGTTGTCTTATTTGATTTTCTCCCATGCAGTAACTTCCCTATCCCACCTCTCTCTCTCCCCGTGGTGCCCTAGGGTTTAGAGACGAGATCGCCAGAGTTTGGATCCCCGGAGGTGAGTTTTCCCCTCCCCTTTCCTTTCTCTTTCTCCCTCCTCCCCCTCCCTTCTTCTTCCCCTGGCTGCGTGCCCTCCCCTGCCCCGTCGCACGCCGTGGCGGCGGCTCAGCCGCGCCGCATCCCGCGCTCGGCCCCGAGCCCCCCCGGCGAGTCCCGCCCGACCGAGCCCCTCCCCACGTCGCCCCCCCGGTGAGTCCTGCCCCGGCCGAGCCCCTCCCCGCGTCGCGCCCCCCCCCCCGGCGAGTCCCGCCCCGGTCGAGCCCCTCCCCGCGTCGTGCCTCCCCGGCCGAGCCCCTCCCCACGTCGCGCCCCCCTCGGCGAACCCCTCCCCGGCCGCGCCCCTCCCATGCGTCGCTCCCCCAGCCGCGCCCTGGCCGCGCGCCCTCTGCTGTGTCCTCGCGCGCCCTGGTTTAATCCATTTTAATTTTGTTTAGTCAATGTGCTGCGTCACGCGCTTCGCCGCGCGACGGTTCATTCTAATTTCATCTTTATAAATGTGCTGCGTCGCACGCTTCATCGCGTGATGGTCCTTTTAAATTTATATTTATTAATGTGTTGCGTCGCACGCTTCGTCGCGCGACGATTCGTTTAATTTATATTTATTGCAGTGCTGCGTCGCACGCTTTGTCGCGCGATGAAATGCAGTTCTGTTGGCGTAAGCCGTTGTGCATTTCGTCGCACAACGCTTAACGTTTGTCTTTAATTAATGCAAGAATCTTGTTGCACGCTCTGTCGCGCGGCAAGTCATTTATTTCTTAAATCAATTTAAATGTTGTGTCGTACGTCTCACCATATGACCAATCCCTTTCGTTCATCTTTACCTATTTATAGTGACTAAATGTGGAACATGACTTTACTTTATGCTAAACGCAGTGTCTAATTTGATATCCTTTTGTTTAAACGAATGATTTAATTTATAATTATGTAAAGTGATTGCCTCTCGACCGTAGACCCGACTGTCATTTCCTCGTTCTCTCTTAACCGTAATTGTGAGCCCCGCATTGAACGTCTGTTTATTTATTGCATTCCATTGTATGGTGTACTGTTCTTTTGGTATTAAATGTGTGGAATGTATGTTTGAACTCGTATAGAGAACGATCTGGTTGAAGAGCCCGAGGAACTCACAGGAGAAGCCCCTAAGCAGTAGCTAGTTGGTGGAGGCAAGTGTCCCTTGACCCATCTATGTCCTACTCATTCTTATAACTCACTCCCCGCATTTACACACTTTATACCTAAGGATTGACTAGCTTTTATTTATTTTGTCCTTGTCTACCTATTTTGGTTGGGTTATTATAGTTTAGCTTTATGCTAGTGCTTCACATTAATCAATGAACATGATGAGATTATCTATGATACGCTGTTTTCCCTTTTGATTATGATGATGGTACCGTGACATTTAAGGGGGCTCGAGCTGTTTCTCGAGTGCCTCTCCGTAAGGACCTGTTCGTTGGATGACCGCCCGGGAAAACAGTGCAACCATGAGGGCGGAGTGGGACGCCCTTAGCTGAATAATTAGAGGAACTGAGGTGTAGTTTGCTTCGCCGTCGTGCCGTCAATGGGGCTCGGTGTATGCGGCTCGCTCTGCCAAGGTTGGTTTGCCCCTTGGGGAGGAGTGCGGTACATTTCGAAAACCTAACGGGTGGCTACAGCCTCAGTGAATCTTTGTAAAGGCTACGTAGGGAGACCCTGCCTATTCACCTTGGTAGTGTTTAAGGGTTTGATCAGCCCGAGGCAAGAGGGAATCACGGCTTGTGGGTAAAGTGCGCAACCTCTGCAAAGTGTTATGAAACTGATATATCAGTCGTGCTCGCGGTTATGAGCGGCCAAGGGAGCTCTATTGATTAGTGGTACTTGATCAGAGACGTTTTGGTTTATAGGTGGCAATGAGATTGATGGTTTTGGTTATGACCATGGTACTGGTAAGTGGTATTCTTTCCGTTTGGAAAGGGTACATCAGGTTAATAACTTGGGTTAATGCTAAAACCTGGCTTTCTACTAGTAAATAATAACCTGACCAACTAAAAGCAACTGCTTGACTTAACTCCACATAAAGCTAGTCCACTACAGCCAAACAGGACACTTGTTGAGTATGTTGATGTGTACTCACCCTTGCTCTACACACCAACCTCCCCCTCAGGTTGTCCGCATTGCAACCACTGCTCAGGAGAAGATGAAGCCGTGGAAGGAGACCACTAGGAGTTCCAAGATTATGATGAGTTCTAGGCTTGGGTTAACGGCAACCCCCAGTCGGCTGCCTGTGAAGGCCGTGTGTATCTACGTTTCTTTTCCGCACTTTGATTATTATAAAGACTATGTGGATGTCTCAGGATATGATGTGATCGACTATTTTTCCCCTTTTATATTATGATTTGAGCACTGTGTGATGATGTCCAGTTATGTAACTGTTGTTTACGTGAATTGTTGATCCTGGCATGTACATGGTTCGCATTCGGTTTGCCTTCTAAAACCGAGTGTGACATAGGTGGTATCAAAGTCGTGCTGACTGTAGGACCGCTAACCTAGAGTAGAATGGTCATTCTAAGGATTATAGACCCCTATTCTTGCCTTGACTTTGGTATCCCTTCAAAAGTTGGTCATATTGACCAAACCTATGTTCTACTATATATTATTCCTTGCTAAAAATCTTTTTGTTTATTCTAATTCCTCATTTATTCATGGCTTACTTGCTGGTCATATTAGTTCTGATCTCACTCTTATGCTTACGGTGTCTTTTGTAGATGGCTCGTCTTAGACACACTGCACGGAAGTCCGTCATCCCCTTCTTACCCTCTCGTCTCGCAGAGCGTCCGCTTCATCGTCCAGTGACCGGTCAGTCCAGGCATTTGGAGAGGCTGCACCATCGCCTGCACGAGGAGTAGGAGTGTCGACGATAGGAGCAGGAGCAGCAGGGCTCTTCTTTCTTGCTCCAGCAGGAGATAGAGTCTGTGAGGAGCTGCTCCCCCGTGCTTCCCCTGGAGGCACCCCTGCACCACCACTAAGCGCCCCAGCCCCTGGAGTAGCTGCTGGAGGAGACCCAGACGACGGAGGTGGCGACAGCAGCTCGAGCCATGACACCGACCTTTCCGCCGACCAGGAGCCAGAAGGATGGGTTGCTCGACCCATCACTCGCGACGCTGCTCGCGGGTGTCACTTCCACGACGCGCTCGACACCCTGCTACGCCAGGCACTCGACCGGCGTACTTGGTCCATTGAGTATCGCTGTGTGGTCTTCCAGCACCGTCGCGGGGTCTACCCGGACCGCTGGGAGGTGACCTGCTTGGTGCGCCATCCGAAGAATAGTCTCTGGGGTGCGGAGGTCTGCTCAGAGCACTATTCCATCTCTGAGCGGGACTCAGCTGAGGCGGCCATGCAAGATGCCGCACGGCGTGCGCTTTTGCACTACTTTTTAGTGCTCGGTGGGGTAGCTGATGGTCTCAACCTGAAGTATTACCCCCACCGTCCATCTGGCAGCACAAGATGCGTGATTGTCTCACCTGTTGGTGAGGACAATCCTAGGTTGAGCAGCACAGTCAACCTAGTCGTCGTGCTAAACACGGAGCTGGACCATGCATTAGACGAGCTGAGTAGTGCTTGTGCTGAGATTGCCTAGCTGTGGGCTGAGCGCGCGGAGCGTCGTCACCTGGATGATGGCTCCCCCGCTCCCGTCGGGACTCAGCACCCGTACCGCTCACCTCGGCATGGACACCAGTCTTATGGCAACCCCGACTGCACGACCAAGATAGACTTAGAACCATAGATCGTCAGTGTTGAGTCTTGTAATAAATGCTTAATATAGAAGTTTTAGTCTCAGTCTCAGTCTCAGTCTTAGCGTTAGTCTCTGTCACACCCGGTTTTAGAAGGTAAACCGAATGCGAACCATGTATGTGCCAGGATCAGTTATTCACGTACACAGCAGTTACATAACATGGACATCATCACACAGTGCTCAAAATAGTATTAAAAGGGGAAATAATAGTCGATTACATCATACGTCTGAGACGTCCATATAGTCCTTACAGTAAATCAAAGTGCGAAAACGAAACATAGATAACCGCGGCCTTCACAGGCAGCCGACTGGGGGTTGCCGCTAACCCACACCTAGAACTCGTCGTAGTCTTGGAACTCCTGGAAGTCTCCTTCCACAGCTTCATCTTCGCCTGAGCCGTGGTTGCAATGCTGACAACCTGGGGGGGTTTGGTGTGTAGAGCAAGAGTGAGTACACATCAACATACTCAGCAAGTATCCTGTTTGGCTGTAGTGGACTAGCTTTATGTGGGGGTAAGTCAAGCAGTTGCTTTTAGTTGGTCAGTTTATTATTTACTAGTAGAAAGCCAGGTTTTAGCATTAACCAAAGTTATTAACCCAAAGTACCCTTTCCAAACGGAAAGAATACCACTTACCATTACCATAAGCATAATCATAACCATCCTCATTGTCATCTGTAAACCAAAATGTCTCTGATCAAGTACCACTAATCACTGGAGCTCCCTTGGCCGCTCATAACCGCGAGCACGGCTAATATATCAGTTTTCAAACACTCTGCAGAGGTTGTGCACTTTACCCACAAGCCGTGATTCCCTCTTGCCTCGGGCCGATCAAACCCTTAAACACTACCAAGGTGAATAGGCAGGGTCTCACTACGTAGCCTTTACAAAGATTTCCCGGGGGCTGTAGCCGCCCGTTAGGTTTCCTAAATGTACCGCACTCCTCCCCAACGGACAAATCAACCTTGGTAGAGCGAGCCGCATACACCGAGCCCCATTGACGGCACAACGGCTAAGCGAACTACACCCCGGTTCCTCTAATTATTCAGCTAAGGGCGTCCCACTCCACCCTCATGGTTGCACTGTTTTCCCGGGCGGTCATCCATAGAACAGGTCCTTACGGAGAGGCACTCGAGAAATCGCTCGAGCCCCCTTGAAGACCACAAGTACAACATCATAATAAGAGAAGGGAAAATAGCGTATCATATATAATCTCATCATGTTCATTGATTAGAGTTTGAGCAATAGCATGAAGCTAAACAATAATAATCCGACCCAAATAGGTAAACAAGGACATGGATAACAAAAGCTAGTCAATCCTTAGGTATAAATGTGTAATGCGGGAGGTGAATTAAAGAATGAATAGGACAGAGATAGGTCAAAGGACACTTGCCTCCACCAACCGACTGCTGCTCAGGGGCTTCTCCTGCGAGTTCTTCGGGCTCTTCGACCGGATCGTTCTCTATGCGATTGCAAGCATACATACATACATCCATTCAAATTAGGAAACAAACAGTACACCACACAAGGGGACAAATAAAGTAAATATGCATCAAGTATGACATTCGGTAACGCATTCGTTAAGGTTAGAAAGAAACGGGGAAAGGTCTCGTAGGGGTTAAAGCTTATGCACGAATGATTAGTTACAATTGGTTCTAACAAAAGAATTTAGTTATATGCACTAATGGAAACCTAGTCATTTTTAGTTGATCAACATTGAACTGGATAAACAATTGATTATATGAATTAACTAGCGTAACGGAATTCTAAATTAAGTTTTCTTATTTCATTAACATGAACGATGATTAGCTTGTCCAAAACAAAATAAATAACAATGATGAAAGAAAATAAAATAAAATAAAATAAATAAAAAAAGGGGGGGCGGTTGAACCGGCCGGGGGGGCGGTTGAACCGGCCAGGGGCAGGGGCGGCTGGGCAGGGCGCGGGCGCGGGGCGGCCGAGCTGGGGCGGCTGGCCGCGGGCAGGGGCGGCCGAGCGGCGGTGCGGGCGGCCGAGCCGGGCGGGCACAGGGGCGGCCGAGCCGGGCGGGCACAGGGGCGGCCGAGCCAGGCGGCAGTGCGCGGGCAGGGGCGGTTGGGCCGGGCGGCGGCCTGACCGGGGAGAGGGAGGGGAGGGGAGAGGGAAGGGAGAGGGGAGGGCTCACCGAGGACGGGGACGGGGCGGTCGGGCGGCGGTGCGGCCGAGCTGCAGGGGCGGCCGAGCTGCAGGGGGCGGCGGCTAGAGAGAAAATGGGAGAAAGGGAGGGAGAGAGAGGGATTTGGGGGAAAGAGGGAGGGGCGGCTGGGCCAGCTGGGCCCAAAGGGGGCGCGCGGGGGGGCGGCTGGGCCGGCCAGGGGCGGCTAGGTCGGCCGGGGCGGCCCACGGCGCGGGAGAGAGAAAAAGGGAGGAGAGAGAAGGAAGGAAAAAAAGAAAAAGAAAAAAAGGTTTTCTCCTTTTCGAAATTCGTTTTTCCTGGATGAATGCACTTACATTTTTAAGCAATCGAAAGAATGCATGGTTCGGCATGATGCATCAAACAACATAAAGTATTTTAAGGTTTTGCTTTATGCGGGAATTTCAAGCCGAACCCCGCTAAAACTTTGGAAAAGGTCAAGGTTTAGCGAGAGAACGAGAAAAGAAAAGAGTAACGCCTGAATTTGGTGAGAGAAAAGAAGAAAAAATTCTACCCCCAAATTCAGGGCGTTACAAACCTATCCCCCTTAAAAGAATCTCGCCCTCGAGATTCAGGGTTGGCTAGCAAAGAGCTCAGGGTATTTAGCCATCAGATCATCTTCACGCTCCCAGGTCGCTTCTTCCTCAGAGTGGTGATTCCATCTGACTTTGCACATTCTGGTGGTCTTCCTTCGGGTGACTCTGTCTGCAACCTCAAGGATCTGCACTGGCTTCTCAACGTAGGTCAAGTCCTCCTGGACTTCAAGACCTTCCACTGGCAACTGCTCTTCTGGCACACGCAAGCACTTCTTCAACTGAGACACATGAAAGACATTATGCACAGCGGACAAATTCTCTGGCAGACTGAGCTGATAGGCCACTTCTCCACGCCTTGAGAGGATTTGGTACGGACCAATGTAGCGGGGTGCTAGCTTGCCTTTGATTCCGAACCTTCTGACTCCCCTGATCGGTGACACTTTCAGATAGACATAGTCTCCGACTTCAAAACTCAGCTCTCTTCTTCTTGTGTCTGCATAGCTTCGCTGCCTCGATTGCGCTATCTTCAGATTCTCCCGGACCATCTTGATGTTCTCTTCGGCTTCAAGTAGAATGTCTGGCCCAAACACCTGCTTTTCTCCAGGCTGATCCCATTGCAACGGAGTTCTGCAACTCCTTCCATAGAGCGCCTGAAACGGTGACATCTTCAAACTGGCCTGGTAACTGTTGTTATAGGAAAACTCTGCATAAGGCAATCGCTTGTCCCATCCGGACTGATCTTGCAACGCACAGGCTCTCAACATGTCTTCAAGAATTTGATTGGTTCTTTCGGTCTGGCCATCTGTCTGCGGATCATAAGCTGAACTGAAATTCAGATGTGTGCCCAAAGCTTCATGCAATTGCTGCCAGAAATGAGAGGTGAACTGCGTTCCTCTGTCTGACACTATCTTCTTTGGCACACCATGAAGACAAACGATCCGAGACATATACAACTCTGCCAATACGGCACTGCTGTAGTTGGTCTTGACTGGTATGAAGTGGACTGACTTGGTCAAGCGGTCCACTACTACCCAAATGGAATCATAGCCGGCTCGAGTGCGAGGCAATCCGACTATGAAATCCATACCGATTTCATCCCATTTCCACTGAGGGATCTGCAACGGTTGCAACAATCCAGCTAGTCTCTGGTGCTCTGCCTTAATTCTTCGGCAACTATCGCACATAGCCACATGCTCTGCGATTTCCCTCTTCATTCCGTACCACCATAATTTCTTTTTCAGATCTTGATACATCTTCTCACTACCAGGGTGAATCGAATAAGCAGTCTCATGAGCTTCCTTAAGAATCAACTCCCGAATGGATTGGACATTGGGAACGCACAATCGGTCTTTGAACCATACCACACCTTCTGCATCTTTACGAAAATCTTTGCCTTTGCCATCTAGGATCAGTCGCCGAATCTCACTGATCTTTTCATCATTCTTCTACGCTTCTTTGATTTCTCGCTCCAAGGTAGGTTCCAACTCAACTGTGACTCCTCGCGAATTGTTCAGAAACCCGAGACTCAACCTGTCAAACTCTTTGGCCAACTCATAAGGCATCGGACGAGCGACCATCAGATTGACTTGACTCTTCCTGCTCAAAGCATCTGCCACTACGTTTGCTTTGCCTGGATGGTAATGGATCTCCAACTCATAGTCTTTGATCAGCTCTAACCATCTTCGCTGCCTCATATTCAATTCTGACTGAGTGAATATGTACTTCAGACTCTTGTGGTCTGTGTAAACATCGCATTTCTGTCCATACAGATAGTGCCTCCATGTCTTCAGTGCGTGAACCACTGCTGCCAACTCTAGGTCATGGATTGGGTAATTCTTCTCATGAACCTTCAGCTGTCGGGACGAGTAAGCCACAACTCTTCCCTCTTGCATCAATACGCATCCCAAACCTGTGTAACAAGCATCACAGTACACAGAGAAGGGCTTGTGCACATCAGGCAAGACTAGGACAGGCGCTGTAGTCAACTTCCCTTTCAGCGCTTCGAAGGCCTCTTGACATTTCTGGGTCCACTTGAACTCAACCTTGTTGCCTAGCAACGCTGTCATTGGTTTCGCAATCTTCGAAAACCCTTCAATGAATCGCCGATAATATCCGGCCATTCCAATGAAGCTCTTGATTCCTCGAGCATCCGTTGGCGCTTTCCAGTTCAGAATGTCTGCCACTTTCTTCGGATCCACAGCCAATCCTTCTTTGTTGATTATGTGACCCAAGAACAGGACTTCACTGATCCAGAACTCACACTTGCTCAACTTTGCATACAACTGGTGCTCTCGCAATCTCTGCAATACCATCCTCAAATGATCTGCATGTTTTTCTTCGCTTTGAGAATAAACCAGAATGTCATCAATGAATACCACCATGAACTTATCAAGATAATCCATGAATACGCTGTTCATCAAGTTCATGAAAAACGCTGGTGCATTGGTCAAACCAAAAGACATCACTGTGAACTCATATAACCCATACTTGGTAGTGAATGCCGTCTTCGGAATGTCCGAAGGTCGGATCCTGAGCTGATGATAACCTGACCTCAGATCGATCTTGGAGAACACACTGGCTCCTCTCAACTGGTCGAACAGATCTTCTATTCTGGGCAAAGGGTACTTGTTCTTGATCGTGACTTCATTCAAAGCTCGATAATCGATACACATCCTTTTGGTGCCATCTTTCTTTTCCACGAACAAGACAGGGGTGGCCCAAGGCGAGGTGCTTGGCCGGATGTAACCTTTCTCTGACAGCTCATCAATCTGCTTCTTAAGCTCAACCAACTCTGGTCCGGATATTCTATAAGCTCTCTTAAAGATAGGGGCGGTTCCAGGAAGAAGCTCTATGGCAAACTCAACTTTCCGCTCTGGTGGCATACCCGGTAAATCCTTTGGAAACACATCTGGAAATTCAGACACAACCTTGATACTCTCAATTGGGTCTGCTTCACTGCTATCGACAGCCATCTGATAACAACTTCCTTTCTTCAGCTCAGGCGGGACTAACTCGATCACCACTTCCTCTCCTAGTGGGGACACCAACTTGATTGTCCTTTTATCACAACTGATAACTGCCTGATACTTATCTAGCCAATTCATCCCTAGGATGACATCTATTCCCTGAGTACCCATTACTATAAGGTTAGCGGGAAACGCTATCCCCCTTATTTCCACACTTATATTCAAACAAATGCTATCGGCTCGAATTCTACCACCGGCTGAGTCAATTTGAATGGGGGTTGACATGGTAGTAATTGGAAGATTATGTGCTTCTACCCACGATGCAGTAATGAAAGAATGCGTTGCTCCAGTATCAAATAACACTTCTGCAATATGGGAGTCGACTGGGAACATACCTACTATCATGTCGGGGGTCTCCTGAACTGCTTCAGCCTCCAAGTGGTTCAGTCTCCCATGATTATAGCGCGGTTGAGAGCGGTTGCCTGCTCCAGGCTGAGACACATTCTGCTTTGCTAGGGCATTGGGGCCTGACTGCTGCTGGGCTGCCTTCTTCGGGCATTGCATCACCTAGTGGCCTTGCTCTCCATAGTGGAAACATGCTCTGTTTCCAACCTGAGCTGGTGCTGCCTGACTGTTCTGCTGGTTTGCTGGGGCAGGAAGACGAGGTGTCTGCTGATTCTGCCTCTAAAACTGACCTCCTGACTGATTGCTCTGACGGTTCTGGTAGTGGTGCTGAGGATACTGCCTTTGGAACTGCTGCTGCTGAGGTGGACGCTGGTTCTGCCTGAACTGTTGAGGTTGATTGCCTGAGAAACGAGGACGACTGCTGCTTCCAGGCTGGGGTCCACTGATCTTGCGCTTACGATCCTCCATCTCCTTACGCTTCCTTTCTGTCATGATTGCTCTGTCAATCAGGTGCTGGAATGTCGGGAAGGTATGATTCATCAGTTGGTACTGAAGAGGGTCAACCAAGCCTCTCAAGAAACGGTACTGTCGCTTGGCGTCGGTGTTGACATCTTCAGGAGCATAGCGAGACAACTGCAGAAACCTGTCTCGATACTCACTAACAGATGATGACCCTTGCTTAAGGGCCAGGAACTCCTCCTTCTTCACTGTCATCAGACCTGCAGGCACATGGTACTGACGAAAGCTACCTCTAAACTCTTCCCAGGTGATGGCATCGGGGTTGGCATGGGTGGCGGGATAAGACTCCCACCATGATTGGGCTACTCCTCTCAACAGATGGGGACCATACAAGACTTTCTCCCTGTCATCACACTGAGCGGTATGCAACTCCCGCTCCATAGTGCGCAGCCAATCTTCAGCATCCATGGGGTCAGAAGAGTGAGCGAACGTTGGGGGATGACCTCTCATGAATTCAGCACGCTTGTCTCTGGGCATCTGAGGCATCTGAGGCTGGGGTGGTGCTTGCTGCTGTTGCTGCTGCTGCTGCTGCTGAATGGCGGCCAGAGTCTGACCGATGGCTTGAACCGCTTGAGTCTGCATCAGAAACATCTGCTCGATCGACATCGGGGGCGGGGGTGGCAGGTGCTGCTGCTGGGGCACCTCATCCTGCGGAGCGGCTCGCTCCTGCTGAGCACGCCTTCCTCCTCTGCGCCTGTTCTCTGACATCTGCAGAATGCAACCACGCATCAGAACTGATCTGGCAAATCTTGCAGCATAAGAAAAGAGTATAGAATTCTTCAACAGCACTGAACAGATGAGCATCTTCACTGATCTCCAACACAGACCACACAGCTTCTCAGATAAAGAGGAAAGTGGAATAAAAGGTTTCCCAACTATATAACTAACTCCATTAACATAATATGTAAACCAAAATGCAGGGGATACCCACACTCTGGTGACAGTCATTACAAAAATCCAAACCAAACATAGTTCATCATGACAAACATAGATGCATAGGACATAGCAAACTATCCTGTCTAACTAAGACTAACTAAAAGCGGGACTAACGCTAAGACTGTAGCTTCTACGTATATATTTTGTATTAATTACAAGATCCAACTCTAACGATCTATGGTACTAGATTTATCTTGGTCTTGCAGTCGGGATTGCCATAAGACTGGAGTCCACGCCGAGGTGAGCGGTACGGGTGCTGAGTCCCAACGGGAGCGGGGGAACCATCATCCAGGTGACGACGTTCCGCGCGCTCAGCCCGCAGCATGGCGATCTCAACACGAGCCCTACTCAACTCGTCTAATGCATGGTCCAGCTCCGTGTTTAGCACGGCGGCTAGGTTGACTGTGCTGCTCAACCTAGGATTGTCCTCACCAGCAGGTGAAACAATCACGCCTCCTGTGCTGCCAGATGGACGGCGGGGGTAATACTTCAGGTCGAGACCGTCAGCTACCCCACCGAGAACCGAGCAGTAGTTCGAAAGCGCACGCCGTGCAGCATCCTGCATGGCTGCCTCAGCTGAGTCCCGCTCAGAGATAGAATAGTGCTCTGAGCAAGCCTCCGCGCCCTGGAGACTGTTCTCCGGACGGCACACCAAATAGGTCGCCTCCCAGCGGTCCGGGTAGACCCCGCGACTATGCTGGTAGACCACACAGCGATACTCGATGGACCAAGTACGCCGGTCAAGTGCCTGACGTAGCAGGGTGTCGAGCGCGTCGTGGAAGTGACACCCGCGAGCAGCGTCGCGAGTGATGGGTCGAGCAACCCATCCTTCCGGCTCATGGTCAGCAGGGAAGTCAGTATCGTGGCTCGGGCTGTCGTCGCCATCTCCGTCGTCTGGGTCTCCTCCAGCAGCTACTCCAGGGGCTGGGGCACCTAGTGGTGGTGCAGGGGGCGCCTCTAGGGGAAGCACAGGAGAGCAGCTCCTCACAGACTCTATCTCCTGCTGGAGCGAGAAAGAAGAGCCCTGCTGCTCCTGTCGTCGACGTTCCTGCTCCTCATGTAGGCGGTGGTGCAGTCTCTCCAAGTGGCTGGACTGTCCGGCCACGGGACGGCGAAGCGGACGCTCAGCAAGGCGGGAGGGTAAGAAGGGGATGACGGACTTTCGTGCAGTGTGTCTAAGACGAGCCATCTACAAAAGACACCGCAAGCAAAAGAGTGAGAACAGAATTAATATGACCAGCAAATAATGAATCATAAATAAATGAAGGATTAGAATAAAACATAATTTTCAGCAAGGTATAATATATAGTAGAACATAGGTTTGGTCAGTATGACCAACTTTTGAAGGGGTACCAAAGTCAAGGCAGTGACAGAGGTCTATAATCCTTAGAACGACCATTCTACTCTAGGTTAGCGTTCCTACAGTCAGCACGGCTTTGATACCAGCTTATGTCACACCCGGTTTTAGAAGGTAAACCGAATGCGAACCATGTACGTGCCAGGATCATTTATTCACGTACACAGCAGTTACATAACATGGACATCATCACACAGTGCTCAAAATAGTATTAAAAGGGGAAATAATAGTCGATTACATCATACGTCTGAGACGTCCGTATAGTCCTTACAGTAAATCAAAGTGCGAAAACGAAACGTAGATAACCGCGGCCTTCACAGGCAGCCGACTAGGGGTTGCCGCTAACCCACACCTAGAACTCGTCGTAGTCTTGGAACTCCTGGAAGTCTCCTTCCACAGCTTCATCTTCGCCTGAGCCGTGGTTGCAATGCTGACAACCTGGGGGGGGGGGGGGGGGTTGGTGTGTAGAGCAAGAGTGAGTACACATCAACATACTCAGCAAGTATCCTGTTTGGCTGTAGTGGACTAGCTTTATGTGGGGGTAAGTCAAGCAGTTGCTTTTAGTTGGTCAGTTTATTATTTACTAGTAGAAAGCCAGGTTTTAGCATTAACCCAAGTTATTAACCCAAAGTACCCTTTCCAAACGGAAAGAATACCACTTACCATTACCATAAGCATAATCATAACCATCCTCATTGTCATCTGTAAACCAAAATGTCTCTGATCAAGTACCACTAATCACTGGAGCTCCCTTGGCTGCTCATAACCGCGAGCACGGCTGATATATCAGTTTTCAAACACTCTGCAGAGGTTGTGCACTTTACCCACAAGCCGTGATTCCCTCTTGCCTCGGGCTGATCAAACCCTTAAACACTACCAAGGTGAATAGGCAGGGTCTCACTACGTAGCCTTTGCAAAGATTTCCCCGTGGCTGTAGCCGCCCGTTAGGTTTCCTAAATGTACCGCACTCCTCCCCAAGGGACAAATCAACTTTGGCAGAGCGAGCCGCATACACCGAGCCCCATTGACGGCACAACGGCTAAGCGAACTACACCCCGGTTCCTCTAATTATTCAGCTAAGGGCGTCCCACTCCACCCTCATGGTTGCACTGTTTTCCCAGGCGGTCATCCATAGAACAGGTCCTTACGGAGAGGCACTCGAGAAACCGCTCGAGCCCCCTTGAAGACCACAAGTACAACATCATAATAAGAGAAGGGAAAACAGCGTATCATATATAATCTCATCATGTTCATTGATTAGAGTTTGAGCAATAGCATGAAGCTAAACAATAATAATCCAACCCAAATAGGTAAACAAGGACATGGATAACAAAAGCTAGTCAATCCTTAGGTATAAATGTGTAATGCGGGAGGTGAATTAAAGAATGAATAGGACAGAGATAGGTCAAAGGACACTTGCCTCCACCAACCGACTGCTGCTCAGGGGCTTCTCCTGCGAGTTCTTCGGGCTCTTCGACCGGATCGTTCTCTATGCGATTGCAAGCATACATACATACATCCATTCAAATTAGGAAACAAACAGTACACCACACAAGGGGACAAATAAAGTAAATATGCATCAAGTATGACATTCGGTATCGCATTCGTTAAGGTTAGAAAGAAACGGGGAAAGGTCTCGTAGGGGTTAAAGCTTATGCACGAATGATTAGTTACAATTGGTTCTAACAAAAGAATTTAGTTATATGCACTAATGGAAACCTAGTCATTTTTAGTTGATCAACATTGAACTGGATAAACAATTGATTATATGAATTAACTAGCGTAACGGAATTCTAAATTAAGTTTTCTTATTTCATTAACATGAACGATGATTAGCTTGTCCAAAACAAAATAAATAACAATGATGAAAGAAAATAAAATAAAATAAAATAAAATAAATAAAAAAAGGGGGGCGGTTGAACCGGCCAGGGGCAGGGGCGGCTGGGCAGGGCGCGGGCGCGGGGCGGCTGGGCCGCGGGCAGGGGCGGCCGAGCGGCGGTGCGGGCGGCCGAGCCGGGCGGGCACAGGGGCGGCCGAGCCGGGCGGCGGTGCGCGGGCAGGTGCGGTTGGGCCGGGCGGCGGCCTGACCGGGGAGAGGGAGGGGAGGGGAGAGGGAAGGGAGAGGGGAGGGCTCACCGCGGACGGGGACGGGGCGGCCGGGCGGCGGTGCGGCCGAGCTGCAGGGGGCGGCGGCTAGAGAGAAAATGGGAGAAAGGGAGGGAGAGAGAGGGATTTGGGGGAAAGAGGGAGGGGCGGCTGGGCCAGCTGGGCCCAAAGGGGGCGCGCGGGGGGGCGGCTGGGCCGGCCAGGGGCGGCTAGGTCGGCCGGGGCGGCCCACGGCGCGGGAGAGAGAAAAAGGGAGGAGAGAGAAGGAAGGAAAAAAAGAAAAAGAAAAAAAAGGTTTTCTCCTTTTCGAAATCCGTTTTTCCTGGATGAATGCACTTACATTTTTAAGCAATCGAAAGAATGCATGGTTCGGCATGATGCATCAAACAACATAAAGTATTTTAAGGTTTTCTTTATGCGGGAATTCCAAGCCGAACCCCGCTAAAACTTTGGAAAAGGTCAAGGTTTAGCGAGAGAACGAGAAAAGAAAAGAGTAACGCCTGAATTTGGTGAGAGAAAAGAACAAAAAATTCTACGCCCAAATTCAGGGCGTTACAGTCTCGCTCTTAGTTAGTCTTAGTTAGACAGGGTAGTTTGCTTATCTTGTTCTTTTATGCTTGTTATGATGAACAATGTTGGAGTTGGATCTTTGTAATGACTGTCACCAGAGTGTGGGTATCCCCTGCATTTTGGTTTATCTGTTATATGTTATATGTTAGTAAAGTTAGCTGTCTAGTTGGGAAACCTTTTATTCCACTTTCCTCTTTATCTGAGAAGCTGTGTTGGAGATCAGTGAAGATGTTCATCTGTTCAGTGTTGAGGAAGAATTCTATACTCTTTTCTTATGCTGCAAGATTTGCAATATCAGTTCTGATGTGTGGTTGCATTTTGCAGATGTCAGAAAATAGGCGTAGAGGAGGAAGGCGTGCTCAGCAGGAGCAGGCAGCTCAGCAGGATGAGGCACCCCAGCAACAGCAGCTGCCACCCCCGCCCCCGATGTCCATCGAGCAGATGTTCATGATGCAGACTTAGGCGGTTCAAGCCATCGGTCAGACTCTGGCCGCCATTCAGCAGCAGCAGCAGCAGCCACCACCCCAGCCTCAGATACCTCAGATGCCTAGGGACAAGCGTGCCGAATTCATGAGAGGTCATCCCCCAACGTTTGCTCATTCTTCTGACCCCATGGATGCTGAAGACTGGCTGCGCACAGTGGAGCGGGAGTTGCATACCGCTCAGTGTGATGACAGGGAGAAAGTTTTGTATGGTCCCCGTCTGTTGAGAGGAGCAGCTCAGTCCTGGTGGGAGTCTTATCTCGCCACCCATGCCAACCCTGACACCATCACCTGGGAAGAGTTCAGAGGTAGATTTCATCAGTACCATGTTCCTGCAGGTCTGATGATAGTAAAAAAGGAGGAGTTCCTGGCACTCAAGCAAGGGTCATTGTCTATTAGTGAGTATCGGGACAGGTTTCTGCAGCTGTCTCGTTATGCTCCTAAAGATGTCAACACCGACGCCAAGCGATAGTATCGTTTCTTGAGAGGCTTGGTCGACCCTCTTCAGTATCAGCTGATGAATCATACCTTCCCGACATTCCAGCACCTAATTGACAGAGCAATCATGACAGAGAGGAAGCGTAGAGAGATGGAGGATCGCAAGCGCAAGATCAATGGACCCCAGCCTGGAAGCAGCAATCACACTCGTTTCTCAGGCAATCAACCTCAGCAGTTCAGGCAGAACCAGCGTCCACCTCAGCAGCAGCAGTTCCAAAGGCAGTACCCTCAGCACCAGCAACAGAATCGCTAGAGCAATCAGTCAGGAGGAGGTCAGTTCCAAAGGCAGAATCAGCAGGCACCTCGTCTTCCTGCCCCAGCGAACCAGCAGAACAGTCAAGCAGCACCAGCTCAGGGTGGAAGCAGGGCATGTTTCCAATGTGGAGAGCAGGGCCATTGGGTGATGCAATGTTCGAAGAAGGCGGCCCAGCAGCAGTCAGGCCCCAATGCCCCAGCAAAGCAGAATGTGCCTCAGCCTGGAGCAGGCAACCGCTCTCAGCCATGCTATAACCATGGGAGACTGAACCACTTGGAGCTGAAGCAGTTTAGGAGACCCCCGACATGATAGTAGGTATGTTTCCAGTCGACTCCCATATTGCAGAAGTGTTATTTGATACTGGAGCAACACATTTATTCATTACTGCATCATGGGTAGAAGCACATAATCTTCCAATTACTACCATGTCAACCCCCCATTCAAATTGATTCAGCCGGTGGTAGAATTCGAGCCGATAGCATTTGCTTGAATGTATGTGTGTAAATAATGGGGATAGTGTTTCTCGCTAATCTCATAGTAATGGGTACTCAGGGAATAGATGTCATCCTAGGGATGAATTGGCTAGATAAGTATTAGGCAGTTATCAGTTGTGATAAGAGGACAATTAAGTTGGTGTCCCCACTAGGAGAGGAAGTGGTGACCGAGTTAGTCCCGCCTGGGCCAAAGAAAGGAAGTTGTTATCAGATGGCTGTTGATAGCAGTGAAGCAGATCCACCTGAAATTATCAAGGTCGTGTCCGAGTTCCCAGATGTGTTTCCAAAGGACCTACCAGGTATGCCACCCGAGCGAAAAGTTGAGTTTGCCATAGAGCTTCTTCCTGGAACCGCCCCCATCTTTAAGAGAGCTTACAGAGTATCTGGACCAGAGTTAGTTGAGCTTAAGAAGCAGATTGATGAGCTATTAGAGAATTGTTACATCCGGCCAAGCACCTCGCCTTGGGCCGCCCCTGTCCTATTCGTGGAGAAGAAAGATGGCACCAGAAGGATGTGTATCGGTTATCGAGCTCTGAATGAGGTCACGATCAAGAACAAGTACCCCTTGCCCAGAATAGAGGATCTGTTCGACCAGTTGAGAGGAGCCAGCGTGTTTTCAAAGATAGATCTGAGGTCAGGTTATCATCAGCTCAGGATTCGACCTTCAGATATTCCGAAGACGACATTCATTACCAAGTATAGGTTGTATGAGTTCACTGTGATGTCTTTTGGTCTAACAAATGCATCAGCCTTCTTCATGAACCTGCTGAACAGTGTATTCATGGATTATCTTGACAAGTTTGTGGTGGTATTCATTGATGATATTCTGGTATATTCTCAAAGCGAAGCAGAGCATGTAAATCATTTGAGGGTGGTATTGCAGATATTGCGAGAGCACCAGCTGTATGCAAAGTTGAGCAAGTGCGAGTTCTGGATTGATGAAGTCCTGTTCTTGGGTCACATAATCAACAAAGAAGGATTGGCTGTGGATCCGAAGAAAGTGGCAGACATTTTGAACTGGAAAGCGCCAACAGATGCCCGAGGAATCAAGAGCTTCATCAGAATGGCCGGATATTATCGGCGATTCATTGAAGGGTTTTCGAAGATTGCGAAACCAATGACAGCTTTGCTAGGCAACAAAGTTGAGTTCAAGTGGACCCAGAAATGTCAAGAGGCCTTCGAAGCACTGAAAGAGAAGTTGACTACAGCGCCTGTTTTAGTCTTGCCTGATGTGCACAAGCCTTTCTCAGTGTATTGCGATGCTTGTTACACTGGTTTGGGATGCGTGTTGATGCAAGAGGGAAGAGTTGTGGCTTACTCGTCTCGACAGCTAAAGGTTCATGAGCAGAATTATTAGATCCATGACCTAGAGTTGGCAGCAGTGGTTCACGCACTGAAGACATGGAGGCACTATCTGTATGGGCAGAAATGTGATGTTTACACAGACCACAAGAGTCTGAAGTACATATTCACTCAGTCAGAGTTGAATATGAGGCAACTAAGATGGTTAGAGTTGATCAAAGACTATGAATTGGAGATTCATTACCATCCAGGCAAAGCAAACGTAGTGGCAGATGCTTTGAGCAGGAAGAGTCAGGTCAACCTGATGGTCGCTCACCCGATGCCTTATGAGTTGGCCAAAGAGTTTGACAGGTTGAGTCTTGGATTTCTGAACAATATACGAGGAGTAACAGTTGAGCTAGAACCCACCTTGGAGTGGGAAATCAAAGAAGCGCAGAAGAATGATGAGAAGATCAATGAGATCCAGCAACTAATTCTGGAAGGCAAAGGCAAAGATTTTCGGGAAGATGCAGAAGGTGTGATATGGTTCAAGGACCGCTTGTGTGTTCCCAATGTCCAGTCTATTCAGGAATTGATTCTCAAGGAAGCTCATGAGACAGCTTATTCGATACACCCTAGAAGTGAGAAGATGTATCAAGATCTGAAGAAGAAATTCTGGTGGTACGGAATGAAGAGGGAAATCGCAGAGCATGTGGTGGTGTGTGATGGTTGTCGATGGATCAAGGCAGAGCATCAGAGGCCCGCTGGATTGTTGCAACCGTTGCAAATCCCTCAGTGGAAATTGAAAGCTCTCTTGTGAGTTTTGGTGTTTGGATGACAACTCAATTAAAGGACTAACAAGTGTACTAAGTGTTGAACAGGTGCTTAAGGTAAAGCCTACAGGGTTCAACACAAATGAACAAATGTGATGGTCCAAGAACTAGATTATGGGCACATGATGGACATCACAAGTAAGATGGACATTGCAAAAGTGATACTCGGGTGCGTAGCTCGGAGACAACTGATCAAGCCAAGGACGAAGGCAAGAAAAGCTTCAAGGTACCAAGTGCACGGGAGAAGGTCAAGGAGGCTGAGGAACCCAAAGCCAAGGGTGAAGAAGAAGGCTTGCAAAGTCAAGGGTGATCGAGTTGAGAACAGCTACGGCACATCAAGGATCACTACATAAGGACGTGACTTACAACCAATGAGGTAACAGCTACAGTTATGTGGTGTAAGTCATAAGGCTCAAGACCAAGCTCTAAGAAGGAGATCAAGGTCACTAGAAGGAGAACAAGTGTCAAAACCAGAACTGGAAGCAGCCCAAAAGAGCTAAGTTCACCTTGATCTTTAGTTTGGGTTGTTCCTATGTTTGGAGATGTTCTATGTGACCTATGCAGGATGTTGGAGCTAAGAAATGTCAATCTAGATCAAGTCAAGCAGACTTGATGAGTTAAGAGTCCAACATCAAAGCTCAAGCATGTCAAATGCTATAATTAAGAGAAGGTATGTTTCTAGACTTAGTACATTGGTTTTGTGGACTAATATGCTTGTCTAAGTGTTAGAAACAGAAAGAAGAAGAAAAGGAAAGAGGTGCGAAAGGCTTGGCTGTGTACAGCCAAGACTCTGCTCAGTCTGGGTGTACCGGACTGTCCGGTGGCTCATCGGACAGTGTCCGGTGGTGCACCGGACAGTGTCCGGTGCGCCAGGCTGGCTCGAGCGAAGTGGCCGCTCTCGGGAATTCACCGGCGACGTACGGCTATAATTCACCGGACTGTCCGGTGTGCACCGGACTGTCCGGTGAGCCAACGGTCGGCCGGGCCAACGGTCGGCCGCGCGATCTGCGTGGGAGACGTGGCCGAGCCAACGGCTAGATGGAGGCACCGGACTGTCCGGTGTGTACCGGACATGTCCGGTGCGCCAACGGCTCCAAGACTGCCAACGGTCGGCTTCGCCGTAGAAGGAAAGAAATCGGGCACCGGACAGTGTCCGGTGTGCACCGGACTGTCCGGTGCGCCACCCGACAGAAGGCAAGATTTGCCTTCCTGGATTGCTTCCAACGGCTCCTAGGCCCCTTGTGCCTATAAAAGGGACCCCTAGGCGCCTCAAGCAATGAAGAAGTGCAGCCAACAAGTGTAGACTTCACTGGAATCAACTCTCGCTCTCCCTCTTGGGTGTAACTCTATAGTTTGTGTAGAAGGCACAGCTATAAGCCTTTAGAGAGAGGAGTAGTGCTACTAAGAGCTAGAGCAAGGTCTTGAGCGTATCGTTACTCTGCCGGGGTGCTGCCAAGAAGTCTGTAAGCAGCCGCGGTTCTATTGTAACCCCACTCAATAGTGAAAGGCTCTATCTGTCATACTGACAGATCTGAGCAAACGGAAGAAGGAGTTGAAATAGACTCCAAGCCCAGGTGTGGCTAACTCCAACGAGGACTAGGCAAGCATTTCAGGCTTGGCCGAACCTCGGGATAAATCCTTGCGTTTGTGTGCTCTGTTCTATCCTGACTCTCTGTCTTACTCGTCTTTATATCTGCACTTCAATACTTATCTGTGGTATAAGCTTGATTTGAAGTGCAGGACATTTTGAGACAGGATCTTCCATTCCGCTGCGACCTACTCGAAGAGTCTTCTCATTCCACTGCGTACTAAGTCTTCGAGTAGAGTAAGAATTTAAGTTTTAAAGTAATAAGTTTTATTCGCCTATTCACCCCCCCCCTCTAGGCGACATCCAGATCCTGTTCCCGGGTCAAAGGGAACTTTCAATTGGTATCAGAGCTAGGCCTCTCCAGTGTGGGCTTAGCCGTCCGGAGATAACGATGTCGTCACAAGAGGTAACTGTAGAAATTCTTTTAGGCGATGGCTCTAATTACAAATCTTGGTCTGTCTCTATTTATAATGCTTTCATGAGTGTTGATTCTGATTTGAGACAGATCTTTAGTAGAAGTATTTTTCCATCTGATATTAGTAAAAATCCCTCTAATGATGAACTAAGATGTTTATCTCTCAATCACCGTGCTTGCAACATCTTAGTTGAGTCTCTTTCTAGAAGTGCCTATTTTGCCATCATGAGTAGTGATAATGATTTGTTTTTTGATGCTCACGATTTATGGAATAGAATTAAAGTAAAATATTTTGTGGCAAATTGTACTACTTCTACTCCCTATATTGCTTATGATGCTAACCATTCAAAGGGAGAAGATCAAGAACGATGGACACCCAACGATGAATCTACCTCGTCGACAGGTTTGGTCTCCACTAATAATAAGTGTTTTATCGCTAACAATGACGGTGGAGACAAAAGCCATGATGAGGAGGAATATGAGGATGATAGCAAGGATGAATCTTCATCATCACAAGGTACATTTTCCTATATTGCTTCCACTGACATTAATGACAGGGAAAATGAGACCAATGATGTGGAAGAAGAGGAGATTCGCCGTTTCTACAACCATCTCAACAAAGCGGACAAAGCTCTCTTGGTTAAGTTGTTGAGAAGGAACAAGGAACAAGGCGAGACGCTTCTCAGGCTAGAGGAGACCCTCATCAAAACCAACAACAGCCTGGAGAAGATGACCAAAGAACATGAGGAGCTAAAGTGCTCTCATGACGATTTGGTCCAACGGTATGAATCTATTTTATTTGAGCAAAGAAATAGTGATGATGCTTTATCCTGTGTTGCTCAACTTAAAATGGAAAACGCCATGCTTAAGAGACAAGTAGAAATTCTAAATTTAGAAAAACTTGCTCTAGGTGAAGAGTATGATATGTTGTCATATTCTCATAATAAACTAGTTGATGACCATATCATGCTTAATGTTGCTCATGAGGTTATAATTGTAAACTTAAATTCATGTGAACCTCATTCTCGCACGTGTGCGCATTTGAATTGTATATCATCATGTGCTAACCCCTGTTGCTCAAAAGAAAGCCAATCATTGATTGAGCAACAAGTTTTAGGGTCACAAAAGAAATTCTGTGGGAATAAGAAGCAACGACAACTGAGGAGAAGACACTTTGCTCAACTCTCTCAAGATATCCATGGGCGCGTGGTGAAGAAGCTTGAGAAAGGAAAAACTGCAGCAAAGGTCAAGCTCAATAAGAGAAATATTCCTAAAGATGAAGAAATCAACATGAGCTTGGAAAAAGGTAAAGATTCAATTAATCATGTTGTTTGCACTGACCCTCTCCATGTCATTCAAGCACAAAAAGGGAAGAGGAAAAAGGAGGTGCTTCAAATGCAAGGAGATAGGCCACCTCATCGCGTCTTGTCTGTACAAAGACAAGGATGAAGGGACAAGAAGATGCTTTGGATGCAAAAATAAGGACCACATGATCACTTCATGTCCGGTCATGAAGAATCAAGGATGTGCATCCTCCAAGGTGACCCTCATCAAGGAAAATGACACACAGCAAGCGTCATGTCAGGTTGAGCGACGCTTCTGCTACAAGTGTGGTGAGCAGGGTCATCTATTCAAGGTATGTTACAAAGGTAAGATTCCTAAACAAGTGAATTTGTGTCAATCTTATTCGCATAGGAGACCCAAATCATACTCTTGTGCTAGATCTATAACAAGATCACCTAGAACTAGCACAAAGGCAATCTGGGTACCAAAGGCACAATTACATGATCATTATGTACCCATCCCGAGATGGGTACCAAACTGTGCTAACTAAACCATGCAGGTACCTTGAGATGGACTGGAGACCATGGGAGAGATTAAGACGGTTATCTAAAACTCTATGCTTAAGCTGTTAATTGTTTTGGTGTTTATTGACCCAAGGGTGAATTATTGTGAAACACTAATCCCATGTTCATCTCAAGTGAAATAAGGTGTATAGGTCCTGAACCATTATTGGTGAATCAAGTAAAGGACCTTGATGAGAATCTACAACCTGCTCTCCAAAGGACGGTACCCGTGTATTTTAAGTACATAATTGCAATTTAGTATTGCTCTTAAGTTGGCTTGTTGTGCTACCTGTCTTTGGAGTAGTTATGCTTTATGATTGCCTCTGTTAAAAGAATCATAATGATGTTTGCTTAATCATGACTGGTGCTATATCTTTTGAATCATTCATGGGTAGCTCTTTCATTTGATATATCCACAACGATTAACTCTCTTGGTGTATATGGATAAACCTGTAACTTTTGTAAGTTATGCTTTGTGCAATTATGACATTTTGTTTAGTCCATGTTCACATGATTTCCCTAGTTTGGTACTGTGTGAATTTCAAATCCATGTTGTGCCCTTTTGAGCTATGTGGTGCATGAGCAAAAGGAGCCCTGAATTGGTGATAACAAGTGTTCTCAAAAAGGCAAAGGTATGGAAAATGGAACTGTGCAATTTTATTGAATATCTTGAAGTTCCATTGATAGTGATCATAGCTGTGTTCTTGCATTTCATTGGTAGTATCGTGGCTTAGAAGACTTATGCTTTAAAATGTTGTTTCTTTTGTGCACCTAAGAAACCTCCTTAATTATGGCATCCTTAGATAATTCGCTTTATATACATGATTGTGTTGATCTTCAATTGGTATATGCAATGATAGTTAAGTATGAAGCATGTACAAGTTGCGTAAATGTTAGACTTCCTGTGAGTATTCAATTGGCTTAGGTGCCACTGAGGCGTGCATTGTTGTATGTAGTCAACCTTTCATTTAGCCTTCAATTGGTGTTAAGTGGTGTTTCATTTGATATTCAAATTGGCATCTTTGGGTGATGAAAGTGGTAGAGTATGCCTTGACCAAGGTATGTTGTGATCCCCTCTAGTTCTAAGGAAGCTAGAATGTGCAAAGTGCAAGTCATTCAAATACTTGATGCACAACTTGAGGGGGAGCACACATAACTTGTGTCTTTCGAGACTAACTGTTTCTTGAGCAATCTTGTATAGTCTCTAGGTGGAAAAGAGAAGATAAGCAAGAAATGGAGCAATCAGGACTTGGGTACCTCTGTAAGTCAAGAAATTGGTATCTCAAGTTGTGAGTAAGTGCATATTTTTAGATTGCTCATGCTCTATAATATCTGGTGATAATAGATGCTTATTCTTAAATATCATGGAGCCATGATAATAAATGAACTTTGCAATTGGTATCTTTCAATTGGTAGACATAATAGTTCACTTCAATTGACATCTTTTGATAATCATGAGAATAGAAGTTTCTTCTTGTGCCCAATACTATAACTTGTTCTAAGTTTGGTGTCTTAGCAACAAGAAAAAGTTAGGAGAAAGAATCAGGCACAAGTGTGGAGAAGCTCTCGAGAGATTAAATACTTTCAAGATGGGAAGTACACTACAACATGGTAAAGGTACAAAAGGAAGTATTAATCTTTTTGCATATATGTGATAGTGCATATGTTCAATAAGTAAGGAGGAGTTTTGATAGTCGCTTTTCCTCCTTGACACCCTGCTGTCCCTTGACATCATCCTATGTTCTTGCTTGAATATGGTTTTTGGTGTTTGATGTCAAGGGGGAGAATTTGAGTATTAAAGCTTATCTCAACCTGAGAGGAAAGCTTATCCTAATGGGTGATGTGTTAGTTTGAGCTTTGCCAAGTGTGATATTCATATGTCACTTGCAGTGTTGTTCATATGGACTAGTGTTTCTGCTGCGATGAATTATTTGGCTTCTATAGTGTAATAGATAGTCATGTGGTTAATGGTGCGTTAAGATTGTTTTAAATTAGTGTCTTAGTTTAAATTGGTATTAGTTTGAATTGGTATCTTAATGATGAATAGTGGTAGGTTGATATTCCTGTGATATATCCACTAAATTGAATGATGTTTAACTCTGATTTCATGCATTTGTGTGTTATAGCATCATGGTTTGATTCTTGACACAATGCATACTAAAAAGTGCTAAGGTGTAGAAATGTTTCGATTTGCCTAAGTATGTGCAAATTGGCGTCTGAGGCCAAAATTATGTTTTTGAAGTAAGCACTTATTTAGGGGGAGCATTCTATAATCTTAGAATTCAAATTTGTGCTTCAAATCTTATTCTTATGTAAGCTTTAATTGTGTTGCCATCAATCACCAAAAAGGGGGAGATTGAAAGCTCCCTTGTGAGTTTTGGTGTTTGGATGACAACTCAATTAAAGGACTAACAAGTGTACTAAGTGTTGAACAGGTGCTTAAGGTAAAGCCTATAGGGTTCAACACAAATGAACAAATGTGATGGTCCAAGAACTGGATTATGGGCACATGATGGACATCACAAGTAAGATGGACATTGCAAAAGTGATACTCGGGTGCGTAGCTCGGAGACAAGTGATCAAGCCAAGGACGAAGGCAAGAAAAGCTTCGAGGTACCAAGTGCACGGGAGAAGGTCAAGGAGGCTGAGGAACCCAAAGCCAAGGGTGAAGAAGAAGGCTTGCAAAGTCAAGGGTGATCGAGTTGAGAACAGCTACGGCACATCAAGGATCACTACATAAGGACGTGACTTACAACCAATGAGGTAACAGCTACAGTTATGTGGTGTAAGTCATAAGGCTCAAGACCAAGCTCTAAGAAGGAGATCAAGGTCACTAGAAGGAGAACAAGTGTCAAAACTAGAACTGGAAGCAGCCCAAAAGAGCTAAGTTCACCTTGATCTTTAGTTTGGGTTGTTCCTATGTTTGGAGATGTTCTATGTGACCTATGCAGGATGTTGGAGCTAAGAAATGTCAATCTAGATCAAGTCAAGTAGACTTGATGAGTTAAGAGTCCAACATCAAACCTCAAGCATGTCAAATGCTATAATTAAGAGAAGGTATGTTTCTAGACTTAGTACATTGGTTTTGTGGACTAATATGCTTGTCTAAGTGTTAGAAACAGAAAGAAGAAGAAAAGGAAAGAGGTGCGAAAGGCTTGGCTGTGTACAGCCAAGACTCTGCTCAGTCTGGGTGCACCGGACTGTCCGGTGGCTCACCGGACAGTGTCCGGTGGTGCACCGGACAGTGTCCGGTGCGCCAGGCTGGCTCGAGCGAAGTGGCCGCTCTCGGGAATTCACCGGCGACGTACGGCTATAATTCACCGGACTGTCCGGTGTGCACCGGACTGTCCGGTGTGCACCGGACTGTCCGGTGAGCCAACGGTCGGCCGGGCCAACGGTCGGTCGCGCGATCTGCGCGGGACACGTGGCCGAGCCAACGGCTAGATGGAGGCACCGGACTGTTCGGTGTGCACCGGACATGTTCGGTGCGCCCACGGCTCCAAGACTGCCAACGGTCGGCTTCGCCGTAGAAGGAAAGAAATCGGGCACCGGACAGTGTCCGGTGTGCACCGGACAGTGTCCGGTGTGCACCGGACTGTCCGGTGTGCACCGGACTGTCCGGTGCGCCACCCGACAGAAGGCAAGATTTGCCTTCCTGGATTGCTTCCAACGGCTCCTAGGCCCCTTGTGCCTATAAAAGGGACCCCTAGGCGCCTCAAGCAATGAAGAAGTGCAGCCAACAAGTGTAGACTTCACTGGAATCAACTCTCGCTCTCCCTCTTGGGTGTAACTCTATAGTTTGTGTAGAAGGCACATCTATAAGCCTTTAGAGAGAGGAGTAGTGCTGCTAAGAGCTAGAGCAAGGTCTTGAGCGTATCGTTACTCTGCCGGGGTGTTGCCAAGAAGTCTGTAAGCAGCCGCGGTTCTATTGTAACCCCACTCAATAGTGAAAGGCTCTATCTGTCATACTGACAGATCTGAGCAAACGGAGGAAGGAGTTGAAATAGACTCCAAGCCTAGGTGTGGCTAACTCCAACGAGGACTAGGCAAGCATTTCAAGCTTGGCCGAACCTCGGGATAAATCCTTGCGTTTGTGTGCTCTGTTCTATCCTGACTCTCTGTCTTACTCGTCTTTATATCTGCACTTCAATACTTATCTGTGGTATAAGCTTGATTTGAAGTGCAGGACATTTTGAGACAGGATCTTCCATTCCACTGCGACCTACTCGAAGAGTCTTCTCATTCCACTGTGTACTAAGTCTTCGAGTAGAGTAAGAATTTAAGTTTTAAAGTAATAAGTTTTATTCGCCTATTCACCCCCCCCCCCCCCCTCTAGGCGACATCCAGATCCTGTTCCCGGGTCAAAGGGAACTTTCAGAAATGGGATGAAATCAGTATGGATTTCATAGTCAAATTGCCTCGCACTCGAGCCAGCTACGATTCCATTTGGGTAGTGGTGGACCGCTTAACCAAGTCAGCCCACTTCATACCTGTCAAGACCAACTACAGCAGTGCAGTATTGGCAGAGTTGTACATGTCCCGGATCGTTTGTCTTCATGGTGTGCCAAAGAAGATAGTGTCAGACAGAGGAACGCAATTCACCTCTCATTTTCGGCAGCAGTTGCATGAAGCCTTGGGTACACATCTGAATTTCAGTTCAGCTTATCATCCATAGACAGATGGTCAGACCGAAAGAACTAATCAAATCCTTGAAGACATGTTGAGAGCCTGTGCGTTGCAAGATCAGTCCGGATGGGACAAGAGATTACCTTACGCAGAATTCTCCTATAACAACAGCTACCAGGCCAGCTTGAAGATGTCACCATTTCAGGCGCTTTATGGAAGGAGTTGTCGAACTCCGTTGCATTGGGATCAGTCTGGAGAAAAGCAAGTGTTCGGGCCAGACATTCTACTTGAAGCCAAAGAGAACATCAAGATGGTTCGAGAGAACCTGAGGATAGCGCAATCAAGGCAGCGAAGTTATGCAGACAGAAGAAAAAGAGAGCTGAGTTTCGAAGTTGGAGATTTTGTCTATCTGAAAGTGTCACCGATCAGAGGAGTCAGAAGATTCGGAGTCAAAGGCAAGTTAGCGCCCCGCTATGTTGGTCCATATCAGATTCTCGCAAGGCGTGGAGAAGTGGCCTATCAACTCAGTTTGCCAGAAGGCTTGCCCGCAGTGCATGATGTCTTTCATGTGTCTCAGTTGAAGAAGTGTTTGCGTGTGCCAGAAGAGCAGTTGCCAGTGGAAGGTCTGGAGGTCCAGGAGGACTTGACCTACATAGAGAAGCCAGCGCAGATTCTTGAGACTACAGACAGAGTCACCCGGAGGAAGACTATCAGAATGTGCAAAGTTAGATGGAGTCACCACTCTGAGGTAGAAGCAACCTAGGAGCGTGAAAATGATCTGATGGCTAAATATCCTGAGCTCTTTGGTAGCCAACCCTGAATCTCGAGGGCGAGGTTCTTTTAAGGGGGATAGGTTTGTAACGCCCTGAATTTGGGGGTAGATTTTTTTCTTCTTTTCATTCACCAAATTCGGGCGTTACTCTCTTTTCTCTTCCCGTTTTGCTCCTTCTTCCCAATTTCAAACCAGTATAATGACGGGTGTCCGTGTCATGTATAAACAAAACCTAAGTGTCATGAGTGTTGCATCATGCCGAAGCATATTTCTTTGTCTGATGTCGTGTTTAATCGCGTGTTCGTCTCGTCCCAGTTCGGATTTCGGTTCGCGATTGGAATTCCGATTGGTGTTCGACCCGCGGAGTGACCTAGCCCGGCCCAGCCCGGTCCGGCCCAGTCCGGCCCGCGCCCCTGGTGCCCCTTGCCCTACCCATGCGCGTGCCCCCCTCCCCCTAATCCCGTTGTCTCATTTGATTTTCTCCCGTGCAGTAACTTCCCTCTCCCACCTCTCTCTCTCTCCCCATGGTGCCCTAGGGTTTGGAGATGAGATCGCCGGAGTTTGGATCCCCGGAGGTGAGTTTTCCCCTCCCCTTCCCTTTCTCTCTCTCCCTCCTCCCCCTCCCTTCTTCTTCCCCTGGCCGCGTGCCCTCCCCGCGCGCGCCATGCGCCCTCTCCTGCCCCGTCGCGCGCCATGGCAGCGGCTCAGCCGCGCCGCATCCCGTGCCCGGCCCCGAGCCCCCCCCCGGCGAGTCCCGCCCCGGCCGAGCCCCTCCCCGCGTCGCGCCCCCTCGGCGAACCCCTCCCCGGCCGCGCCCCTCCCGCGCGCCGCTCCCCCAGCCGCGCCCTGGCCGTGCGCCCTCTGCTGCGTCCTCGCGCGCCCTGGCCGCGCCCTCGGCTGCACCCTGGCTCGCGCCCCGACGGCCGTGCCCCGGCCATGCCCTCGACCGCGTGCCCCGGCCATGCCCCCGGCTGCGCCCTCGCGCGCCCCTGCCCGAGCCCGTGCCCCGGCAGCCTCGCGTCCCGCACGCCTGCACGATTCGCGTGCCCTCGGCACGCGCAGCGTGCTCTCGTGCGTGCGACCATAGTCGCGTTTCGTTTAACCCTTGTTTGATCCATTTTAATTTTGTTTAGTCAATGTGCTGCGTCGCGTGCTTCGCCGCGCGATGGTTCATTCTAATTTCATCTTTATAAATGTGCTGCGTCGCGCGCTTTGTCGCGCGACGGTCCTTTTAAATTTATATTTATTAATGTGTTGCGTCACGCGCTTCGTCGCGCGATGATTCATTTAATTTATATTTATTGCAGTGCTGCGTCGCGCGCTTCGTCACGCGACGATTCGATTTAAATGCAGTTCTGTTGGCGTAAGCCGTCGTGCGTTTCATCGCGCAACGCTTAACGTTTGTCTTTAATTAATGCAAGAATCTTGTTGCGCACTCTGTCACGCGACAAGTCATTTATTTCTTAATTCAATTTAAATGTTGTGTCGTACGTCTCGCCGTATGACCAATCCCTTTCGTTCATCTTTACCTATTTATAGTGACTAAATGTGGAAAATGACTTTACTTTATGTTAAACGTAGTGTCTAATTTGATACCCTTCTGTTTAAACGAATGGTTTAATTTATAATTATGTAAAGTGATTGCCTCTCGACCGTAGACCCGACTGTCATTTCCTATTTCTCTCTTAACCGTAATTGCGAGCCCTGCGTTGAACGTCTATTTATTTATTGCATTCCATTGTATGTTGTACTGTTCTTTTGGTATTAAATGTGTGGAATGTATGTTTGAACTCGTATAGAGAACGATCTGGTTGAAGAGCTCGAGAAACTCACAGGAGAAGCCCCTGAGCAGCAGCTGGTTGGTGGAGGCAAGTGTCCCTTGACCCATCTATGTCCTACTCATTCTTATAACTCACTCCCCGTATTTACACACTTTATACCTAAGGATTGACTAGCTTTTGTTTATCTTGTCCTTATCTACCTATTTTGGTTGGGTTATTATAGTTTAGCTTTATGCTAGTGCTTCACATTAATTAATGAACATGATGAGATTATCTATGATACGTTGTTTTCCCTTTTGATTATGATGATGGTACTGTGACATTTAAGGGGGCTCGAGCTGTTTCTCGAGTGCCTCTCTGTAAGGACCTATTCATTGGGTGACCGCCCGGGAAAACAGTGCAACTATGAGGGCAGAGTGGGGCGCCCTTAGCTGAATAATTAGAGGAACTGAGGTGTAGTTCGCTTCGCCGTCGTGCCGTCAATGGGACTCGGTGTATGCGGCTCGCTCTGCCAAGGTTGGTTTGCCCCTTGGGGAGGAGTACGGTACATTTAGGAAACTTAACGGGCGGTTACAGCCTCAGGGAATCTTTGTAAAGGCTACGTAGTGAGACCCTGCTTATTCACCTTGGTAGTGTTTAAGGGTTTGATCGGCCCGAGGCAAGAGGGAATCACGGCTTGTGGATAAAGTGCGCAACCTCTGCAGAGTCTTATGAAACTGATATATCAGCCATGCTCGCGGTTATGAGTGGCCAAGGGAGCTCCATTGATTAGTGGTACTTGATCAGAGACGTTTTGGTTTACAGGTGGCAATGAGATTGATGGTTTTGGTTATGACCATGGTACTGGTAAGTGGTATTCTTTTTGTTTGGAAAGGGTACATCAGGTTAATAACTTGGGTTAATGCTAAAACTTGGCTTTCTACTAGTAAATAATAACCTGACCAACTAGAAGCAACTGCTTGACTTAACTCCACATAAAGCTAGTCCACTACAGCCGAACAGGACACTTGCTGAGTATGTTGATATGTACTCACCTGTAACACCCGGATTTTAGGGATCCAAAACCCGGGGTTAACATAAACACCAGGTATGCTGGGACCAAGTCTCATACATATGATGTATAGTGGCACAGGATCGAATGTCACAACTTTATATATAACAGGAGTTCTATACAAAATAAATAATTACATTATAAGGAGACAACGGTCCAGCAACCCAAAGTTGACTGGGAGACGACGGCCTAGACCTCTCACGAACTCATCACAGCATCCTCCATGAGCATCATCCTGCAGTACCTGATCTTGACCTGTGGTGTGTGTGAGACAGCAAGAGTGAGCTCACATACGTTCATCGCTCAACAAGTTGTGGGGAATAATGTGCATGAACTCGCCAAAGGTGGGAGCTCACGTGAAGTGTAAGGCTTACCAAAGAAGATGGTTAGAGCTGAGCATTGCTTTTAAAGTTGGTCAAAATTTTATTAGCAGTTACTAAGTATAAGTAAGTACCAACCCAATTAAGTAGTAGAACAAAAGTAATAACTTCACCTGCGATGCAATGCATATGACAAATTGAGTTTAAGTTCCATAATTTAATCATGTGAGTGTCCGAGCTGCTCTTGACCGTGAGCACGGCTAGTATACCAGTTTTACACTCTGCAGAGGTTGCGCATCTTTACCCACAAGCCGTGTTACCCATCTGCCAAGGGGTCATGAATCCCATACACCTCTACCAAGGAAGCGAGGCAGGGTAACACTACGAGGCCTTTACAAAGTTCCACTAGCTTCCGAAAACCCGCTACAGTTTATAGGAAGATCCAGTGCAGGAATCCCTTGCAGGACCGCCATCGCAGCAAAATCCTCCCGAGGGCCTCCCTACACTGACCTCTCCCCTACTGCCCTTGCCCCTTTCGGGTAAGGTAGTCTTCCACTAGCTTTCCTAATTAATCAGCCAAGGGCGTCCCATTCCACCCTTGTGGTAGCACTGTTTTCCCGGGTGGTTCTCCATGTTCCAATTAACATAATGATCTTAACATGAACCATAAATAACAACTGATAACAAAAGTATAATCATGAATAGTGTATCTCCATACCCAAAACCACATATAGCACTAGCAAATACTACCCAGAAAGATCAGTGGTAAACAAGGTATAAAGATAATCAAACTAGGTAACCTGTTGGGTCCCATCAAATTAACCTATGCAGATCATTATGATTAATCAGAACATGGTTGGGTAAAGAGAAGTGATCAAGGGCACAACTTGCCTGGGCCTTGAGAATCCAGGTACCAGGATGATCTTCAGATGATACGTATCCTCACTGCTAGTCGTAGCAATTTCAAACAAACAGTGTATAGGCAAAATTAACATTACACCAAACATGTATGCAAAATACATATTAATAATCTACATATTAAAATAAGATCACAGGAAAAAGAATTATTAATTTTGGAGTTGTAGAATTCAAGTTATGAATTTCCTAAGATTTAAGGTGATTATAATATGATTAAATGATAAATAAATTTTCTGACAGAGTTCATGTCAAAACAGTGATTCTAAATGGTAGAGAATATTATTACAAAATTTTAGGAATTGGAATGACTCAATTTGGAGCTAGTATGAATTTTCTATGAATTATTGAAGTTCTAGCAATTATTTTTGTATTAAAAATACATTTTCTAATTCATTTACTCATTTTAAAACAGCAGTGGACTGGGCCTCAATTTCTGTGAAGTGCAGGGGGCTCGGGGTAAGTTTTCCGTGACACAGTGAATAGTAACAGGTGGACGGCGGGTTATTTTGCAAAAAGGACAGGGACTCTTTAGCGATTATGTCAGGCCGAAGGGGTATCCTTTGCTACGAGCCACCCAGATTAGATCCAACGGCCCGGATCAGACCACCAACCGGTACTAAACAGAGGCCGCCAGATCTCTATCCTACGGTTCAAATCCGACCACGCCAAGCACCTACCCATGGCCATCGGATGAATAACATACGGTTCGGATTTAATCCCGCGAATGGTTACACTTTACCTAATCGCCACCGTTCATCGATGGATCGACGATCCACAGAACCCCGGCGCGTGCGACCCTCCCCCAACATTACGCGCGCGGTGGTGCCAGAGCGCACGCGACGGCGCCATGGCCGGCGTCGCCCAAACTCCGAATCGTGCGCCCAAACACCGATTCGACGAATGCTTCGCAAGGTAGTAACGACGGCGAACATGGCCAAGGGCATCTTACCGGCAATGACGTCGCAGAGGAGTCGGGCCACGGCACGCGGCGGATCCAGGCGAAGAAAACGCTCCGACGAGCAATTAAGGTCGCTCAGCTCGTCAATACGGCCGGTCAGTGCCACGACCACCCTCGCAGCAACCCGGCGAAGGTCCCTGAGCTTATCCTCGACACTGGACGGCGGCGCGGGCGAGACTCACAGGCGCGAACTCGAGGCGGAGGAGGAGACCCACGACGGAATCCGGCAGGCGAGGGCTGATGAGGGGGAAAAGGGAAGGTGCGGTCCTCTTTATACCCTGCTGCGATGGGATCTTGGCTGGATTTGTTGGAACGGCCAGCAGATTCCGCGCGGATTCCCCGGTGGCGAGTTCGCGCGCGTGATCGGCGTAGCTGTTGAAGACGGACCCGACGAGCGGGCCCCGCGAGCCAGAGAGAGGGAGAGCAGGCGAGCGCGGAACGAGAGACTGGGCAGGGGGCCCCGCATGCCAGCGAGACAACGAGAGCGCGCGTGAGGGGATGAGGGGCTGCCCCGTGGGTCCCGCGTGTCGGCGCCGGGTTGAGAATGGGCTGGCGCGCGCGAGTTAGTGGGCCGAATTGAGGAGAGTTGGCCCAGTTAGGGTTTTTCTCTTTTTCCTTTTTATTTTCTATTTCTTTTCTTCATTTTCAAATCCAATTTGAATTCAAAATTAAATTCAAATCTCTATGGCTCATCATTTCAATTTATTTTTGTGAAGTTAGGGATATTAATTCTGAATATACTTGTTTATATATATATTATTTATATTTTTGTTTTATATCCCCTCTCTTTCTCTTATTTTCTATTTTCTATTCCAAATTCAAATTTATACTTCTATTTTGGTTTTCAGATTTTCAAATGTATCAATTGAAATCCAAAGGTGAATATAATCCATATTATTTTAATATTACTAATTTAAGTTTTATTCTCCTTGTTTATTTATTTCATGGGATGTATAAATGGTTTCCTTTAAAAGAAAAATTCTTTTTCTCCTCATTTTCTTATTTCCCAGTGATACTTTGTTCAGATTTCTTCTACCAATTCCAAATTCAGAATTTGGGTGTTACAAATCCTACCCCCCTTAAAAATAATCTCGTCCTCGAGATTTGTAAGAAAAAGGATGCATACTCATATGCACAAACAAAGAGATCTCAGCATGAGGTATAATTCTTTAACAATACATAGGGTCAATAGACCTTATTATTTCTTCTAAAATATTATCATATCATCTACTAACTAAAGTAACACCTAGATCTTACAGATCATCATAATTTATATCTATGTAGCTTGGTGAAGTTGGTGGTGGTGGGGGTTGTTGTTGTTGTTGTCTCTCCAACCGTGCTTGCCTTATTTCTTGACGGGCCTGACGTATTTCCTCGCGTTGTTGTCTTATCTGATTTTGCATCTCGGTCACCAGGTCTGTTAATTGTTGTATTACCAGTCTTTGGGTAGCAACCACTTGATCGATCTCAACAGGTGGAGGATTTGGAGGATTCATTTCTGTTTGCTGTTACGTGATAATCTTTCCTTTCCTGGTATTGACCATGAAAGTTAGAAGCATATGGTAATAGTTTTGCAAAGGAAATTATTCAATAAGCGGAATGAATAAGCTAGTAGCTGGTTATACTCTAAAGATTCTTTGGTAGGGCTTAATCTTTGTTTTATGTCCAGATTGGGGTAACCAATCGTATAAGGTGAGTATCCAAGGGTAAGATAGAATCAGTCAAGATGAGAGATATATATGGGTGAGATAGACTACAAGATGTAGGTTTAAAAGTTTGTTTGTTGTTAGGTGGGAATAGAAAGGTTATACCATTCATCATGGCTCTAGGTTAGGTTAACTCATGGTTGAATTGATCCAATGTGCTAAGATAAGTTAATACATGGCTAGTGGGGTCTAGTCTCTTCTACTAGTGTCATTAATCCGTTTAAGTGGACCACATTAAGTTAGATAACATTAGACCACACTAGATCAGGTCACATTAGGTAAGATAAGATCTAGATTAAATTGGATATGACTAGATTAGACTAGTTTAGGTTAGATAGGTCCAACAGGGTAGAATATGTATTATTAAGATATGTTGGGATGTTTTAAGATTAATTAGATATGTTATGATAAGATAGAATCTCTTGCTAGGTTAAAATTGAGAGGTTATGCAACTATCAGATGGTTAAGGTAGTTGCATATAGCCAAGTTGATCTGTCATTCCTAATTTAGTGCGGGGTGAACTAAGTCAAGTCCTGTTCTATGGGGGTAGAGTCTAAATTATTTCATCAGTGTTATCTAACATGTTTGATAAGTCACTTTAGATTTGATCAGATCCAGGTTAGATTGGTGTGACTGGTTTGACTAGATAAGATCTAATTGATTTGCATTAGATCATGGTTGTTTAAACTAGGGTGGATAAGTATGCTTATTAGGATAATATGGATCCATAAAGATAAGATAGAATCTTTTGAGATCAGTTAGATCTATTAGGATGAGATAGAATCCTTTCAAGATAAGATGAGTATCTTTTAAGATGAGATGGATCTATTAAGGTAAGGAAGAATCTTTTAAGATAAGATGAATTGGCTAGAATGAGATCTTTTAGGATAAGATAAATCTCTTAAGCTAGATATGTTCCAATGGGGATATTCTAGGTTGTCTAGTTATTTTATAAATATATTTTTTATACCTATGTATATATGCAGATGCAATTGTGGACATTACTCCACAACTCATCACACTCAAACAAAGATCCAAATCAGACAAGTATCATAAGAACAAACATTCAAGCATATAGACACTTATAAAAATAGTTTTGTTTTTGTTCCTAGGATTAGGTCTCTTATTCCTAAAGTCACTTTAGGCACAGGATTTCAAAGTGTGAAATCCACATTTGTCCTTAGAAAGATAAAGGTAAGAAAAATCAGAGTAAGCGGAAATAGATGAGAAAAGGTTAAGATAAGTTTAGAAAAGAATCAGAGTAAGGTAAGTAGATAATGGTTGTCCAGTTCTATCTAGGTTTCGTCCTACAGTCAACATTCCTCTGATACCACTTCTGTAACACCCGGATTTTAGGGATCCAAAACCCGGGGTTAACATAAACACCAGGTATGCTGGGACCAAGTCTCATACATATGATGTATAGTGGCACAGGATCGAATGTCACAACTTTATATATAACAGGAGTTCTATACAAAATAAATAATTACATTATAAGGAAACAACGGTCCAGCAACCCAAAGTTGACTGGGAGACGACGGCCTAGACCTCTCACGAACTCATCACAGCATCCTCCATGAGCATCATCCTGCAGTACCTGATCTTGACCTGTGGTGTGTGTGAGACAGCAAGAGTGAGCTCACATACGTTCATCGCTCAACAAGTTGTGGGGAATAATGTGCATGAACTCGCCAAAGGTGGGAGCTCACGTGAAGTGTAAGGCTTACCAAAGAAGATGGTTAGAGCTGAGCATTGCTTTTAAAGTTGGTCAAAATTTTATTAGCAGTTACTAAGTATAAGTAAGTACCAACCCAATTAAGTAGTAGAACAAAAGTAATAACTTCACCTGCGATGCAATGCATATGACAAATTGAGTTTAAGTTCCATAATTTAATCATGTGAGTGTCCGAGCTGCTCTTGACCGTGAGCACGGCTAGTATACCAGTTTTACACTCTGCAGAGGTTGCGCATCTTTACCCACAAGCCGTGTTACCCATCTGCCAAGGGGTCATGAATCCCATACACCTCTACCAAGGAAGCGAGGCAGGGTAACACTACGAGGCCTTTACAAAGTTCCACTAGCTTCCGAAAACCCGCTACAGTTTATAGGAAGATCCAGTGCAGGAATCCCTTGCAGGACCGCCATCGCAGCAAAATCCTCCCGAGGGCCTCCCTACACTGACCTCTCCCCTACTGCCCTTGCCCCTTTCGGGTAAGGTAGTCTTCCACTAGCTTTCCTAATTAATCAGCCAAGGGCGTCCCATTCCACCCTTGTGGTAGCACTGTTTTCCCGGGTGGTTCTCCATGTTCCAATTAACATAATGATCTTAACATGAACCATAAATAACAACTGATAACAAAAGTATAATCATGAATAGTGTATCTCCATACCCAAAACCACATATAGCACTAGCAAATACTACCCAGAAAGATCAGTGGTAAACAAGGTATAAAGATAATCAAACTAGGTAACCTGTTGGGTCCCATCAAATTAACTTATGCAGATCATTATGATTAATCAGAACATGGTTGGGTAAAGAGAAGTGATCAAGGGCACAACTTGCCTGGGCCTTGAGAATCCAGGTACCAGGATGATCTTCAGATGATACGTATCCTCACTGCTAGTCGTAGCAATTTCAAACAAACAGTGTATAGGCAAAATTAACATTACACCAAACATGTATGCAAAATACATATTAATAATCTACATATTAAAATAAGATCACAGGAAAAAGAATTATTAATTTTGGAGTTGTAGAATTCAAGTTATGAATTTCCTAAGATTTAAGGTGATTATAATATGATTAAATGATAAATAAATTTTCTGACAGAGTTCATGTCAAAACAGTGATTCTAAATGGTAGAGAATATTATTACAAAATTTTAGGAATTGGAATGACTCAATTTGGAGCTAGTATGAATTTTCTATGAATTATTGAAGTTCTAGCAATTATTTTTGTATTAAAAATACATTTTCTAATTCATTTACTCATTTTAAAACAGCAGTGGACTGGGCCTCAATTTCTGTGAAGTGCAGGGGGCTCGGGGTAAGTTTTCCGTGACACAGTGAATAGTAACAGGTGGACGGCGGGTTATTTTGCTAAAAGGACAGGGACTCTTTAGCGATTATGTCAGGCCGAAGGGGTATCCTTTGCTACGAGCCACCCAGATTAGATCCAACGGCCCGGATCAGACCACCAACCGGTACTAAACAGAGGCCGCCAGATCTCTATCCTACGGTTCAAATCCGACCACGCCAAGCACCTACCCATGGCCATCGGATGAATAACATACGGTTCGGATTTAATCCCGCGAATGGTTACACTTTACCTAATCGCCACCGTTCATCGATGGATCGACGATCCACAGAACCCCGGCGCGCGCGACCCTCCCCCAACATTACGCGCGCGGTGGTGCCAGAGCGCACGCGACGGCGCCATGGCCGGCGTCGCCCAAACTCCGAATCGTGCGCCCAAACACCGATTCGACGAATGCTTCGCAAGGTAGTAACGACGGCGAACATGGCCAAGGGCATCTTACCGGCAATGACGTCGCAGAGGAGTCGGGCCACGGCACGCGGCGGATCCAGGCGAAGAAAACGCTCCGACGAGCAATTAAGGTCGCTCAGCTCGTCAATACGGCCGGTCAGTGCCACGACCACCCTCGCAGCAACCCGGCGAAGGTCCCTGAGCTTATCCTCGACACTGGACGGCGGCGCGGGCGAGACTCACAGGCGCGAACTCGAGGCGGAGGAGGAGACCCACGACGGAATCCGGCAGGCGAGGGCTGATGAGGGGGAAAAGGGAAGGTGCGGTCCTCTTTATACCCTGCTGCGATGGGATCTTGGCCGGATTTGTTGGAACGGCCAGCAGATTCCGCGCGGATTCCCCGGTGGCGAGTTCGCGCGCGCGATCGGCGTAGCTGTTGAAGACGGACCCGACGAGCGGGCCCCGCGAGCCAGAGAGAGGGAGAGCAGGCGAGCGCGGAACGAGAGACTGGGCAGGGGGCCCCGCATGCCAGCGAGACAACGAGAGCGCGCGTGAGGGGATGAGGGGCTGCCCCGTGGGTCCCGCGTGTCGGCGCCGGGTTGAGAATGGGCTGGCGCGCGCGAGTTAGTGGGCCGAATTGAGGAGAGTTGGCCCAGTTAGGGTTTTTCTCTTTTTCCTTTTTATTTTCTATTTCTTTTCTTCATTTTCAAATCCAATTTGAATTCAAAATTAAATTCAAATCTCTATGGCTCATCATTTCAATTTATTTTTGTGAAGTTAGGGATATTAATTCTGAATATACTTGTTTATATATATATTATTTATATTTTTGTTTTATATCCCCTCTCTTTCTCTTATTTTCTATTTTCTATTCCAAATTCAAATTTATACTTCTATTTTGGTTTTCAGATTTTCAAATGTATCAATTGAAATCCAAAGGTGAATATAATCCATATTATTTTAATATTACTAATTTAAGTTTTATTCTCCTTGTTTATTTATTTCATGGGATGTATAAATGGTTTCCTTTAAAAGAAAAATTCTTTTTCTCCTCATTTTCTTATTTCCCAGTGATACTTTGTTCAGATTTCTTCTACCAATTCCAAATTCAGAATTTGGGTGTTACATCACCCTTGCTCTACACACCAACCCCCCCCCTCAGGTTGTCCGCATTGCAACCACTGCTCAGGAGAAGATGAAGCCGTGGAAGGAGACCACCAGGAGTTCCAAGATTATGATGAGTTCTAGGCATGGGTTAGCGGCAACCCCCATTCGGCTGCCTATGAAGGCCGCGTGTATCTACGTTTCTTTTCCGCACTTTGATTATTGTAAAGACTATGTGGATGTCTCAGGATATGATGTAATCGACTATTTTTCCCCTATCATATTATGATTTGAGCACTGTGTGATGATGTCCAGTTATGTAACTGTTGTGTACGTGAATTGCTGATCCTGGCACGTACATGGTTCGCATTTGGTTTGCCTTCTAAAATCAGGTGTGACATTAACCAAGTGCGCAACCTCGGGAGCACCAAATGGGATGACCATGAGATGGTCAAGGTTATTCTTAGATCACTCGTATTTCTTAACCGTACTCAAGTTCAATTAATTCATAGTGATCCAAGATATAAACTAATGTCTCCCGAGGAAGTAATAGGTAAATTTGTGAGCTTTGAGTTGATGATCAAAGGCTCAAAGAAGATCATCGAGCAAGGCGCCTCCTCCACACCCGATGTGCAACCCGTCGCATTTAAGGCGGCAGAGGAGAAGAAAGAAGACTCTACACCAAGTAGGGTCCCCATCGACGCCTCCAAGCTCGATAATGAGGAGATGGCGCTCATCATCAAGAGCTTCCACCAAATCCTTAAGCAAAGGAGGGGGAAAGACTACAAAGCCCGCTCCAAGAAAGTGTGCTACAAGTGTGGTAAGCCCGGTCATTTTATCGCTAAATGTCCATTGTCTAGTGATAGTGACAGGGATAACGACAAGAGGGGAAGAAGGAGAAGAAGAAGTATTACAAGAAGAAGGGTGGCGATGCACATCTTTGCCGGGAGTGGGACTCCGACAAGAGCTCCACCAACTCCTCCGATGACGAGGACGCTGCCAACATCGCCATCAACAAAGGTCTTCTCTTCCCCAACGTCGGCCACAAGTGCCTCATGGCAAAGGACGGCAAAAAGAAGAAGGTAAAATCAAGATCCTCCACTAAGTATGCCACTTCTAGTGATGATGAGGATAACTTGCTTACTCTTTTTGCCAATCTTAACATGCAACAAAAAGAGAAATTGAATGAATTGATTAGTGCTATTCATGAGAAGGATGAACTCTTGGATAGCCAAGAGGACTTCCTTATTAAGGAAAATAAAAAGCATGTTAAGACTAAAAATGCTTATGCTCAGGAGGTAGAGAAAAATGAAAAATTAACTAGTGAGCTAAGTACTTGCCATGACACTATTTCCAACCTTAGAATTGAGAATGCTAATTTAATTGCTAAGGTTGAGAAGTCAAATATTTGTGATGAATCAATTGCCAATCTTAGAAATGATAATACTAGTTTAATTGCTAAGATTGATAAATTGAATGTCTCTCTTGCTAGCCTTAGAAATGAGAATGAAAAATTGATTGCTAAGGCTAAGGAATTAGATGTTTGCAATGTTTCTATTTCCAATCTTAGAGATGAGAATGCTATTTTACATGCTAAGATTGTTGAATTAAATGATTGCAAACCCTCTACATCTACCGTTGAGCATGTTTCTATTTGCACTAGATGTAGAGATGTTAATGTAGATGTTATTCATGATCACCTTGCTATGATTAAACAACAAAATGATCATATAGCTAAATTAGATGCTAAAATTGCCGAGCATGAACTAGAAAATGAGAAATTTAAATTTGCTCGTAGCATGCTTTATAATGGGAGACGCCCTGGCATTAAGGATGGCATTGGCTTCTAAAAGGGAGACAATGTCAAGCTTAATGCCCCTCCTAAAAGATTGTCGAATTTTGTTAAGGGCAAAGCTCTTATGCCTCAGGATAATGAAGGTTACATTTTATACCCTGCTGGTTATCCTGAGGATAAGATTAGGAGAATTCATGCCAAGAAGACTCATTCTCACCATGCTTTTATTTATAAGAATGAGGCTTCTAGCTCTAGGCGTTCTACACATGTTAAAATGCCTAAGAAGAAATCTCCTACTGCATCAAATGATCATAATGTTTCATTCAAAACTTTTGATGCCTCTTATGTGCTAACTAACAAATCAGGCAAGGTAGTTGCCAAATATGTTGGGGCAAACACAAGGGCTCCAAGACTTGTGTTTGGGTACCCAAGGTGCTTGTTTCTAATGTAAAAGGACCCAAGACCGTTTGGGTACATAAGAACAAGGCCTAACTTTGTGTTGTAGGTTTATGCATCCGGGGGCTCAAGTTGGATCATCGATAGCGGGTGCACAAACCATATGACCGGGGAGAAAAGGATGTTCTCCTCCTATGAGAAAAACCAAGATCCCCAAAGAGCGATCACATTCGGGGATGGAAATCAAGGTTTGGTCAAAGGATTGGGTAAAATTGCTATATCACCTGACCATTCTATTTCCAATGTTTTTCTCGTAGATTCTTTAGATTATAACTTGCTTTCTGTTTCTCAATTATGCAAAATGGGTTACAACTGTCTTTTTATGGATACAGGTGTTACTGCCTTTAGAAGAAGTGATGATTCAGTAGCTTTTAAGGGAGTGTTGGAGGGTTAGCTATACTTGGTTGATTTTAATAGAGCTAAACTCAATACTTGCTTAATTGCTAAGACTAACATGGGTTGGCTCTGGTATCGCTGACTAGCCCATGTTGGAATAAAGAATCTTCTCAAGCTTCTAAAGGGAGAACACATTTTGGGACTAACCAATGTTCATTTTGAGAAAGACAGGATTTGTAGCGCATGCCAAGCACGGAAGCAACTTGGTGTTCATCATCCACACAAGAACATCATGACGACTGACAGGCTACTCGAGCTCCTCCACATGGACCTATTCGGCCTGATAGCTTACATAAGCATCGGCGGGAGTAAGTACTGTCTAGTTATTGTGGATGATTATTCTCGCTTCACTTGGGTATTCTTTTTATAGGATAAATCTCAAACCCAAGAGACTTTGAAAGGATTCTTAAGACGGGCTCAAAATGAGTTCGACTTGAGGATCAAGAAAATAAGAAGCGACAACGGAACGGAGTTCAAGAACTCACAAATTGAAGGTTTTCTTGAGGAGGAGGGCATCAAGCATGAGTTCTCTTCTCCCTACACTCCACAACAAAATGGTGTAGTGGAGAGAAAGAATAGAACTCTATTGGACATGGCAAGGACCATGCTTGATGAGTACAAGACTTCGGATCGGTTTTGGGCCAAGGCGGTCAACACCGCTTGCTACACCATCAACCGGTTGTATCTACACCAAATTCTCAATAAGACATCTTATGAACTCCTCACCAGTAAAAAGCCCAATGTTTCATATTTTAGAGTCTTTGGTAGCAAATGCTTTATTCTTGTTAAAAGAGGTAGAAAATCTAAATTTGCTCCTAAGGCTGTAGAAGGTTTTTTACTTGGTTATGTCTCAAACACAAGGGCATATAGAGTCTTTAATAAGTCCACTGGACTTGTTGAAGTTTCTTGTGGCATTGTTTTTGATGAGACTAACGGCTCTCAAGTAGAGCAAGTTGATCTTGATGAACTAGATGATGAAGAGGCTTCGTGCGTCGCGCTAAGGAACATGTCCATTGGGGATGTGTGTCCTAAGGAATCCGAAGAGCCTCCACAAGCACAAGATCAACCATCTTCCTCCATGCAAGCATCTCCACCAACCCAAGATGAGGATGAGGCTCAAGATGATGAAGGAGAAGATCAAGAAGATGAGCCACCTCAAGAAGAGGGCAATGATCAAGGGGGAGATGCCCTTAATCAAGACAAGGAAGATGAACAAGATGCAAGGCCGCCACACCCAAGAGTCCACCAAGCAATCCAACGAGATCACCCCATGAACACCATCCTAGGAGACATTCATAAGGGGGTAACCACTCGATCTCGTGTTGCTCATTTTTGTGAACATTATTCTTTTGTTTCCTCTATTGAGCCACACAGGGTAGAGGAAGCACTTCAAGATTCGGATTGGGTGTTGGCGATGCAAGAGGAGCTCAACAATTTCACAAGGAATGAGGTATGGCATTTAGTTACACGTCCTAACAAAATGTTGTAGGAACCAAGTGGGTCTTCCGCAACAAGCAAGATGAGCATGGTGTGGTGACTAGGAACAAGGCACGACTTGTGGCCAAGGGTTATTCACAAGTCGAAGGTTTGGATTTTGGTGAAACCTATGCACCCGTAGCTAGGATTGAGTCAATTCGCATTTTACTTGCCTATGCTACTTACCATGGCTTTAAGCTCTATCAAATGGACGTGAAGAGTGCCTTCCTCAACGGACCTATCAAGGAAGAGGTCTATGTTGAGCAACCTCCCGGCTTTCAAGATAGTGAGTATCCTAATCATGTTTACAAACTCTCTAAGACGCTTTATGGGCTCAAGCAAGCCCCAAGAGCATGGTATGAATGCCTTCGAGATTTTCTTATCACTAATGGCTTCAAAGTCGGCAAGGCCGATCCTACACTCTTTACTAAAACAATTGAAAATGATTTGTTTGTATGCCAAATTTATGTTGATGATATCATATTTGGGTCTACTAACAAATCTATTTGTGAAGAGTTTAGTAGGATCATGATTCAAAAATTCGAGATGTCTATGATGGGGGAGTTGAAGTATTTTCTAGGATTTCAAGTGAAGCAACTCCAAGAGGGCACCTTCATCAGCCAAACAAAGTACATTCAAGATATACTCACCAAGTTTGGAATGAAGGATGCCAAGCCCATCAAGACACCCATGGGAACCAATGGGCATCTCGACCTCGACACGGGAGGTAAATCCGTAGATCAAAAGGTATACCGGTCGATGATAGGATCTTTACTCTATTTATGTGCATCTCGACCGGACATTATGCTTTCCGTGTGCATGTGTGCAAGATTTCAAGCCGATCCTAAGGAAGTTCACCTTAGGGCCGTGAAGAGAATCTTGAGATATTTAGTTCAAACACCTAAGTTTGGTCTTTGGTACCCCAAGGGATCCTCTTTTGATTTATTAGGATATTCCAATGCTGATTGGGCAGGGTGTAAGATTGATAGGAAGAGCACATCAGGGACTTGTCAGTTTCTGGGAAGATCCCTGGTGTCTTGGGCTTCAAAGAAACAAAACTTAGTAGCTCTTTCTACCGCCGAAGCTAAGTACATTGCCACAGGCCATTATTGCGCGCAATTGCTTTGGATGAGGCAAACCCTTAGGGACTATGGCTACAAATTTAGCAAAGTCCCTCTCCTATGTGATAATGAGAGTGCAATCCGCAATGCGGATAATCCCATTGACCACAGCCGCACTAAGCACATAGCCATTCGGTATCACTTTTTGAGAGATCACCAACAAAAGGGGGATATCGAGATAGCCTATATTAACACCAAAGATCAATTGGCCGATATCTTTACCAAGCCACTAGATGAGAAAACCTTTACCAAACTTAGGAATGAGCTAAATATTCTTGATTCTAGGAACTTTGATTGATTCTTTGCACACATAGCTCATTTATATACCTTTGATCATGTCTCTTTTATATCTATGACTAATGTGTTTTCAAGTGTATTATTATGCTTAGTCATAGAATTGAAAGGGAAATGGAGTATTCGGCAAAGAAGGCGCTTCCACTCAACTCCATTGGTATTTGCCGGTACTCCGCATCACTCTCCACTTTGGTATAATCTTCACTCATGTCTATTTGTTTGCCATTGGGGAGAAAGTTCAAGGGCTTATATTTCACTCACAAGTATCCGTTTTGGCGATTCATGCCAAAGGGGGAGAAAGTATGAGCCCAAAGCAAAAGGACTGCACCACCACCAAATTTTAAAAATGAAGTTTTTCAAACTGATATCTTATTGTGTTCAAAAGGGGGAGAAAGTAGTGAAAGTCGCCTAGAGGGGGGTGAATAGGGCGAAACTGAAATTTACAAATATAATCACAACTACAAGTCGGGTTAGCGTTAGAAATAATAATGAGTCCGAGAGAGAGGTCGCAAAAACAAATCGCGGGCAAACAAGAGTGAGACACGAGGATTTGTTTTACCGAGGTTCGGTTCTCTCAAACCTACTCCCCGTTGAGGAGGCCACAAAGGCCGGGTCTTTTTCAACCCTTTCCCACTCTCAAATGGTCCCTCGGACCGATTGAGCTTCTCTTCTCAAATCAAACTGGGAACAAAACTTCCCCGCAAGGACCACCACACAATTGGTGTCTCTTGCCTCGGTTACAAGTGAGTTTTGATCGCAAGAACAAATGAGAAATAAAAGAAGCAATCCAAGCGCAAGAGCTCAAAAGAACACGGCAAATCTCTCTCTCTAATCACTAAAGCCTTGTGTGGAATTGGAGAGGATTTGATCACTTGGGTGTGTCTAGAATTGAATGCCTAGCTCTTGTAAGTGGTTGAGAAGTGGAAAACTTGGATGACTTGAATGTGGGGTGGTGGGGGTTATTTATAGCCCCAACCACCAAACTAGCCGTTTGGTGGAGGCTGTCTGTCGTATGGTGCACCGGACAGTCCGGTGCACACCGGACATGTTCGGTGCGACAGCCACGTCACCAGGCCGTTAGGGTTCCGACCGTTGGAGCTCTGACTGCTGGGCCCGCCTGGATGTCCGGTGGCACACCGGACATGCACTGTAGAGTGTCCGGTGCGCCAGCATGGGCGTGCCTGACTTCTGCGCGCTCTGGCGCGCATTTAATGCGCCTGTAGGTAGCCGTTGGCGCCGAAGTAGCCGTTACTTTGTTGTCACACCGGACAGTCCGGTGTACACCGGACATGTCCGGTGAATTATAGCGGACTAGCCGTTGCAAATTCCCGAAGCTGGCGAGTTCAGAGTCGCGTCCCCTTGGAGCACCGGACACTGTCCGGTGTACACCGGACAGTCCGGTGAATTATAGCGCGGCGACTCTGTGTTTTCTCGAAGGTAAGGAGTTCAACGCGTGGAGAACCCTGGTGCACCGGACATGTCCGGTGGTGCACCGGACAGTCCGGTGCGCCAGACCAGGATGCCTTCGGCTGTCCCTTTGCTCCTTTTGTTGAACCCTTTTCTTGGTCTTTTTATTGGCTTATTGTGAACCTTTGGTACCTGTATAACTTATAGACTTGGGCAAACTAGTTAGTCCAATTATTTGTGTTGGGCAATTCAACCACCAAAATCAATTTAGGAAAATAGGTGTAAGCCTCATTCCCTTTCAATCTCCCCCTTTTTGGTGATTGATGCCAACACAAAACAAAGCAAATATAGAAGTGCAGAATTTGAACCAGTTTACATATGCAAGTACAAAGGTTACTTAGAATTGAGCCAATAAATATTACTTTACTAGATATGTATGGATTGTTTCTTTATTTTTTAACATTTTGGACCACGCTTGCACCACATGTTTTGTTTTTGCAAAATTCTTTTTGTAAATCCTTTTCAAAATCCTTTTGCAATATAGTCAAAGGTAAATGAATAAGATTTTGCGAAGCATTTTCAAGTTTTGAAATTTTCTCCCCTTGATTCAAATGCTTTTCCTTTGACTAAACAAAACTCCCCCTCAATAAAATCTCCTCTTAGTGTTCAAGAGGGTTTTAAGATATCAATTTTGAAAATACTACTTGCTCCCCCTTTTGAACACAATAAGATACCAATTTGAAATTTTCCAATTGAAAATTATTTTTTTAAAATTAGGGTGGTGGTGCGGTCCTTTTGCTTTGGGCTCATACTTTCTCCCCCTTTGGCATGAATCGCCAAAAATGGATACTTTGAGTGAGATATAAGCCCTTTGATAACTACTTTCTCCTCTTTGGCAAAAATATATGAGTGAAGATTATACCAAAGACGGAGAGATGCCCGGAGTGACGGCGAAGGATGAGTAGTAGAGTGGAGTGGAAGCCTTTGTCTTCGCCGAAGACTCCAATTCCCTTTCAATATACCTATGACTTGGTTTGAAATACACTTGAAAACACATTAGTCATAGAATATATAAAAGAGACATGATCAAAGGTATACTTATGAGCTATGTGTGCAAATTAGCAAAAGAAATTCCTAGAATCAAGAATATTGAGCTCATGCCTAAGTTTGGTAAAAGTTTGTTCATCTAGTGGCTTGGTAAAGATATCGGCTAATTGACCTTTAGTATTAATATATGCAATCTCGATATCCCTCTTTTGTTGGTGATCCCTAAGAAAATGATACTGAATGGCTATGTGTTTAGTGCGGCTATGCTCAACGGGATTATCCGCCATGCGGATTGCACTCTCATTATCACATAGAAGAGGAACTTTGGTTAATTTGTAACCATAGTCCCGCAGGGTTTGCCTCATCCAAAGCAATTGCGCGCAACAATGGCCTGCGGCAATATACTCGGCTTCAGCGGTAGAAAGAGCGACCGAATTTTGCTTCTTTGAAGCCCAAGACACCAAGGATCTTCCCAAGAACTGGCAAGTCCCCGATGTGCTCTTTCTATTAATCTTACACCCCGCCCAATCGGCATCCGAATAACCAATCAAATCAAATATGGATCCCCGAGGGTACCAAATCCCAAACTTAGGAGTATAAGCCAAATATCTCAAGATTCGTTTTACGGCCGTAAGGTGAGATTCCTTAGGGTCGGCTTGGAATCTTGCACACATGCATACGGAAAGCATAATGTCCGGTCGAGATGCACATAAGTAAAGTAATGAACCAATCATCGACCTGTATACCTTTTGATCGATGGATTTACCTCCCGTGTTGAGGTCGAGATGCCCATTGGTTCCCATGGGTGTCTTGATGGGCTTGGCATCCTTCATTCCAAACTTGTTTAGAATATCTTGAGTGTACTTCGTTTGGCAAATGAAGGTGCCCTCTTGGAGTTGCTTTACTTGAAATCCTAAGAAATACTTCAACTCCCCCATCATTGACATCTCAAATTTTTGTGTCATGATCCTACTAAATTCTTCGCATGTAGATTCGTTAGTAGACCCAAATATAATATCATCAACATAAATTTGGCATACAAACAAATCATTGTCAAGAGTTTTAGTGAATAAAGTAGGATCGGCCTTGCCGACTTTGAAGCCATTAGCTATAAGGAAATCTCTTAGGCATTCATACCATGCTCTTGGGGCTTGCTTGAGCCCATAAAGCGCCTTAGAGAGCCTATAGACATGGTTAGGGTACTCACTATCTTCAAAGCCGGGAGGTTGCTCAACATAGACCTTGTTGGGGGCCTTCGGCTTCCGAAGGTCCTCAAAAACATGATTTGACAATATTTTCCGAGTGAAACATGTGAACAGATATCTTCGGAGTCAGGTTGCGGGTGTACAAGAGCATGGTTAAGACGAAGCTTGACTGGGATGGAAAGCGACCACGACGAAGGATAAGACGATCACGAAGCTATGTGCAGAAAAGCTTCGGCATGACAGCAGAAAAGAGGAACCGACTTAAAGATGAAAAGTCAAATTAAACCTCGAAGAATTGCTATAAAGTTATTGATAAATGTAAAGGGCATCAATGTAATTTTACACGGGCTGCGTCCCGTGCCTATAAATAGATGAACAGTACTCCCGTACTGTTCACGCTGACTTGGCATACGCTTTTTCGCATCACGTCTGTACCTTTACTTTTCATCAATCTGAAGGTACATTTGTAATTTGTTTTTATGAATTTGGTAATAAAAATAAGTTGATGATAATATTCATATCATTACTCGTGTTTCGTTTATGTGCTCTTTTTTACCATTTATCAATCTTACGAAGGTCTTTTCCTTCGTAACCTTCGTCCAAAAATTCATTATATCCGAAGGGGCATAATGTTTATAAGGACGAAGGAATTTGACATTTAAACACTTTTTATGTTGCCTTGTTCTTAGCTCTTAGCATTTGAGAACAAGTCCCCAACATTGGCGCCCACCTCCGGTGAACTATGTCCATTTTTTGAGTTTTGAACACCTTCGGCAAGCATCACCTTCGTCATGCCGCCGAAAAAAGCTTCAGCGACAGGGGCTGCCACTCTGCAGCCGCTGGACCCCAATCAAGATGTCGTTTCTCTTAGGGAGGCCCGAAGCCAGAAGAGGAAGGCCACCAGTCCAACGCCTCCGGAGGATGACTTGGATCAAGAAATTCAAAATTTGGAGAGGATCAATCAACAGGTCCAACGGAAGAAGGAGAAGATGGCTCGTCTAGCTGATCTTCAAAGGCAGATAGACGAAGCCTCTGAAGAGCTTCGACATCTTGCTCAAGATGACCAGAACCAAAGGCCCCCGCGCAGAGAGCTTCATCAAGAGGGCTTCTACAACGAGGGCGACTGGTATGAAGATTTCCATCACGGAAATTTTGCTTTTGATGATACTTCTCCCCTGTCAACAGAACTGCAGGCTACTCCTTAGCCACAGTCTTACAAGCCACCCCAGCTCCCCATGTACGACGGTCATTCAGACCCAAAACAATTCTTGATGAGCTATGAGGCAACCATATCTTCATATGGTGGCAACACGGCGGTCATGGCAAAGTCTTTCGTCATGGCTGTCAGGAGTGTTGCACAAACCTGGTACTCCTCTCTTAGGCCAGGGACAATCACCTCATGGCAAAAGCTGAAGGATATGTTGATAACCAGCTTCCAAGGGTTTCAGACGAAGCCAGTCACTGCTCAAGCTTTATTCCAGTGCACCCAGGATCACGAAGAATACCTTCAGGCATATGTCCGAAGGTTCCTGCATTTGAGGGCACAGGCACCAACAGTGCCCAATGAAATTGTCATTGAGGGCATGATCAAGGGGCTTCGGCCAGGACCTTCAGCTCAGTACTTTGCCAGGAAGCCTCCTCAAACTTTGGAGAAGCTGCTCCAGAAGATGGACGAGTATATTCGAGCTGACAATGATTTTCGCCAAAGGAGGGAGGAAGCTTTCAGGTTCTCTGAAATGATCAGGGGCTTCGGAGGAAGATTTTATCCGAGGCACGTCAGGTCAATTCACAATTCTACTCAAAGTGATGACAAAGGGAGTCAACAGCAAAGGCCACAGTGCTCCTCACAAGCTTCGGGGCAACAGCAAAGCTCTTTCCGGCCGCCAGCGCCAAGGGGCAGAGGCGCCAGGGGCTTCGGGGGAAGATTTGGAGATCAACCAAGAAAAATTTACTGCCTATTCTGTGGTGAAGGCAAGGGCCATACCACCAGGATGTGCCATGTTACCATCCAGAAGCAAAGGGAGCTAGCAGAAGCTGCAGCGCAACAGAGCCAGCCGAAGCAGGTTATGCATACTGCTTCGTACCATTCGCCTTACATTCCAGAATATGTAGGCAATCACCCTGCAGCCTCTGTTGCTTCGGCAAGTCAACCCCAAGCATCTTGGCAACAGCTTCCACCGCCACCACCAATACAACGAGGTCCGCAGCCAGAAGGGAGTCAGCATTCTCACCCCCAGCGGGACTTCAGAGAGGAGTCCGAAGCTCGCACAGTCAATAGCACTGTGCCAGAGTCGAAGCACATTTACTGACAAAATATCCTACCTCGACAGCAGCTTTTCGCATTTTCGCATTCAGTTTTACTTTCGTTGTAGTAAGGAACAATTATGGGAAGTTTAAGTGTCTTTTATCGTTTTTTCAATTTCTTGTAACAGTTTAGCTTATTATCATAATGAAAATATATCTTCTCCATAGGCTTGAGTTGCCGAAGCACAAGAATTTATGGTGGCACGGAGAACCTTCGAATTATCAAAAACTTGTTCTAAGGAACGCAGTGCAACTTCTTCGAAGTAGTAAAAAGTCGTTCCTAAGGGAGCGCAGTGTAAGTTTTCTGCTCAAAAGTCGTTCCGAAGGGAATGTAGAGCTTACAGCGAAAAATAAACGCTGATTCCGCTGAAAGTAAAAGGCGAAGAAGCTCCTAAGGGAGGCTTACAGCGAAAAATAAACGCTGATTCCGCTGAAAGTAAAAGGCGAAGAAGCTCCTAAGGGAGGCTTACAGCGAAAAATAAACGCTGATTCCGCTGAAGTAAAAGGCGAAGAAGCTCCTAAGGGAGGCTTACAGCGAAAAGTCAGCGCTGATATAAAAAGATTGTGTGCTCTATTGCAGGGATGTGTGTATTTTCGGCACAAATATCATTTTGCATAACATAAGCATCATACATCATATTGCATGTAGAACAAGAAGGGGACACAGTATTGATCTTCGGAGAATGTTTTGAAAAAGAGAAAACGTGCTAAGGCACAAGATAAATTGAGAAGAAGTATAGCTTCATTAGAGAGACAACATAAAACTTTTTTATAGCTTCGAAGAATGTTTTCATGAAGCTTGGATATTCTTCATCAGAGAAGTATGGAAATTCTTGTGATATATAAAAGATTTTCTTCACGAAGCATGAAAAGAAGGGAAGGTGTTTTTTCGCCGAAGGCTCAAAAAAACGGTATGTATGCAAAATTTCATGCATCGTAAAGAATTGAACCATAAATAGATTATATATTACATTCAAAGTTACAAAGTTTTACACATGTCACATTCCAAATATTTTTACAATAGCACTTAATCTTCCCTAAGAACTACTTCTGCAGCTTCGTTCAGTAGCTGATCGACAACTTTGTCCATGATGGCTTCGGCCATTTTTCTAATTTCGTCGTCCCCCTTTGGGTGGGGGCCCGGAGATGCCTCAGCAGGTTCTGAGGGAGGAGAGGATACGGCTATATTACTATTACAAACCGCAAACAAAGTTTGAAATCAAAAATTACAACAGAATAAAAACCACTAGTTAATATCTATTTGCCCTTCGGGCTCTGCGCTTTTCTTAGCAGCCTCCGCTACCTTCCTAGCATCATGGATGCCTTTTTCGCTTCTTTGAATGATTTCTTGAGCCATTTCTCGGCCACCATTGTACCAAATGTTGGTGAAAAATTTTCCACCGACCAGGCTTGCTTCGGCTGAAGGGTCTTTAATATCTTCAGAGGATAAAGCAGCTTCAGATTGTGCTAAAGATTTCACATGCTCGCACCCTTTCCTCTCCAAAATAGTAACAATTCCCCTGGCACCCGAAAAAGCACAAATGTCCCCGCGACTATTCAAGATTTCCTCGAAGGCCTCAGCTTCGTGACTGATCCATTCAATCGGGCCTTCTGGATTCCCCCTTGTGAAACTTTCTTCGCTAGAGAATGTGCCAACGCTGGCGAAGCTGGATTTTATCTTCTTAACACACTCTATGGATTTATCATAGCACCTTTTCTTGGAAGCACGAAGCTCTTCAACATTTATTTCCAAATGATTTGCCCATTGATCACTAAGTTCTCGTTTTGTTTCTTCAAGTATGCGTTCTTCTTTAGCTCGGGCTAATTGTTTCCGAAGATCTTCGATTTCGTGCTTCTGAGCTTCGGCTTGAGCTTTAGAACTAGCTTCGTCTTCCTTTATCTTATCCACCAATGTAAGCAGAATTTTGTCCTTTTCCAAGGCTTCGTTTCTTAGCCTGATAACCTCTGTTCGAAGGTTGTTGAGAGCAATAGTGCAGCTCTCATCTTCAGCATTCTTTTGTGCCCTTAAGGCATTGTTGAGTATTAAGCCCTATTCAAAAGAATGAATGGATTAACATAAGAACAAAAGACTAATTCAAAATTCATAAACTTCAAAATTCACAAAGTTTATACCTTCAGACTATTGTATGCAAGGCTATCCGCAAGATCGTCCTTCGTCATGGCACAGAGGCCAGCTTCAAGCTTCGGGAACCCCATGCTTCTAGCCATCTCCCGGCAGACGAATAATTCTTTGCTGTCTGGGAGACAGTATAGGAAGTCATCTTCGTCCGTCCCATTGAACACTAGGGCCCCCTTCGGATACTTCAGTTCTCGGGCATAGTGATTAGCTTCAAAAATCTCTTCTTCAGATAATTTCTTCCCCGAAGCATGTCGCACAATATAATCACGTATTTTGGAAGATGCTTCAGGGGCGGCAGTGTCAATTTCTTTAACCAAAATTGGCTCTGTCATTTTTGTTTTTTTCGGTTTCCAAAGTTGCCTCTGTCAATTTTGTTTCTTCAGCTTCCAAAGGTTTTACCTTGGTGGGCTCTGAAGGCCCAGCTTCAGTTTCAAATTGTTGCTTCGAAGCTTCAGCAACAAAGGCTTCAGTAGACATTTCAGAAGTTTCAACAGTTTTCTTCGGAGTTATGCTTGAAGATTTAATTGTCTCCAAAACATCCAGCACATTAACCATCCTTTTTCTTTTCGGGGTCGCTACTGGACCCTTTTGGCTTTTTGCTGCCTCAATTTTTGTTGTTGGACTTAAAATTTCTAATGTTTTTGTTTCTTCAGTCCTCGGTTCTTCTGTTTTCTCTGTTGCTGGTACTTCGGCCATTTCTTTGATTTTTGGCACTGGAGTTGGTTCTCTAGCTTCGGTGGCCGAAGAGGTCTTACCAATAAACTCAAGCACTGTGGCCGATTCAATATAACGTGGTCGGTGTGTGAGAACCTTTACCTTTTTTTCTCTTCGGCGCTGGCTCGCTAGGAGCAGCTGAAGCAATTTCCTTTGCAGGAGAAGTATTCTTTCTTTTTTGGCCTCGCACTGGGTAATGGTAGTCGGGGTAGACAAACCCAATTGCATCAAATACTCGGTTAAGTCTCTTCTTCTTTCGGCCTCCGAAGGCCGCTGATAATGCAGTATCTTCGGCCTTCGAGTATACCCCAAGCAATTCGTCACTTATGGCCTCAATACTTTTTAACCAGTCATCATCTGGCTCAACAAACTTATCTCCGTATTTGAATGTGTATTTTAGCCTAACTAGTCCACCTTCGTCAGGTTCCTTGATGGTCTCCTTCGACATTTCCCACTTTTCTACAAGTGGCCATATTCTGAAGGCAATATGCTCTTGGACCAAATCCCTTGTCCCAATAAAAGAGCAAACCACGCTGAAGGCTCTCTGGCATTCTTCGGCTGCTTCATCCATTTCCACCTTCGGCTTCCGGAGGCCGAAGCGTTGCCAGATAGGGCGCATAATGATACCCTTGATATCTTCACGTGATTTCAAGTCATTTTTCACGTAAAACCATTCTGTCATCCAGTCACTGGGCCACCTCTTTCGAAAGGTTGGCACAGGGCAGCTTGACCCAGACCGAGCGCCGAAGCTGTAGCAGCCAAAGTTGTTGTGATACTGCTCTTTGCCCCAGGGTTTTGTCTCATAAAATAGCTCGTGTACGTTACAGAAGCTTTTTGCGTTAGGTTCCAAACCTTGGCTTCTCACGGCCCACACAAAGATGTTCATCCTTATGATTGCTTCGGGGGTAAGTTGGTGAAGGTAGATTTCAAATGTCTTCAGTACTTCCACGACAAAACTGCTTAAGGGAAATCGTAATCCAGCTTTTAAGAAGCTTCGGAATATCACGACCTCATTTTCCTCGGGAGTCGGACAAGTCTTCTCTCCTTCGTCAGCCCTCACAACAGACAAGTCCCGAAAGTATCTGCCTCTCATATTGACAAGATGATTTTCCTTAATACTGGACTTACCAAAAACTGCATGGCTTGGTCGCCAGGGTCGATCTTCGAAATCTTCACCACCACTATCCACATCGTAACTTTCACTGTCACCAGTATCTTCAGATAAACCCTCCAAAATCTCCCTGGTAATCTTCTCTGTATTAGTCTTTGACATTGATTCAAGAAAGCCCAGGTGCATCTCTTCGGAAAGGCTTAGCTTCGAAGCACCAACAACTTTCTTATCTTCAGACATCTTCGCAAATGCAGACAAAACACACTCGAAACCGAAGCTTAAAAATTTAAAACCGAGCAAGTGCTGTTGCGCGCAGGCTAAAAAGTTGGGTGAGTAGAAGCAGATGGCAAAAGAGCGTGCCAAATAAACTTGCGGTGAGCTCTTATTTATACACCTAGTGTGTTGAAAACTGGAGGGTCCCGCTTGTCAATGACTGTTGCTATTCTAGCAGAAGGAAGGTGTTTTTTCGGACCTTCGGCTTAAAGCCTTCGTCCATGTCGCAATATGAATTTATCATTACAGTAAATTAATATTGCGAGGGGCTACTGTTGGGGGCCTTCGGCTTCCGAAGGTCCTCAAAAACATGATTTGACAATATTTTCCGAGTGAAACATGTGAACAGGTATCTTTGGAGTCAGGTTGCGGGTGTACAAGAGCATGGTTAAGACGAAGCTTGACTGGGATGGAAAGCGACCACGACAAAGGATAAGACGATCACGAAGCTATGTGCAGAAAAGCTTCGGCATGACGGCAGAAAAGAGGAACCGACTTAAAGATGAAAAGTCAAATTAAACCTCGAAGAATTGCTATAAAGTTATTGATAAATGTAAAGGGCATCAATGTAATTTTACACGGGCTGCGTCCCGTGCCTATAAATAGATGAACAGTACTCCCGTACTGTTCACGCTGACTTGGCATACGCTTTTTCGCATCACGTCTGTACCTTTACTTTTCATCAATCTGAAGGTACATTTGTAATTTGTTTTTATGAATTTGGTAATAAAAATAAGTTGATGATAATATTCATATCATTACTCGTGTTTCATTTATGTGCTCTTTTTTACCATTTATCAATCTTACGAAGGTCTTTTCCTTCGTAACCTTCGTCCAAAAATTCATTATATCCGAAGGGGCATAATGTTTATAAGGACGAAGGAATTTGACATTTAAACACTTTTTATGTTAACTTGTTCTTAGCTCTTAGCATTTGAGAACAAGTCCCCAACAGACCTCTTCCTTGATTGGTCCATTGAGGAAGGCACTCTTCACGTCCATTTGATAGAGCTTGAAGCCATGGTAAGTAGCATAGGCTAATAATATACGAATTGACTCAAGCCTAGATACGGGTGCATAGGTTTCACCAAAATCCAAACCTTCGACTTGTGAATACCCCTTGGCCACGAGTCGAGCTTTGTTCCTTGTCACCACACCATGCTCGTCTTGCTTGTTGCGGAAGACCCACTTGGTTCCTACAACATTTTGGTTAGGACGTGGAACTAAATGCCATACCTCGTTCCTAGTGAAGTTGTTGAGCTCCTCTTGCATCGCCATCACCCAATCCGAATCTTGGAGTGCTTCCTCTACCCTGTGTGGCTCAATAGAGGAAACAAAAGAGTAATGCTCACAAAAATGTGCAACACGAGATCGAGTAGTTACCCCCTTATGAATATCGCCGAGGATGGTGTCAACGGGGTGATCTCGTTGGATTGCTTGGTGGACTCTTGGGTGTGGCGGCCTTGGTTCTTCATCCTCCTTGTCTTGATCGTTTGCATCTCCCCCTTGATCATTGTCGTCATCTTGAGGTGGCTCATCTCTTTGATCTTCTCCTTCATCAACTTGAGCCTCGTCCTCATTTTGGGTTGGTGGAGATGCTTGCGTGGAGGAGGATGGTTGATCTTGTGCATGTGGAGGCTCTTCGGATTCCTTAGGGCACAAATCCCCAATGGACATGTTCCTTAGCGCGATGCATGGAGCCTGTTCTTCACCTATCTCATCAAGATCAACTTGCTCTACTTGAGAGCCGTTAGTTTCATCAAACACAACGTCACAAGAAACTTCAACAAGTCCTGAGGACTTGTTAAAGACTCTATATGCCCTTGTGTTTGAGTCATATCCTAGTAAAAAGCCTTCTACAGTTTTAGGAGCAAATTTAGATTTTCTTCCTCTTTTAACAAGAATAAAGCATTTGCTACCAAAAACTCTAAAATATGAAATATTGGGCTTTTTACCAGTTAGGAGTTCATAGGATGTCTTCTTGAGGATTCGGTGTAGATATAACTGGTTGATGGTGTAGCAGGCGGTGTTGACCGCCTCGGCCCAAAACCGATCCGGTGTCTTGTACTCATCAAGCATGGTTCTTGCCATGTCCAATAGAGTTTGATTCTTCCTCTCCACTACACCATTTTGTTGTGGGGTGTAGGGAGAAGAGAACTCATGCTTGATGCCCTCCTCCTCAAGGAAGCCTTCAATTTGTGAGTTCTTGAACTCCGTCCCGTTGTCGCTTCTAACTTTCTTGATCCTTAAGCCGAACTCATTGTGAGCCCGTCTCAAGAATCCCTTTAAGGTCTCTTGGGTCTGGGATTTTTCCTGCAAAAAGAATACCCAAGTGAAGTGAGAATAATCATCCATAATAACTAGATAGTACTTACTCCCGCTGATGCTTGTGTAAGCTATCGGGCCGAATAGATCCATGTGTAGGAGCTCTAGTGGCCTGTCAGTCGTCAAGATGTTCTTGTGTGGATGATGAGTGCCAACTTGCTTCCCGGCTTGGCATGCGCTACAAATCCTGTCTTTCTCAAAATGAACATTTGTTAATCCTAAAATGTGCTCTCCCTTTAGAAGCTTATGAAGATTCTTCATTCCAACATGGGCTAGTCGGCGGTGCCAGAGCCAACCCATGTTAGTCTTAGCAATTAAGCAAGTGTCGAGTTCAGCTCTATCAAAATCTACCAAGTATAGCTGACCCTCTAACACTCCCTTAAATGCTATTGAATCATCACTTCTTCTAAAGACTGTGACACCTACATCAGTAAATAGACAGTTATAGCCCATTTGACATAATTGAGATACGGAAAGCAAATTGTAATCTAATGAATCAATAAGAAAAACATTGGAAATGGAATGGTCAGGAGATATAGCTATTTTACCCAAACCTTTGACCAAACCTTGGTTTCCATCCCCGAATGTGATAGCTCGTTGGGGATCTTGGTTTTTCTTGTAGGAGGAGAACATCTTCTTCTCCCCTGTCATGTGGTTTGTGCACCCGCTGTCGATGATCCAACTTGAGCCCCCGGATGCATAAACCTACAAAACAATTTTAGTTCTTAACTTTAGGTACCCAAACGGTTTTGGGTCCTTTGGCATTAGAAACAAGAACTTTGGGTACCCAAACACAAGTCTTTGACCCCTTGTGTTTGCCCCCAACAAACTTGGCAACTACCTTGCCGGATTTGTTAGTCAAAACATAAGATGCATCAAAAGTTTTGAATGAAATGCTATGGTCATTTGATGCACTAGGAGTTTTCTTCTTAGGCAACTTAGCATGGGTTGGTTGCCTAGAACTAGATGTCTCACCCTTATACATAAAAGCATGGTTAGGGCCAGAGTGAGACTTCCTAAAATGAATTCTCCTAATTTTGCTCTCAGGATAACTGGCAGGGTACAAAATGTAACCCTCGTTATCCTGAGGCATGGGAGCCTTGCCCTTAACAAAGTTAGACAATTACTTTGGAGGGGCATTAAGTTTGACATTGTCTCCCCTTTGGAAGCCAATGCCATCCTTGATGCCAGGGCGTCTCCCATTATAAAGCATACTACGAGCAAATTTAAATTTCTCATTTTCAAGTTCATGCTCGGCAATTTTAGCATCTATTTTTGCTATATGATCATTTTGTTGTTTAATTAAAGCCACATGATCATAAATAGCATCAATATCAACATCTCTACATCTAGTGCAAATAGAAACATGCTCAACGGTAGATGTAGAGGGTTTGCAAGATTTTAATTCTACAACCTTAGCATGTAATATATCATTTTCACTTCTAAGGTTAGAAATAGTAACATTGCAATCATCAAAATCTTTAGCCTTAGCAAGCAATTTTCATTTTCAATCCTAAGGCTAGCAAGAGAATCATTCAATTCTTTAATCTTAGCATGTAAATCAATATTATCATTTCTAAGATTGGGAATTGAAACATCACAAACATGAGAATCAACCTTAGCAATTAATTTGGCATTTTCATTTCTAAGGTTGGCAATAGTGTCATGGCATATGCTTAGCTCACTAGATAATTTCTCACATTTTTCTACTTCTAGAGCATAAGCATTCCTAACCTTAACATGCTTTTTATTTTCCTTGATTAGGAAGTCCTCTTGGGAGTCCAAGAGATCATCCTTTTCATGGATGGCACTAATTAGCTCATTTAGTTTTTCTTTTTGTTGCATGTTTAGGTCGGCAAAAAGGGTTCACAAGTTATCCTCCTCATTACCAGCATTATCCTCATCGCTAGATGTTTCATATTTGGTGGAGGATCTTGATTTTACCTTCTTCCTTTTGCCACCCTTGGCCATGAGGCATTTGTGGCCGACGTTGGGGAAGAGAAGACCCTTGGTGACGGCGATGTTTGCGGCGTCCTCGTCGGAGGAGGAGTCGGTGGAGCTCTCGTCGGAGTCCCATTCGTGGCACACATGTGCACCGCCGCCCTTCTTCTTGTGATATCTCTTCTTCTCCTTTCTTCTCCCTTTCTTGTCGTTGTCCCTGTCACTATCACTTGATAATGGACATTTAGCAATAAAGTGACCGGGCTTACCACACTTGTAGCAAACTCTCTTGGAGCGGGGCTTGTAGTCTTTCCCCCTCCTTTGCTTGAGGATTTGACGGAAGCTCTTGATGATGAGCGCCATCTCCTCGTTGTCGAGCTTGGAGGCGTCGATGGGTGTTCGACTTGGAGTAGATTCCTCCTTCTTTTCTTCCGTCGCCTTGAATGCGACCGGTTGTGCTTCGGACGTGGAGGGGCCGTCAAGCTCATTGATCTTCTTTGAGCCTTTGATCATCAACTCAAAGCTCACAAAATTACTTATAACTTCCTCGGGGGTCATTTGAGTATATCTAGGATTGCCACGAATTAATTGAACTTGAGTAGGGTTAAGGAAAACAAGTGATCTTAGAATAACCTTAACCACTTCGTGGTCATCCCATTTTTTGCTCCCGAGGTTGCGCACTTGGTTCACCAAGGTTTTGAGCCGGTTGTACATGTCTTGTGGCTCCTCCCCTTGGCGAAGACGGAAGCGACCGAGCTCCCCCTCGATCGTTTCCCGTTTGGTGATCTTGGTCACCTCATCTCCTTCGTGCACGGTCTTTAGCACGTCCCAAATCTCCTTGGTGCTCTTCAACCCTTGCACCTTGTTATACTCCTCTCGACTTAGAGAGGTGAGGAGTATAGTGGTGGCTTGGGAGTTGAAGTGCTCGATTTGGGCCACTTCGTCCGCATCATAATCTTCATCCCCTACGGATAGTACCTGTACACCAAACTCAACAACATCCCATATACTTTTGTGGAGTGAGGTTAGGTGATATCGCATCATATCACTCCACCTAGCATAATCTTCACCATCAAATGTTGGTGGTTTGCCTAATGGGACGGAAAGTAAAGGTGTATGTTTGGGAATGCGAGGGTAACGTAGGGGGATCTTACTATACTTCTTGCGCTCTTGGCGCTTAGAAGTGACGGACGGCGTGTCGGAGCCGGAGGTCGACGTTGATGAAGTGTCGGTCTCGTAGTAGACCACTTTCCTCATCCTCTTGTGCTTGTCGCCTCTCCGATGCGACTTGTGGGAAGAAGATTTCTTCTCCTTCCCCTTCCCTTTGTTGGAGGACTCCTTCTTCTTCTCCTTCCTCTTGGTGCGGGACTCTTCCGATGAAGTGCTCCCGTGACTCGTAGTGGGCTTGTCGCTGGTCTCCATCTCCCTCTTGGTGTGATCTCCCGACATCACTTCGAGCGGTTAGGCTCTAATGAAGCACCGAGCTCTGATACCAATTGAAAGTCGCCTAGAGGGGGGGTGAATAGGGCGAAACTGAAATTTACAAATATAATCACAACTACAAGTCGGGTTAGCGTTAGAAATAATAATGAGTCCGAGAGAGAGGTCGCAAAAACAAATCACGGGCAAACAAGAGTGAGACACGAGGATTTGTTTTACCGAGGTTCGGTTCTCTCAAACCTACTCCCCGTTGAGGAGGCCACAAAGGCGAGGTCTTTTTCAAACCTTTCCCTCTCTCAAACGGTCCCTCGGACCGAGTGAGCTTCTCTTCTCAAATCAAACCGGGAACAAAACTTCCACGCAAGGACCACCACACAATTGGTGTCTCTTGCCTCGGTTACAAGTGAGTTTTGATCGCAAGAACAAATGAGAAAGAAAAGAAGCAATCCAAGCGCAAGAGCTCAAAAGAACACGACAAATCTCTCTCTCTAATCACTAAAGCCTTGTGTGGAATTGGAGAGGATTTGATCACTTGGGTGTGTCTAGAATTGAATGCCTAGCTCTTGTAAGTGGTTGAGAAGTGGAAAACTTGGATGACTTGAATGTGGGGTGGTTGGGGTTATTTATAGCCCCAACCACCAAACTAGCCGTTTGGTGGAGGCTGTCTGTCGTATGGTGCACCGGACAGTCCGGTGCACACCGGACATGTCCGGTGCGACAGCCACGTCACCAGGCCGTTAGGTTCCGACCGTTGGAGCTCTGACTGCTGGGCCCACCTGGATGTCCGGTGGCGCACCGGACATGTGAGAGCACCTAGAGGGGGGGGTGAATAGGTGATCCTGTAAAAACTTCAAACTTAAGCCACAAACTTGTTAAGTGTTAGCACGATTATTGCCAAGTGGCTAAGGTGAAGTCTCAACAAAACACAATACCACAAGAGATCAAGACAGAGGTGACACGGTGGTTTATCCCGTGGTTCGGCCAAGCCAATGCTTGCCTACTTCCACGTTGTGGCGTCCCAACGGACGAGGGTTGCAATCAACCCCTCTCAAGCGGTCCAAAGACCCACTTGAATACCACGGTGTTTTGTTGTTCCTTTCACTATCCCGTTTGCAAGGAATCTCCACAAATTGGAGTCTCTTGCCCTTACAAGTATATGATCACAAAGAAGCACAGAGTAAGGGAGGGAAGCAACACACACAAATCCACAACAAAAGCGCACACACACGGCCAAGACTCGAGCTCGAATGACTATCTCAGAGTTCACACTAGAACAGAGCTCGAATCACTTAGAATCACAAACGAATGCGCAAAGAACTTGTGTGGATGATCAAGAATGCTTAAGAGTTGCTTGTGTGTCTCCTCCATGCGCCTAGGGGCTCCTTTTATAGCCCCAAGGCAGCTAGGAGCCGTTGAGAGCAAATCCGGAAGGCCATCCTTGCCTTCTGTCGTCGGGTGCACCGGACAGTCCGGTGCACACAGGACACTGTCCGGTGCCCGATTTGTTTCCTTATCTGGCGCTGCCGACCGTTGCAGCCCGTTGGAGATCTGCGAGCCGTTGGCGCACCGGACAGTCCGGTGCACACCGGACAGTCCGGTGCCGTCTTCCGACCGTTGGCTCGGCCACGTGTCTCGCGCGGATTGCGCGGCCGACCGTTGGCCCTGGCCGACCGTTGGCTCACCGGACAGTCCGGTGCACACCGGACAGTCCGGTGAATTTTAGCCGTACGCCGTCGGCCAAAATCCCGAGAGCGGCCAGTTCGAGTCGAGTCAGTCTGGCGCACCGGACACTGTCCGGTGCACACCGGACAGTCCGGTGCTCCAGACCGAGCTGGGACTTGGCTGCACACAGCCAAGTCATTCTCTCCCCTTTTCTCTTTTTCTTCTTGCTGTTTCTAACACTTAGACAAATATGTTAGTCCACAAAACCAATGTACTAAGGCTTAGAAACATACCTTTACTTCATGATTTGCACCTTGTTCATCCATGTACACAAATTCACAATTAAACACATGTGTTGGCACTCAATCACCAAAATACTTAGAAATGGCCCAAGGGCACATTTCCCTTTCAATCTCCCCCTTTTTGGTGATTTATGCCAACACTACATAAAGCCACTAGAACAAGTGCAAACTCAATTCAAATAACACTTAAATTTATTTTGAATCAATTTTGGCATATATGGATCATCCTTTGCCACCACTTGGTTTGTTTTTGCAAATCAAACACAAATCTCTATCTCTAAGTTAAACACACATGTTTAAGCATAAAGAGAGTCATTCAAAAAGAGATTGATCAAGGATTTCAAAAACTCCCCCTTTTTCCCATAATCACTACTTCTCCCCACAAGAAGCCAACTTTTGACAAGAGAGACAACAAAAGAGTTTTGACAAACCAAAAGCTCTATTCTACTATTTTCAAAATCTCTCAAGTGGTAGCTGATCCATTTATTGCTTTGGCCTTTATTTTTTATTTTCTCCCCCTTTGGCATCAAACACCAAAACGGGATCAATTTTGGCCCTTTAACCCCATTGCCTCACCAAAATCTTCAATTAAGAGCAAATGGCAATAAGAGGTCATGAGATGAACTTGGAATAAGTTACCCCTCATCGGAGTGCAGTGGAAGTCTTGCATGATCCAAGTCCACCTTTTCCCTTTCAATTCTCCTTTGTGACTAAATCAAACAAACTCAAGCATATGGTTAGTCTCAAAGGGTCAAGTTGTAACACATCTCCCCCTAAACATGTGCATCACTTTGCAACGGACTTGTGAGGTCCAGGGAGTGTTTGTACAACTTGAGCACCATAATAAGCAACAAAAATGCAAAAAGGAAACATGATCAAAAGCATGAATACATGTATGCTATAATTCAATCCAAGTTCCGCGAATCTAAGACATTTAGCTCACTACGCAGCCTGCAAAAGGTCTTCTCATCTAAAGGCTTGGTAAAGATATCGGCTAGCTGGTTCTCGGTGCTAACATAAAACACTTCGATATCTCCCTTTTGCTGGTGGTCTCTCAAAAAGTGATGCCGGATGTCGATGTGCTTTGTGCGGCTGTGCTCAACAGGATTTTCCGCTATTCGGATAGCACTCTCATTATCACATAGGAGTGGGACTTTGCTCAGATTGTAGCCAAAGTCCCTGAGGGTTTGCCTCATCCAAAGTAGTTGCGCGCAACACTGACCTGCGGCAACGTACTCGGCCTCAGCGGTGGATAGGGCAACGGAAGTTTGTTTCTTAGAGTTCCATGACACCAGGGACCTTCCTAAGAATTGGCACGTCCCTGATGTACTCTTCCTATCGACCTTACATCCAGCATAGTCAGAATCTGAGTACCCAATCAAGTCAAAGTTAGACCCCTTTGGATACCAGATCCCGAAGCAAGGCGTAGCGACTAAATATCTAAGAATTCGCTTCACCGCCACCAAGTGACACTCCTTAGGATCGGATTGAAATCTAGCACACATGCATACGCTAAGCATAATATCCGGTCTACTAGCACATAAATAAAGTAAAGACCCTATCATTGACCGGTATGCTTTTTGATCAACGGACTTACCTCCTTTGTTGAGGTCGGTGTGCCCGTCGGTTCCCATCGGAGTCTTTGCGGGCTTGGCGTCCTTCATCCCAAACCTCTTTAGCAGATCTTGCGTGTACTTCGTTTGGGAGATGAAGGTGCCGTCCTTGAGTTGCTTCACTTGGAACCCAAGGAAGTAGTTCAACTCGCCCATCATCGACATCTCGAATTTTTGCGTCATCACCCTGCTAAACTCTTCACAAGACTTTTGATTAGTAGAACCAAATATTATGTCATCGACATAAATTTGGCATACAAACAAATCACCATCACATGTCTTTGTAAAAAGAGTTGGATCGGCTTTCCCAACCTTGAAAGCATTAGCAAGTAAGAAATCTCTAAGGCATTCATACCATGCTCTTGGGGCTTGTTTAAGTCCATAGAGCGCCTTAGAGAGCTTACACACGTGGTCGGGGTACCGCTCATCCTCGAAGCCAGGGGGTTGCTCCACGTACACCTCCTCCTTTATTGGCCCGTTGAGGAACGCGCTCTTCACATCCATTTGGTACAACCTGAAAGAATGGTGAGCGACATATGCTAGCAAGATACGAATGGACTCTAGCCTAGCCACAGGAGCAAAAGTCTCCTCAAAGTCCAAACCTGCGACTTGGGCATAACCTTTTGCCACAAGTCGAGCCTTGTTCCTCGTCACCACCCCGTGCTCGTCCTGTTTATTGCGGAACACCCACTTGGTTCCCACAACATTTTGCTTGGGACGAGGCACCAGCGTCCAAACTTCGTTGCGCTTGAAGTTATTAAGTTCCTCCTGCATGGCCAACACCCAATCCGGATCTAGCAAGGCCTCCTCTACCCTGAAAGGCTCAATAGAGGAGACAAAAGAGTAATGTTCACAAAAATTAACTAATCGAGACCGAGTAGTTACTCCCTTGCTAATGTCACCCAGAATTTGGTCGACGGGATGATCCCTTTGAATCATCGCTCGAACTTGGGTTGGAGGTGCCGGTTGCGCTTCTTCCTCCATCACGTGATCATCTTGTGCTCCCCCTTGATCACACGCCTCCTTTTGATGAACCTGTTCATCGTCTTGAGGTGGGGGATGCACCGTCGTTGAGGAAGAAGGTTGATCTCGTTCATCTTGTTCCTGTGGCCGAACGTCTCCAATCGCCATGGTTCGTATAGCGGCCGTTGGAACATCTTCTTCATCTACATCATCACAATCAACAACTTGCTCTCTTGGAGAGCCATTAGTCTCATCAAATACAACGTCGCTAGAGACTTCAACCAAACCCGATGATTTGTTGAAGACCCTATACGCCTTTGTATTTGAATCATAACATAATAAAAACCCTTCTACAGCTTTGGGAGCAAACTTAGAATTTCTACCCTTCTTCACTAGAATGTAGCACTTGCTCCCAAAAACACGAAAGTACGATACATTGGGTTTGTTACCGGTTAGTAGCTCATATGACGTCTTCTTGAGGAGGCGGTGAAGGTAGACCCTGTTGATGGCGTGGCAAGCCGTGTTCACGGCTTCCGACCAAAAGCACTCGGGGGTCTTGAACTCTCCAAGCATCGTCCTCGCCATATCGATTAGCGTCCTGTTCTTCCTCTCTACCACACCATTTTGTTGTGGTGTGTAGGGAGCGGAGAACTCGTGCTTGATCCCTTCCTCCTCAAGAAACTCCTCCACTTGAAGGTTCTTGAACTCGGACCCGTTGTCGCTCCTAATCTTCTTCACCTTGAGCTCAAACTCATTTTGAGCTCTCCTGAGGAAGCGCTTGAGGGTCCCTTGGGTTTCAGACTTATCCTGCAAAAAGAACACCCAAGTGAAGCGGGAAAAGTCATCAACAATAACTAAACCATACTTACTTCCTCCTATCTTAGATAGGCGACAGGTCCGAAGAGGTCCATATGCAGCAGCTCTAGAGGTCTTGACGTGGTCATCACATTCTTGCTGTGATGTGCTCCTCCAACTTGTTTACCTGCCTGACAAGCTGCACAAGGTCTATCTTTTTCGAAATAAACATTTGTTAGACCTATCACGTGTTCTCCCTTTAGAAGCTTGTGGAGGTTCTTCATCCCCACATGTGCTAAGCGGCGATGCCATAGCCAGCCCATGCAAGTCTTAGCCATTAAGCATGCATCTAGACCGGCCTCTTCTTTTGCAAAATCAACTAAGTAAAGCTTGCCGTCTAGTACACCCTTAAAAGCTAGTGAACCATCACATCTTCTAAAGACAGACACATCTACATTTGTAAATAAACAATTATATCCCATTTGACATAATTGACTAACAGATAGCAAATTATATCCAAGACTTTCCACTAGGAATACATTTGATATAGAATGCTCATTAGAAATTGCAATTTTACCTAACCCTTTTACCTTGCCTTGATTCCCATCACCGAATATAATTGAATCTTGGGAATCCTTATGTTTGACGTAGGAGGTGAACATCTTCTTCTCCCCCGTCATATGGTTTGTGCATCCGCTGTCGATAATCCAGCTTGAACCCCCGGATGCATAAACCTGCAAGGCAAATTTAGGCTTGGGTCTTAGGTACCCAACTCATGTTGGGTCCTGCAAGGTTAGCACAAATGTCTTTAGGGACCCAAATGCAAGATTTATCTCCCTTGCATCTAGCCCCTAATTTTCTAGCAACTACCTTCTTACCCTTTCTACAAATAGCAAAGGGAGCATTACTAGCATAATAAATGGTAGAAGGTTCATTCACTACTTTCCTAGGAGCATGAATAACATTCTTTCTAGGTACATGAGCAATATCTCTCCTAGGCATATGTACAACATTTCTCCTACACATATCTCTACCATGATTATAAGAAGAACTAGAAGCAAACATTGCATGAGAATCATAAACATGTGAATCAAAATGATTATAAGCATTTCTAGCATGTCTCCTATCATAATACATAAAAGCATGATTCTTTTTAGCATTACTAGCCATCGGGGCCTTCCCCTTCTCCTTGACGAAGATGGGAGCCTTATGGCTTGTTAAGTTCTTGGCTTCCCTCTTGAAGCCAAGCCCATCCTTAATTGAGGGATGTCTTCCAATTGTATAGGCATCCCTTGCAAATTTTATCTTTTCAACTTCACTCTTGCTAGTCTTAAGTTGGGCATTAAGACTAGCCACTTCATCTTTTAGTTTTGAAATTGAAACTAAATGTTTGCTACAAGTGTTAACATCAAAATCCTTACACCTAGTGCAAATTGTAACATTTTCAACACAAGACTTAGATTTATTTGTTACTTCTAATTTAGCATTTAAATCATAGTTAACACTTTGTAAAGTAGCAATGGTTTCATGACAAGAAGATATTTCACTAGAAAGCACTTCATTTCTTTTCACTTCTAAAGCATATGATTTTTGTGCCTCTATAAACTTATCATGTTCATCATACAATAAATCCTCTTGCTTCTCTAAAAGCCTATCCTTTTCATTCAAAGCATCAATCAATTCATTGATTTTATCTATCTTAGATCTATCTAAGCCTTTGAACAAGCAAGAATAATCTATGTCATCATCGTCACTAGACTCACTATCACTAGAAGAAGCATAAGTGGAGTCTTGAGTACTCACCTTCTTCTCCCTTGCCATAAGGCAAGTGAGACGCTCGTTGGGGAAGAGAGCCGATTTGTTGAAGGCAGTGGCGGCGAGTCCTTCGTTGTCGGAGTCGGAGGAGGAGCAATCCGAGTCCCACTCCTTTCCTAGATGCGCCTCGCCCTTTGCCTTCTTGTATTGCTTCTTCTTCTCTCTTTTGTTCCCCTTTTCCTGGTCACTTTCATTATCGGGACAGTTAGCAATGAAATGACCAAGCTTACCGCATTTGAAGCATGAGCGCTTCCCCTTGGCTTTGGTCTTGCTTGGTTGTCCCTTGTGACCTTTAAGCACCGTCTTGAATCTTTTAATGATGAGAGCCATCTCTTCATCATTAAGGCCAGCCGCCTCAATCTGTGCCACCTTGCTAGGTAGCGCCTCCTTGCTTCGTGTTGCCTTGAGAGCAAGGGGTTGCGGCTCGTTGATCGGACCGTTCAACGCTTCGTCGACGTATCTTGCCTCCTTGATCATCATCCGCCCGCTTACGAATTTTCCAAGCACTTCCTCGGGCGTCATCATCGTGTACCTGGGATTCTCACGAATATTGTTCACGAGATGAGGATCAAGTACGGTAAAAGACCTGAGCATTAGGCGGACGACATCGTGATCCGTCCAACGCGTGCTTCCGTAGCTCCTTATTTTGTTGATAAGGGTCTTGAGCCGGTTGTACGTCTGAGTTGGCTCCTCTCCCCTTATCATGGCGAACCGTCCAAGCTCGCCCTCCACCAACTCCATTTTGGTGAGCATGGTGATGTCGTTCCCCTCGTGAGAGATCTTGAGGGTGTCCCATATCTGCTTGGCATTGTCCAAGCCGCTCACCTTATTGTACTCTTCCCTGCACAAAGATGCTAAGAGAACAGTAGTAGCCTGTGCATTTTTATGAATCTGTTCATTTATAAGCATAGGGCTATCCGAGCTATCGAATTTCATTCCGTTCTCCACAATCTCCCATATGCTAGGATGGAGAGAGAATAAGTGACTACGCATTTTGTGACTCCAAAATCCGTAGTCCTCCCCATCGAAGTGTGGAGGTTTGCCAAGAGGAATGGAAAGCAAATGCGAATTCGAACTATGTTGAATACGGGAATAATCAAATGAAAAGTTCGAATTGACCGTCTTCCTGTAGTCGTTGTCGTCGTCCTTTTGGGAAGAAGTGGATTCATCACTATCGTCGTAGTAGATGATCTCCTTGATACGCCTCGTCTTCTTCTTCTTCCCTTCCTTTCGTCTATGGCCCGAGCCGGAGTCGGTAGGCTTGTCGTCCTTCGGCTCGTTGACGAAGGTCTCCTTTTCTTTGTCGTTGATCACAATACCCTTCCCCTTAGGATCCATCTATTCGGGCGGTTAGTCCCTTTGTGAATAGAACGGCTCCGATACCAATTGAGAGCACCTAGAGGGGGGGGTGAATAGGTGATCCTGTAAAAACTTCAAACTTAAGCCACAAACTTGTTAAGTGTTAGCACGATTATTGCCAAGTGGCTAAGGTGAAGTCTCAACAAAACACAATACCACAAGAGATCAAGACAGAGGTGACACGGTGGTTTATCCCGTGGTTCGGCCAAGCCAATGCTTGCCTACTTCCACGTTGTGGCGTCCCAACGGACGAGGGTTGCAATCAACCCCTCTCAAGCGGTCCAAAGACCCACTTGAATACCACGGTGTTTTGTTGTTCCTTTCACTATCCCGTTTGCAAGGAATCTCCACAAATTGGAGTCTCTTGCCCTTACAAGTATATGATCACAAAGAAGCACAGAGTAAGGGAGGGAAGCAACACACACAAATCCACAACAAAAGCGCACACACACGGCCAAGACTCGAGCTCGAATGACTATCTCAGAGTTCACACTAGAACAGAGCTCGAATCACTTAGAATCACAAACGAATGCGCAAAGAACTTGTGTGGATGATCAAGAATGCTTAAGAGTTGCTTGTGTGTCTCCTCCATGCGCCTAGGGGCTCCTTTTATAGCCCCAAGGCAGCTAGGAGCCGTTGAGAGCAAATCCGGAAGGCCATCCTTGCCTTCTGTCGTCGGGTGCACCGGACAGTCCGGTGCACACCGGACACTGTCCGGTGCCCGATTTGTTTCCTTATCTGGCGCTGCCGACCGTTGCAGCCCGTTGGAGATCTGCGAGCCGTTGGCGCACCGGACAGTCCGGTGCACACCGGACAGTCCGGTGCCGTCTTCCGACCGTTGGCTCGGCCACGTGTCTCGCGCGGATTGCGCGGCCGACCGTTGGCCCTGGCCGACCGTTGGCTCACCGGACAGTCCGGTGCACACCGGACAGTCCGGTGAATTTTAGCCGTACGCCGCCGGCCAAAATCCCGAGAGCGGCCAGTTCGAGTCGAGTCAGTCTGGTGCACCGGACACTGTCCGGTGCACACCGGACAGTCCGGTGCTCCAGACCGAGCTGGGACTTGGCTGCACACAGCCAAGTCATTCTCTCCCCTTTTCTCTTTTTCTTCTTGCTGTTTCTAACACTTAGACAAATATGTTAGTCCACAAAACCAATGTACTAAGGCTTAGAAACATACCTTTACTTCATGATTTGCACCTTGTTCATCCATGTACACAAATTCACAATTAAACACATGTGTTGGCACTCAATCACCAAAATACTTAGAAATGGCCCAAGGGCACATTTCCCTTTCAACATGCACTGTAGAGTGTCCGGTGCGCCAGCATGGGCGTGCCTGACTTCTGCGCGCTCTGGCGTGCATTTAATGCGCCTGCAGGTAGCCATTGGTGCCGAAGTAGTCGTTACTTCGTTGTCACACCGGACATGTCCGGTGAATTATAGCGGACTAGCCGTTGCAAATTCCCGAAGCTGGCGAGTTCAGAGTTGCGTCCCCTTGGAGCACCGGACACTGTCCGGTGTACACCGGACAGTCCGGTGAATTATAGCGCGGCGACTCTGCGTTTTCCCGAAGGTAAGGAGTTCAGCGCGTGGAGAACCCTGGTGCACCGGACATGTTCGGTGGTGCACCGGACAGTCCGGTGCGCCAGACCAGGATGCCTTCGGTTGTCCCTTTGCTCCTTTTGTTGAACCCTTTTCTTGGTCTTTTTATTGGCTTATTGTGAACCTTTGGTACCTGTATAACTTATAGACTTGGGCAAACTAGTTAGTCCAATTATTTGTGTTGGGCAATTCAACCACCAAAATCAATTTAGGAAAATAGGTGTAAGCCTAATTCCCTTTCAAGTAGTATCTTCAAAAATTGCAAAAACCCTCTTGAACACTAAGAGGAGAATTTTATTTAGGGGGAGTTTTGTTTAAGTCAAAGGAAAAGCATTTGAAACAAGGGGAGAAAATTTCAAATCTTGAAAATGCTTCTTTCAATCTTATTCATGTACCTTTGTCTATTTGCAAAAGTTTTTGAAAAAGAATTTTACAAAGGATTTGCAAAAACAAAACTAGTGGTGCAAATGTGGTCAAAAATTTTAAATAAGAAGAAAACCATCCATGCACATCTATTGAAATAAGTATATTGGTTTCAATTCCAAGCAACCTTTGCACTTACATTATGCAAACTAGTTCAATTCTGCACTTTTATATTTGCTTTGGTTTGTGTTGGCATCAATCACCAAAAAGGGGGAGATTGAAAGGGAAATAGGGTCAAACCTTTTCCAATATAAATTTTGGTGGTTGAATTGCCCAACACAAATTATTGGACTAATTAGTTTGCTCTAGAATATATGTTCTACAGGTGCCAAAGGTTCACAACAAACCAATACAAAGATAAAAGAAAGGGTTCAAAACAAAGGAGCAAAGTTAAACAGAAGGCAGCCCTGGTCTGGCGCACCGGACTGTCCGGTGCACCAGGGAGGATTCACTCGAACTTGCCAGTCTCGGGAATTTGGGGAAGCCACTCCGCTATAATTCACCAGACTGTCCCGTGTGCCAGCGGAGCAACGGCTACTTCGCGCCAATGGTTGTCTGCAAGGAACAGTAAAAGCAAACAGTGCGCGCCTGCGCACGCAGAAGTCAGAGCAGGCGCCAGAAGGCACATCGGATAGTGAACAGGAGCAGTCCGGTGCACCACCGGACTGTCCAGTGGCCCCACTTGTCAGAGCTCCAACGTTCGGAACCCAACGGCCTGGTGACGTGGCTGGCGCACCGGACAGAGTCTAGTGGCGCACTGGACTGTCCGGTGCGCCATACGACAGAAGCCTTCACCAACGGCCATATTGGTGGTTGGGGCTATAAATACCCCCAACCACCACTCTTCAAAGTATCCAAGTTTCAGTCATTTGCATTCAATACAAGAGCTCTAGACTTCACTCCAAGACACAAACAAAGAGATCAAATCCTCTCCCAAGTCCAAAGTTCATTCCAATCAAATAGTGACTAGAGAGAGTGACATTTGTGTTCTTTTGAGTTCTTGCGCTTGGATCGCTTTTCTTCTTCTTCTTTCTTGTTCCCAACTCAATTGTAATCAAGGCAAGAGACACCAATTGTGTGGTTGTAACACCCTAAAGTTCAATTTTGTAAAAATAAGGGGAAAATTCACCAAAGGTTTTCAATCAAAACACCTTTCTTGAGAATATTCATAATTTCGAAGATTACTACTCCCAAAGTTGAAATAAAATTTCCTTAGGTACCTGGATAAGCTAAATTATCCTTGGATTGAGATTATATATAAGAATTATGGTTAAACTATTTCCTAATATATAACCTACAATATAAATTATATTTTTCCTAAAAAAATCATAACATATGAACTATCCTCTATTTCATAATTAAAGTCATGTATAAAAGGACTAAAATAAAACAAGTGTATAAAATATATATAAATATATATAGTCTTGCATTCATGCTGATGTTTTATTTGTGCATCTAAAAGTAAAAGTTGGGAATTCAAACTTGTGTTTGAATTGAATTTAAAATAGAAATCAGAAAATAAAAGAATAAGAAAAAGAAAGGGGTAATCTATGCGCCTGGGCCTAATCTCTGGCCTCGGCCCACCCTTCCTTCTTGGCTGCTCGGCCCAACTAGCGCGCGCCGAAGACCTCGCTTCTGCATGGTGACGCTGACCGTGGGCCCGAAGTGGTGGCCATTCATCCAGATGCATGCGCGCACGCTTGGGTATCCTGCCCCTGCCCTGTGGGGCCCGCATCGTCAGCTCTATCCCCTCCCTATCTCCTCTCCACTTCGCGTGCTGGTAGTTGAAGGGCGAACTCCGCGGACCTCGGCCTAGCAACCAGCCAATCCTCGCATGCGTTGTGTCGCCGGTGTTCCGATTCATATGCATGACCGGCGCGTGGGGCCATGTGCCGGATCCCTTGCCGCGTCGCGCGCAGGAAGTTGGTCACCTCCTTCCTTCACGGCTGAGCTCGTAGCAAACCAGGACCCACCATGGCTCACAACCGGATAGTGCGGATTCTGGTTAAGCCTGAAATCCATGTTCCCCGGGCTATAAATCGGGCCCCGCGACCTCTTCTTCTCACCTTATCCAGTCCGCCACCATCGCCGTTGCCTGCGAGAGGGAGAGAGAAACGCGTTGTTACCCATGAGAGAGAAAGGGGAGAGAATCGTGTTGCCAGCAACGTTGACCGCGGATGCGACCTCGCCTAGGCTTTGGGCGCCGCTCGGGATCTTCTCTGGGGCGTGCGTGAAGGAAGTTTCTGGGCGCTTGGGACCCTTGCCATGGGCGGACGGACCCGACCACCGCCTGTCACCTTGGGTAAGCGTGCCCAGTACTCGACGCCGGTGTTCAGTCCTCTGTGCATAGTCGCGTGGGTGCCCCAACGTCTGGGGGAATTCGTCCGTGCCTTCGGAGCGGGCGGGGCGACCCTGAATCGGGCAGAATTCCACGCCGGTGAACATGCCAGAGCAGAATTACCTCCTCCCCGTGGTCGGCTCGCTAGCGCAGACAAACCCCGGTAAGAACATCACGCCCAGAATCGCCTTCATACCCGTATCATGTGGACCAATTTAATTGAGATTTAGTGCGCGTAATTCGGAGGTTAGTCCGCCGGCAAGTGACCTCACCGTGGCGGCGGCAGTGCCGTGTCCTCTCTGGCCGTGGGAGAAGATGTGCCTCTGCTGTCCGATTCTCTTCAAACGCCCAGGATTAGATCGTAGGTAACGGCCTGACCTAGGGGTCGTTATTCGTTGGATGCAGATCGTGTGGTTATGGTTGAATCTCGCTCCATTGAATCACAACCGTGGATCCCCGATCTAAGGAACGTGAGAGCATACCAATTCGTGCCTTGGGGTGTCTAATCCGGGTTGTCCAGAGGGGATCCAACGGTCCAATGCCACCCGTACCCCTTCGCTGGCGCGTTTTTCCTTATGAGCCCCCGTACTATACTGAAATCAACCCGCAGTCCCATTCTGGGAGTAGATGAGTCTTAGCACATCTTGCGCAGAGGCCCCTATGTCTCTGTTTAATTGGCGCCCAGTCCTGAGAATTAGAAAAAAAATCCAGAAAAGTAATTAGGAAATGAATTTCTAATGTAAAAATAAATACTAGGACTTGTCTAATTCATATAACATTCATATTAAGTCCAAATGAGTCCATTCCAGTTCCTAAAATTTTATAATTTTATTATCTACCACTTAGAGTCTCTGTTTTGGCATGACAACAGTAAGAAAATTAATTTATCATTTAATCCTATTTCAATCACATTAAACCTTAGGAAATTCATAACTTGAATTCTATAACTCCAAATTTAATGGTTCCAGTTCCAATGATCTCATTTTAATGTGTAGATTTTTACTGTATATTTTATTTACATGTTTGGTGCAATGTTAATTTTTGCTATACTATGTATGTATTGTGTTGATGCGAGTAGACGAGCAAGCCACTGTGGATTCTGAGGTTCAACAAGTAGAAGTAGCTGAGCAGGAGCTCGTTGAAGGCAAGTTGTGCCCTTGATTCACTTTTGTTACCCAATAATGTTCTTTATAATCATTTACCATGCATAGGTTTAATTTTGATGGGACCCAATAGGTCACCCTAGATTGTTTATCTCATTACCTTGTTTGCCCCTGAATCACATGGGTAGTTTTTGCTATTGCTTTATATGGTTTTGGGATAATCATTTATTATATCCATGTTCCAGTTATTTTGTTATTCTACTTATGTTCATGTCAAGATCATTATATTATTGTTAATTGGAACATGGAGCTTAACTTGAGAAACACGTGCCACCACAAGGGAGGAATGGGACCCCTTGGCTGACTAATTAGGAAAGCTAGTGGAAGACTACCTTACCCGAAAGGGGCAAGGGCAGTAGGGGAGTGGTCAGTGTAGGGAGGTCCTTGGTTGATTTTGCTGCGATGGCGGTCAGACAAGAACCCTGCATTGGAACTTCCTATAAACTGTAGCGGGTTTTCGGAAGCTAGTGGAACTTTGTAAAGGCCTCGTAGTGGATCCCTAACCATTCACCTTGGTAGTGTCTAAGGGCCTAGCTAACCCTGGCGACATGGGAAACACGACTTGTGGGTAAAGGGTACAACCTCTGCAGAGTGTAAAACTGGTATACTAGCCGAGCTCACGGTCATGAGCGGCTCAGGACTCTCCGATGATTAAATTATGGAACCTAAACTCAAATTTGTCATTGCATTTGCATGGGATTATTAATTTTGTTCTATTATGTTATTATGGTTTGGTATTCACTTACACTTAGTAATTGCTAATAAAATTTTGACCAACTTTAAAAGCAATGCTCAGCTTTAACCCCTATCATTGATCAGCCTTACACTTCATGATCTCCCACCTTTGGTGAGTTCATGTCACATTATTCCCCACAACTTGTTGAGCGATGAACATGTGTGAGCTCACCCTTGCTGTCTCACACCCCCCCACAGGAGAAGAACATGTGGTTTCAAGTGGAGTCAAGTATCGAGGAGTTCGATCTGATCTAGGTGGCGTTTCTCAGTTGACATCGGCGCCAACGATCCTTAGTTCGTGTTATATTTATCTTTTATTTTTGTAAGTCTTCCGCTATGTAATAAATACTCTGATTATTGTGACATTTATCTCTATGCACTCTGTTATTATATATGTTGTCTTCTTGGCGCATGTATGAGATGCACCTGGCTTTGTTCCTTAAAGCCGGGTGTGACAGTGGTGGTCCTTGTGGGGACTTGGTGTCCTAATTGATTGAGAAGAGAAGCTCACTCGGTCTAGGTGACCGTTTGAGAGAGGGAAAGGGTTGGAAGAGACCCGGTCTTTGTGACCACCTCAACGGGGAGTAGGTTTGCAAGAACCGAACCTCGGTAAAACAAATCACTGCGTCTCACTCCTCATTTGATTGTGATTTGTTTTCGCCCTCTCTTTCGGACTCGATTATATTTCTAACTCTAACCCCGGCTTGTAGTGTGTGCTTAAGTTTATAATTTTTAGATTTCGCCTATTCACCCCCCTCTAGGCGACTTTCACGCCTGCTACTCCATCAACCGGCTCTACCTTCACCGAATCCTCAAGAAGACATCTTATGAACTCCTAACCGGTAAAAAGCCCAATGTTTCATATTTTAGAGTCTTTGGTAGCAAATGTTTTATTCTTGTTAAAAGAGGTAGAAAATCCAAATTTGCTCCTAAGGCTATAGAAGGCTTTTTACTAGGATATGATTCAAACACAAGAGCATATAGAGTCTTTAACAAGTCCACTGGACTGGTTGAAGTTTCTTGTGACATTATGTTTGATGACACAAATGGCTCCCAAGTGGAGCAAGTTGATCTTGATGAATTAGATGATGAAGAGGCTCCGTGCGTCGTGCTAAGGAACATGTCCATTGGGGATGTGTGTTCTAAGGAATTCGAAGAGCCTCCACAAGCACAAGATCAACCGTCATCTTCTGTGCAAGCATCTCCACCAACCCAAGATGAGGAATAGGCTCAAGGTGATGAAGAAGAAGATCAAGAAGATGAGCCACCTCAAGAAGAGGGCAATGATCAAGGGGGAGATGAAGAAAATCAAGACAAGGAAGATGAGAAAGAAGTACAGGGTCAAAGACCGCCACACCCAAGAGTCCACCAGGCAATTCAACAAGATCACCCCATGAACTCCATCCTTGGCGACATTCATAAGGGGGTAACCACTAGATCTCGGGTTGCACATTTCTGTGAGCATTACTCTTTTGTTTCCTCTATTGAGCCTTACAGGATTGAAGATGCATTAAGAGATTCAAATTGGGTGGTGGCAATGCAAGAGGAGCTCAACAACTTCACGAGGAATGAGGTATGGCATTTGGTTCCATGTCCTAATCAAAATGTTGTAGGTACCAAGTGGGTATTCCGCAACAAGCAAGATGAGCATGTTATGGTGATAAGGAACAAAGCCCGACTTGTGGCCAAGGGTTATTCACAAGTCGAAGGTTTGGATTTCGATGAAACTTATGCACCCGTAGCTAGGCTTGAGTCAATTCGAATATTACTTGCCTATGCTACTTACCATGGCTTCAAGCTTTATCAAATGGACTTGAAGAGTGCCTTCCTCAATGGACCAATCAAGGAAGAGGTCTATGTTGAGCAACCTCCCAGCTTTGAAGATAGTGAGTACCCTAACCATGTTTATAAACTCTAAAAGGCGATTTATGGGCTCAAGCAAGCCCCAAGAGCATGGTATGAATGCCTGCGAGATTTTCTTATCACTAATGGCTTCAAAGTCGGCAAGGCCGATCCTACTCTCTTTACTAAAACTATTGCAAATGATTTATTTGTATGCTAAATTTATGTTGATGATATTATATTTGGGTCTACTAACAAATCTACTTGTCAAGAGTTTAGTAGGATCATGGTTCAAAAATTCGAGATGTTAATGATGGGGGAGTTGAGATATTTCTTAGGTTTCCAAATCAAGCAACTCCAAGAAGGCACCTTCATCAGCCAAACCAAGTACATTCAAGATATTCTTAACAAGTTTGGAATGAAGGATGCCAAACCCGTCAAGACACCCATGGGAACAATGGGCATCTCGACCTCGACACGGGAGGTAAATCCGTAGATCAAAAGGTATACCGGTCGATGATAGGATCTTTACTCTATTTATGTGCATCTCGACCGAATATTATGCTTTCTGTATGCATGTGTGCAAGGTTCCAAGCCGATCCTAAGGAAGTTCACCTTAGGGCCATGAAGAGAATTATGAGATATTTAGTTTAAACTCCTAAGTTTGGGCTTTGGTACCCTAAGGGATCCACCTTTGACTTAATAGGATATTCCGATGCCGATTGGGCAGGGTGTAAAATTGATAAGAAGAGCACATCAGGGACTTGTCAGTTTCTGGGGAGATCCCTGGTGTCTTTGGCTTCAAAGAAACAAAACTCAATAGCTCTATCAACCACCGAAGCTGAGTATATTGTCGCAGGTCATTGTTGCGCGCAATTACTTTGGATGAGGCAAACCCTCAGGGACTATGGCTACAAATTGAGCAAAGTCTCCCTCCTATGTGACAATGAGAGTGCTATCCGCGTGGCGGAGAATCCCGTTGAACACAGCCACACTAAGCACATAGACATTCGGTATCACTTTTTGAGGGATATCGAGATAGCTTATATCAACATCAAAGATCAATTAGCCGATATCTTCACCAAGCCATTAGATGAGAAGACCTTTTGCAAACTTAGGAATGAACTAAATATTCTTGATTCTCGGAATTTTGATTGATACATTGCACACATTTCTCATTTATATACCTTTGATCGTATCTCTTTCATTTGCTACGACTAATGTGTTTTCAAGTGTATTTCTATGCTAAGTCGTAGATTGAAAGGGAAATAGAGTACTCGACGAAGACAAGGCTTCCACTCCACTCTACCGGTATCATTTACCCTTCGTCGTTACTCCACCACACTTCACATTGGTATAATCTTTTCACTCATATTTACTTATACCAATGGGGGAGAAAGTAAAGGGGCTCTCAACTGTCTCCGTTTTTGGCGATTAATGCCAAAGGGGGAGAGAGTATTAGCCCAAAGCAAAATGACCGCACCACCACCCAAATTTTTTTAAAAACGAAGCTTTCAAATTGGTATCTTAATGTGTTCAAAAGGGGGAGAAAGTTATTAGTGTTTTCAAAAATTGGAAAAACCCTCTTGAACACTAAGGGGAGAATTTCATTTAGGGAGAGTTTTGTTGTAGTCAAAGGAAAAGCATTTGAAACAGGGGGAGAAATTTCAAAATCTTAAAAATGCTTCTTGCAATCTTATTCATATACCTTTGACCATTTGCAAAAAGACTATGAAAAGAATTTCCAAAAGAATTTGCAAAAACAAAACAAGTGGTGCAAATATGGTCCAAATGATAAATAAAAAAAAGCAATCCATGCATATCTAGTGAAGTTATAAAATTGGTTTAATTCTAAAGATAAAGAACCTATGCACTTATATTATGCAAACTAGCTTAATTCTGCACCTATACATTTGCTTTGGTTTGTGTTGGCATCAATCACCAAAAAGGGGGAGATTGAAAGGGAAATAGGGTCAAACCTTTTCCTATAAATGATTTTGGTGGTTGAATGCCCAACACAAATAATTGGACTAACTAGTTTGCTCTAGATTATATATTCTACAGGTGTATAAAGGTTCAACACAAACCAATAAAAGATCAAAGTTAGGGTTCAAAAGAAAGGAGCAAAAGAAACCAAAGAGAACCCTGGTCTGGCGCACCGGACAGTCCGGTGCGCCAGGGGCCGTACAGATGCGAACTCGCCACCTTCAGGTTTCAGCAGTGCTGCCCCGCTATAGTTCACCGGACTGTCCGAAGCACCAACGAAGCAATGGCTATCCAGCACAACAGTCGTCTGCAAAAGCGTGAACAGTGCGTGAACAGTGCGCACAGAAGTCAGAGCAGGCGTCAGAGACGCACCGGACAGTAAACAGTACCTATCCGGTGCAGCACCGGACTGTCCGGTGCGACATGAAGTCAGCGCTCCAATGGTCAGAATCTTCAGAACCCTAACGGTTGGGTGACGTGGCTGGCGCACCGGACTGTCCGGTGCGTCTATCGACAGACAGCCTCCCCAACGGCTATATGGTGGTTGAGGGCTATAAATAACCCCAACCACCACCAATCCAAGCATTCACAACAGTGCATTCAATACAAGAGCAAAGTGCAACACTCCAATACACAAATCAAAGCCTCCGATCCAATCAAAGTCTCCAGTTCAATTCTAGTGTTTTAGGACTTGTGAGAGGATCGTTTTTGTGTTTTTTGTTGCTCCTGTTGCTTGGTTGGCTTTCTTCTTTCTCTCATTCTTATTCTCAAAGCCTTGTAAGCGAAGCAAGAGACACCAATCGTGTGGTGGTCCTTGCGGGGTCTAAGTGACCCGGAAAATCAAGGAAGGAAGCTCACTCGGTCTAAGTGACCTTTGAGAGAGAGAAATGGTTGAAAGAGACTCGGTTTTTGTGACCACCTCAACGGGGACTAGGTTCTCAAGAACCGAACCTTGGTAAAACAAATCAGCGTGTCATCCGCTTCATTTGCATTTGATTTGTTTTTGTCCTCTCTCACGGACTCGGATTTATTTCTAACGCTAACCTCGGCTTGTAGTTGTGCTTTAAGTTTATAATTTTCAGATATTCCGCCTATTCACTCCCTCTAGGCGACTTTCAGACATTTACTCAAAAGAACAAAAGCCAATTTTAGGTGCAAACTAACTTATTGTTGGAATCATGAGAACTCCTCCAATAATCAAACAAAATGATCACTCCAGTGATTTATCACGTTGATAAACTCCTAAAATCTGATTCCTAGTGCACGTTTAGCAGGGCTCTTTACCGGAGCCCTCCCAAACAGTGGCTGAAAATAGCTCCACAGGAAGACGTCGGTCTAGATGATAGGAGGAGGAGCCCAACAAACCATCTTTCTACAGCTCCGCGACACATACGTCGGTGCAACGCGCGTGCGTCGTTGGATTGGCATATTTGCATCGAGCAGACCGAGCAGATCTATGGACGGTAGGACCTATGCCCTTAGAGAAAGTTTAATGATGCAATAATGGGTCTACAATGTTAAACAAGAAGTTAGTAATGTAAACAATACTGCATCCGATCCATCGACGACACCTAAAGATCGAAATGGGTTGTTATGGAATGAAAACAGAACAGAATTGCGTCTGTTGCCGGCCCACAGGCCATAGGATTGAGGCTGCCACTCACCACGGCCCATTCAAGTCGTAACCCTAGCAGGCCGCCACGACCACGAGGTGCATCCACGAGAGGAGATCGAAGGAGACTCCAATTCCAGTCGCCCCCATCCGTTGCTCATCTCACCAGAAGCGAAGCCGGTGGAGGGAGGAAGGAGATCGCGAGCAGCCGGAGCCGGAGGCCGAGAGGATGAAGACGTTCGACCCGTGGCCGGTCTTCTTTCGCCGGGAGTGGAAGCGCAACTGGCCCTTCCTCACGGGGTTCGCCATCACCGGCTTCATCATCACCAAGATGACGGCCAACTTCACCGAGGAGGACCTCAAGAACTCCAAGTTCGTCCAGGAACACAAGAAGCGCTGACCAACCGGGTGAGCCCCCCCCCCCCCCCCCCCCCCCGATCCGTCCGCTTCTAGATCTCGGCCCCCTGGCGATGACGCCAGGGGATGCGGCGCGATGTTTCCTCGATCTGTTAGGGATCGATGATGCCACGGGATTTATTTTTGGGGCGTTTTACGGCCTAGCCTAGCCTGTTGACTTATCATAATTCATAACACCTTTGATTGATGCCACTGCTGTTAGAATTTGTCGATTGGAGTAGCACCGATGTTTCAGACTTCCATCATGCTGGAGTTAGTTTCATCTCCCAACAGCGGCGATTCTTAGGTTCTCATTTCTGATGGCCACGCTAGCATTTATCCATCAATAATGCCATTATCACTTTAGTGTATTTAATTTGCGAACAGTAAACTATGCCAACGGTGCCAGATTGCACTGGCAGAGGGATGGTGTAGGGTCAATACGGCTTCAATCAGCGCTGAGCCACTGATGCAACTTGGCATTGGTGCTGGCGTGCTGTAGATCAGTTTTCCGTATATTTTCTACACTGACGCCCCCTTTGTTGTTCTTAAACGTCTCCTATAGCAAAGTTTGATGGCTTTAATCTTTGTTTTGATGGCTAATTTTTCTTTATGTTGGAAAGCTAAAATTCGACCAGTACATAGATTCGAGTGGCATCGACCCAAACACCTTATTAGCCACTGTATCAGCTAGTAGCCCGTGCGTTGACATTAGTCGGATCAAACTTGTTAGCAAAGTAGGAAACAGCTAGCAGCAGTACTACTGTACTAGTAGATAAATGGCTACTTTGGTTGTTGATGTCCTTGATGACTTTAGAGGATTAATCAGTTGTCCATGGTAGTTTCTTTGTGATTTTATTCACATGATAAGCATTAAGCAATCTATAAAATTTTTTATTGTAATTGTTGAACCTATCAGAAGATCTCTACATAGGATGCCTTTACAAAACCTCAACCATGGTCAGCACTCAGCAACTGAAGTCTTACCTAAATTATCTTTGATCCTAGCTAATTTTCTGTTATGTTGCCATGCCTGAATTTCACAAATGAAAGACTTCTTGTGGCAAAGAAGGTGGACCGTGTCCTTTAGATTAAATAACTGTATCTAACCGCACTTGGATTGTTGGGTGCGAGATATCAGCTCATGAGTAGAATTAAACTATTAATATGTATATTGCATCGGCATTAGATGTAGTTAATTGATTGTTGAGGTTCTTGAGGACATGTGGATGATCTATGTCATTGCCCGTATGCTATTTTAGTCATGTTGAGCATCTCCAACAGCTCTTGAGGACATGTGGAGATAGCATCTCATGAGTAGAATTAGACTCTTAATATGTATATATGAGCGTGCCATTTCATTTAAGAAAGAGAAAGAACAGTGAATAAGGTCAAAATGACCCAACCCGAGAAGAAACAGCTAAGTTTTACACAAAGGAACAAAAAACTGACGACCAAAGCCACCAGCACCTAGCAGGCTGGGGACAGCGACCTATTCAGGAGCTCAAGCAACCCTGCAGCTCCTGCAGCACACCAAAGAAGACCCTCACTTCCTATCCTATGTAGAAGGAGTTGTACATTTGGTTGGGAGCCTTCGAACACACACATGTTCCTAAATTTCCAGATTTCCCAGGCTACCAGAATACAAAGAGTGTTCAGCCCCTTTCGAATGTTCTTGGGAACTGTCTTGACAGAGCGCGCCCACCATGAGAAGAATCCCAACTCTGTCCCATTAGGTGTAATGGCCTCCAGATGCAAGGATTGCAAAATCAAGGCCCAGATTTGTCTAGAGAAGACACAACCAATTAGAATGTGCTGAAGGGTCTCATCGGCTTGGTCACACAAGGGGCAGGAATCTGGGTGAGGAAGGCCTCGTTTGGCAAGCTTATCCGCAGTCTAATCAGCCTACTCTGCTTTCTTTGAGCAATCTCTCAAGTCCAGACCTTGGAGATTAATTTGGAAGAGCTGGGCTCCTCTCCACTGCAAGTTCTTTCTTTGGCTTGCCAAGAACACTGGGGAATTAGAGGACGGCTGCTCCAGCAGTTCCCCTATTTCTTTATCATCTTTCCCCCATTTTTTCTTCCTTCTGCATACACATTACCCGTTCAAACTCTATTTCAACATCATAATGATTCAAACTCATGCCATACAAAATCAATAATATTTTAAATTCGTGGTTTATTATTAGTGAAGCATACTTGTGTGCAATGTTCTTAAGGCGCCTAGGCGAGCAAGTGGACCAGAAAACCGCCTTAGCGCCTAGGCGGCGCCTAGGCGGGTATGGCGAGCAAGGCGGCCAGTTTTGCCCGGGCGCCTGGACGCCTAGGCGACGCCTTAAGAACACTGCTTGTGTGATATAGAATATAAAGAAAGCAGAATTTAGGAACAAGCCAGGTTCAAAACAGTTGTAAGATAATCCAGAACTGAAGTAAACATACTGCACTATATGGTAAGAACTTACTGCTAGAAGTAGAAAGCTATCCTGCTCATTTTGAGTAAATGTGCCTGTAGCTGTAGCTTTTCTGAGTCATAAGCTATCCCACTTTCTTTCCCAATCGGACCTAGAAATGTACCTGTAGCTTTTCTCTACTGGAAACAACAGTCTTCATCACAGAGGATAACTTCATCACAAATGGATCACACTACTGAAGCTAGGGGAGGTGAGAATAGGACAGGAGCATGTCAACCTCTGTGTTCTGAAAAAGATGCCCCAAAATTTGGGGGCCTCATTGACGAGTTCCTACCAGGCTACCACTGCAGTTGGAGGCTGTCGTGGCTGCTGACATTGGGTGTGCTGTTGCTGGCGAGGGGTGGGTCGGTGTTGCCCACGGCATGGAGGGTGGTGGCAAGTGGCCGGGTGGTCTTACCAGTCTACTCTTTCGTGTCCCCTCTCTCTGTGCCACAGAGATCCTCTTCGTTTCTGCAGAAGTGCAGGACTCTGGTTGGCTCCAAGCTTATACAACAGGCACTCGGGCAGTGGCTTGTGCTCTATGTCATGTGAAGCCGTTTCCCCTCTGCATGGTAGTCTGACAACCTGCAATGCAGTGTTTGAGCTGATCTGGATTCATAACTCTAATGTGGACTCTGGGACTACCAGCCACGCTGTAGCGTTGGGCGTGACCTTAGGTGACAGGGAGGTGGATAAAGCTTTATTTGACCATATCTGACACCTTATTGGTATCTGCTCGTAGCACATGCTTAAACCTTGTTAAAATCGAACTTTTTAGCAAAGTAGCAAACAACTAGCAGTGGTACTAGATAAAAAAGCTACTTTGTCTGTTGATATCCTTGAGTACTTGTGGAGGATTAATGAGTTTTCAACTTTCATGGTAGTGCTTCTGACTTTGTTCAAATGTTAAACAATCTATGGTTTATGGTAAAAGGATGTTAAAAAGGTTTCTTGTAATTATGGAACTGGAACCTATAAGTAAGATCTGCAGGATGCCTTGCAAAGTCTCAACTATGGTCTGCAGCTGTAACCTATAAGTTAGCTGTAGCCACGCAAGGATTGTTTGGGTTGGAGATAGTTGGTCAAGGGTAGAATTAAGCTCTTAATATGTGAAGTTAATTTACTGTTGAGGTTCTTTATTAGGACATGTGGATGATCTAAGTCATTGCAGGTGTGCTGTTTTAGTGACGTTACCTGTCAGAAAGTATATATGTGGTTGTATGGAACCCTTTTTTTTGTCTGAAAACCATTAAAAAAACCCCCAATGAGATTATGTGTATTTTCTGTTTGACATTTTCTGTTATGCTGACATGCTAGATAAGAATTTGACTAGTGAAACACGCCCAGGTCTCGTTGACATCAATCCTTGAACCTTTACAGTTCTCATATCATAAGATTTCAGTACCTTTAGAAACCTAGGGAAACTATCTTTGTCTCTAGTCTTCCTGGAAAATGTGAGCGCATTTTTTGCTTTCCCGTCAAAATGTTCCCTTGGAATCCTATCAACCTACTGGATTTAGCTTGTTCACTAGGAACTGAAGCTGTAGCAGATTCTAGTAGTGCTGGAAGGATTTCCTAGCTATGCGATTCAGTTATCACTGCTAAAAGCCATACTTCACATTGTCTATGCTCACTGTATGGCACTGCTGACATTTGTGAAATCACAGTGTTTAACGCTTACATTCCCTTGCAGGTGGAGTCGTCCGAATCGCCTGCGGATGAAAAATTAGCCCCCTATTGTTCTTGTCTTTTTTTTTTATCTAGATGCGTGCACTCTATTGTAATAATGTAATAAGAGGCAATTGGATTGATCCAACAGCAACCGGCTTCTGATTTTGATCCGCTTCGCTGACATATGCATGCAGCAAACGAATATGTGCCTTTTTTTTTCTGGATGTTGGATTGCATCTAATCCTGTTGAATTGGTGAGCTGGGTCTTGTTTGTTTTGGCTTTTGGCCGTCAGCATAGTCAAAAGTTTCGCTTCTCAGCCCTCTTTTTCTGTGAGAATCGTTTCTATAAAAATCGTCTAAATTAACGTGATCTACGAGTTGTTGTGAAGGCAGGGAGGAATCTGACTGTACGAATCCCTTCATCCGCATGCACAGCTAGATTATCCTAAAGCTTTCCCAAATAGAGCCATTGTTTTATGTGAATGTTGACAACGACCTAGCTACCAGTCTCTACTGCGGAGCGTTTATATCTTCATGCTTCAGGCAATCGGGAATTCACACCATCATCAGCGATCGCTACACATCTATCACGAGAGGGTATTAATAAGAACGTCACATGTGGATGCAGCTGACCTGCACAACGTCACAACGGCGTCGAGAACGTACGTCACGTGTGGACGCGGCTGACCTGCATTGAGTCACCGTCACAACAACTTATTAGCAATAGAATTAGGAGTGTTGAATGCGCTAGAGCTAATAATTAGTGGCTAAAATTAGTTGAGACATTCAAACACCTTAACTAATAGTTCAATTATTAGCTATTTTTGGTAAATTAGTTAACAATTATGTAACTATTTATTAGCTAGCTAATTTCACTATCAATTTTTAGCCAACTAACTATTAGTTATAGTACATTCAAACACCCCTTTAGACGACATAACTCCGAGAGAGTTCTTATAGCACAGATTATAAATCACGAGCTTTATTGGAAGAATCAAAAGATATCCAACGGGAAGACGAATCAAGTTCCTGTATTTTTTTGCGCAAATTAAAACTTATTAGCAAGTCCAACTTCATCCCTCTTGCCTAAAGGTGTTTCTAACTATTTGATCAAAAGTTTGGCACCATAAGTTTCAATCCTATAATAGCATAGCAATTCTAATAAAGTAAATACTTGAATGTAATTGCTCAAATGTAAACGCTAAAAGTAAAGAAAGGATTAGTAATATCTCGATGTTTCACCGAGGTATCAGCACTCCTAGTAGTCCTTGTTGGAACACCCGTCTAAGGGTGTCGCTACCTATTATCTGCGCAAGGACTAAGGACTAACTGCTCTTTATAAGATGGTTCTTTGTCTTTCTGGCCATGTACACCTTGAGTTGTGTCACCCATAAGCTTTTCGGGTGATCATTGAACTCCCAATTCCCACCAAACATCTAGGTGATGCCAATCATCAAGAGCACTAACTTATGCTACTTAGCACCAGACCTTTTGAGTCCTTACGTGTCAAGGCACGTTCTCCGGTGGCACCCGAAGAATAGGCCTATCTCTGAAATACTACATTGTTTTCATTGTGAACCCTAACCTCTAGTGCAATGAACCCTAGGATCATTGGACTTTTTCGGTGATTGCCCGCATAGTGGAAATGACATTTTGACTAGTCCAAAACTAAAATAGCATCTAATTGCCTATTTAACAAAAGTTATATAAGATATCTATCTAGATGTCTAACTAAGATTTTGCTAAGTGATTGCTGACTTTACCATCAAACAATTATGTAACCTAGCAAGATATGCTAGAAATGTAAAGCACACAACCGAAGTAATACAAAAGTTCAAATGCGATATAGAATGCAAACTCCCATCAATAATGATTTTCGTAGATGTATCGGGACACTCAAGTTTACCCAAAGTCCATGTTGGATCTCTCAAAGTGCCAAGCTCCCAATTTGGTAACCTCGTGGATAGCTCCCATGCACTCCCCATGTGTGAAAGTGGGTCACCATGATGGTCTCACGATTAATTCTACCACTGTTAAGTAATTAGACAAATTCATGATTAATTCTAGACTATATAGATCTTAAACTCAGGTAATAACATGTATAACATTAACATACTAGTTGAATCGAGCAATATCAATAGGAACAACAATATGATTGAATCTGCAGGTATGATGAAATAATAGACCAGATCATGGAGTGGGTAACTAATGGTGGAATAGTTTACTATGGTTGGATAGCGTTGTTATTGAAGACGAGTAAAATAATTCAATGACAGAGGGGATATTGAAAGGGAAATAGGCTTACACCTTTTCCTAATTGATTTTGGTGGTTGAATTGCCCAACACAAATAATTGGACTAACTAGTTTGCTCTAGATTATAAGTTTTACAGGTGCCAAAGGTTCACAACAAACCAATAAAAAGACCAAGAAAGGGTTCAAACAAAGAGAGCAAAAGACAACCCAAAGGCAGCCCTGGTCTGGCGCACTGGACTGTCCGGTGCACCAGGGAGTTCAACCCTGAACTTGCCACCTTCGGGAATTCGAGAGGCCGCTCCGTTATAATTCACCAGACTGTCCTGTGTAGCATCGGACTGTCCGGTGCACCAAGCGGAGCAACGGCTCCAAGCGCCAACGGTCGTCTGCAACGGCTATAGTGAACAGTGTCGACTGCGCGCGCAGAGTCAGAGCAGGCATCAGATGGCACACCGGACAGTGAACATGACCTGTCCGGTGCACCATCGGACTATCCGGTGGCCCACCTATCAGAAGCTCTGAAAGTCGCCTAGAGGGGGGTGAATAGGGCGAAACTGAAATTTACAAAGTTAATCACAACTACAAGCCGGGTTAGCGTTAGAAATATAATGCGAGTCCGAGAGAGGGTGTAAAAACAAATCGCAAGCGAATAAAGAAGTGAGGCACAAGGATTTGTTTTTACCGAGGTTCGGTTCTCTCAAACCTACTCCTCGTTGAGGTGGTCATAAAGACCGGGTCTCTTTCAACCCTTTCCCTCTCTCAAACGGTCCCTCGGACAGAGTGAGCTTCTCTTCTCAATCAAACGGGAACCAAACTTACCCGCAAGGACCACCACACAATTGGTGTCTCTTGCCTTGATTACAATTGAGATGATCGCAAGAAAGAATGAGAAAAAGAAGCAATCCAAGCGCAAGAGCTCAAATGAACACAACAATCACTCTCTCTAATCACTAAAGCTTTGAGTGGAATTGGGAGAGGATTTGATCTCTTTGGTGTGTCTAGAATTGAATGCTAGCTCTTGTAAGTAGTTGGAAGGTGGAAAACTTGGATGACTTGAATGTGGGGGTGGTTGGGGTATTTATAGCCCCAACCACCAAACTTGACCGTTGGTGGAGGCGGCAGTCGACGGGCGCACAGACAGTCCGGTGCGCCACCGGACACTGTCCGATGCGCCAGCCACGTCACCTGGCCGAAGGGTTCCGACCGTTGGAGCTCTGTCTTGTGGGCCCGCCTGGCTGTCCGGTGGTGCACCAGACAGGCCCTGTAGGCTGTCCGGTGTGCCACCCGTGCGTGCCCTGCTCCTCTGCGCGCGCAGGCGCGCATTTAATGCGTTGCAGTCGACCGTTGCGCGCGAACTAGTCATTGCTCCGCTATCACACCGGACAGTCCGGTGTGCCAGACCAGGGCAGCCTTCGGTTGTCCCCTTGCTCTCTTGATTGAACCCTTTTCATGGTCTTTTTATTGGCTTGTTGTGAACCTTTGGCACTTGTAGAACTTATACACTAGAGCAAACTAGTTAGTCCAATTATTTGTGTTGGGCAATTCAACCACCAAAATCAATTAGGAAATAGGTGTAAGCCCAATTCCCTTTCAATCTCCCCCTTTTTGGTGATTGATGCCAACACAAACCAAAGCAAGTATAGAAGTGCATAATTGAACTAGTTTGCATATTTGTAAGTGCAAAGGTTACTTAGAATTGAGCCAATAAATATTACTTACTAGATATGCATGGATTGTTTCTTTATTTTTAACATTTTGGACCACGCTTACACCACATGTTTTGTTTTTGCAAATTCTTTTTGTAAATCCTTTTCAAAGTCCTTTTGCAAATAGTCAAAGGTAAATGAATAGGATTTTGCGAAGCATTTTCAAGATTTGAAATTTTCTCCCCTTGTTTCAAATGCTTTTTCTTTGACTAAACAAAACTCCCCCTTAATAAAATCTTCCTCTTAGTGTTCAAGAGGGTTTTAAGATATCAATTTGAAAATACTACTTTCTTCCCCTTTTGAACACAATGAGATATCAATTTGAAAATCATAAGTTTTAAAATTTGGTGGTGGTGCGGTCCTTTTGCTTTGGGCTAATACTCTCTCCCCCTTTGGCATGAATCGCCAAAAACGGATATTTGAGTGAAATATAAGCCCTTTACTAACTACTTTCTCCCCTTTGGCAAATAAAACGTATGAGTGAAGATTATACCAAAAGACGGAGAGTTGCTCGGAGCGACGGCGAAGGATGAGTTATGGAGTGGAAGCCTTTGTATTCGCCGAAGACTCCAATTCCCTTTCAATACACCTATGACTTGGTTTGAAATTCACTTGAAAACACATTAGTCGTAGCATATATAAAAGAGACATGATCAAAGGTATATTTATGAGCTATGTGTGCAAGACATCAAAAGAAATTTCTAGAATCAAGAATATTTAGCTCATGCCTAAGTTTGGTAAAAGTTTGTTCATCTAGTGGCTTGGTAAAGATATCGGCTAATTGATCTTTAGTATTAATGTATGCAATCTCGATATCCCCCTTTTGTTGGTGATCCCTAAGAAAATGATACCAAATGGCTATGTGTTTAGTGCGGCTATGCTCAACGGGATTATCCGCCATGCGGATTGCACTCTCATTATCACATAGAAGAGGAACTTTGGTTAATTTGTAACCATAGTCCCTAAGGGTTTGCCTCATCCAAAGTAATTGCGCGCAACAATGGCCTGCGGCAATATACTCGGCTTCGGCGGTAGAAAGAGCTACGGAATTTTGCTTCTTTGAAGCCCAAGACACCAAGGATCTTACCAAGAACTGACAAGTCCCCGATGTGCTCTTTCTATTAATTTTGCACCCTGCCCAATCGGCATCCGAATAACCAATTAAATCAAATGTGGATCCCCGAGGGTACCAAAGCCCAAACTTAGGAGTATAAGCCAAATATCTCAAGATTCGTTTTACGGCCGTAAGGTGAGCTTCCTTAGGGTCGGCTTGGAATCTTGCACACATGCATACGGAAAGCATAATGTCCGGTCGAGATGCACATAAATAGAGTAATGAACCTATCATCGACCGGTATACCTTTTGATCGACAGATTTACCTTCCGTGTCGAGGTCAAGATGTCCATTGGTTCCCATGGGTGTCTTGATGGGCTTGGCATCCTTCATCCCAAACTTGTTTAGAATGTCTTGAGTATACTTCGTTTTGCTGATGAAGGTGCCTTCTTGGAGTTGCTTCACTTGGAATCCTAAGAAATATTTCAACTCCCCCATCATCGACATCTCGAATTTCTGTGTCATGATCCTACTAAATTCTCCACATGTAGATTCGTTAGTAGACCCAAATATAATATCATCAACATAAATTTGGCATACAAACAAATCATTGTCAAGAGTTTTAGTGAATAGAGTAGGATCAGCCTTTCCGACTTTGAAGCCATTAGCAATAAGGAAATCTCTTAGGCATTCATACCATGCTCTTGGGGCTTGCTTGAGCCCATAAAGCGCCTTAGAGAGCCTATAGACATGGTTAGGATACTCACTATCTTCAAAGCCGGGAGGTTGCTCAACATAGACCTCTTCCTTGATTGGTCCGTTGAGGAAGGCACTTTTCACGTCCATTTGATAGAGCTTGAAGCCATGGTAAGTAGCATAGGCTAATAATATACGAATTGACTCGAGCCTAGCTACGGGTGCATAGGTTTCACCGAAGTCCAAACCTTCGACTTGGGAGTATCCCTTGGCCACAAGTCGAGCTTTGTTCCTTGTCACCACACCATGCTCATCTTGCTTGTTGCGGAGGACCCATTTGGTTCCTACAACATTTTGATTAGGACGTGGAACTAAATGCCATACCTCGTTCCTAGTGAAATTGTTGAGCTCCTCTTGCATCGCCACCACCCAATCCGAATCTTGGAGTGCTTCCTCTACCCTGTGTGGCTCAATAGAGGAAACAAAAGAGTAATGCTCACAAAAATGTGCAACACGAGATCTAGTGGTTACCCCCTTATGAATGTCGCCGAGGATGGTGTCGACGGGGTGATCTCGTTGTATTGCTTGGTGGACTCTTGGGTGTGGCGGCTTTGGAACGTTATCCTCCTTGTCTTGATCATTTGCATCTCCCCCTTGATCATTGCCGTCATCTTGAGGTGGCTCATCCGTTTGTTCTTCTCCTTCATCAACTTGAGCCTCATCCTCATTTTGAGTTGGTGGAGATGCTTGCGTGGAGGAGGATGGTTGATCTTGTTCATTTGGAGGCTCTTTGGATTCCTTAGGACACACATCCCCAATGGACATGTTTCTTAGCGCGATGCATGGAGCCTCTTCATTACCTATCCCATCAAGATCAACTTGCTCTACTTGAGAGCCGTTAGTCTCATCAAACACAACGTCACAAGAAACTTCAACAAGTCCTGAGGACTTGTTAAAGACTCTATATGCCCTTGTGTTTGAATCATATCCTAGTAAAAAGCCTTCTACTATCTTAGGAGCAAATTTAGATTTTCTACCATTTTTAACAAGAATAAAGCATTTGCTACCAAAGACTCTAAAATATGAAATGTTGGGCTTTTTACCGGTTAGGAGTTCATATGATGTCTTCTTGAGGATTCGGTGTAGATACAACCGGTTGATGGCGTAGCAAGCGGTGTTAACCGCCTCGGCCCAAAACCGATCCGAAGTCTTGTATTCATCAAGCATGGTCCTTGCCATGTCCAATAGAGTTCGATTCTTCCTCTCCACTACACCATTTTGTTGTGGGGTGTAGGGAGAAGAGAACTCATGCTTGATGCCCTCCTCCTCAAGGAAGTCTTCAATTTGTGAATTCGTGAACTCCGTTCCGTTGTCGCTTCTAATTTTCTTGATCCTTAAGCCGAACTCATTTTGAGCCCGTCTCAAGAACCCCTTTAAAGTCTCTTGGGTTTGTGATTTTTCCTGCAAAAAGAACACCCAAGTGAAGCGAGAATAATCATCCACAATAACTAGACAGTACTTACTCCCGCCGATGCTTATGTAAGCGATCGGGCCGAATAGGTCCATGTGTAGGAGCTCCAGTGGCCTATCAGTCGTCATGATGTTCTTGTGTGGATGATGAACACCAACTTGCTTCCCAGCTTGGCATGCGCTACAAATCCTGTCTTTCTCAAAATGAACATTTGTTAATCCTAAAATGTGTTCTCCCTTTAGAAGCTTATGAAGATTCTTCATTCCAACATGGGCTAGTCGGCGGTGCCAGAGCCAACCCATGTTAGTCTTAGCAATTAAGCAAGTGTCAAGTTCAGCTCTATCAAAATCTACCAAGTATAGCTGACCCTCTAACACTCCCTTAAATGCTATTGTATCATCACTTCTTCTAAAGACAGTGACACCTACATCAGTGAATAGACAGTTGTAGCCCATTTGACATAATTGGGAAACGGAAAGCAAGTTGTAATCTAAAGAATCTACAAGAAAAACATTGGAAATGGAATGGTCAGGTGAAATAGCAATTTTACCAAAACCTTTGACCAAACCTTGATTTCCATCCCCGAATGTGATAGCTCGTTGGGGATCTTGGTTGTTCTCGTAGGAGGAGAACATCTTCTTCTCCCCTGTCATGTGGTTTGTGCACCCACTATCGATGATCCAACTTGAGCCTCCGGATGCATAAACCTACAAAACAAGTTTAGTTCTTGATTTTAGGTACCCAAACAGTTTTGGGTCCTTTAGCATTAGAGACAAGAACTTTGGGTACCCAAACACAAGTCTTTGCTCCCTTGTGTTTGCCCCCAACATATTTGGCAACTACCTTGCCGGATTTGTTAGTCAAAACATAAGATGCATCAAAAGTTTTAAATGAAACATTGTGATCATTTGATTGAATAGGAGTTTTCTTCTTAGGCAACTTAGCATGGGTTGGTTGCCTAGAGCTAGATATCTCACCCTTATACATAAAAGCATGATTAGGGACAGAGTGAGACTTCCTAGAATGAATTCTCCTAATTTTATGCTCGGGATAACCGGCAGGGTACAAAATGTAACCCTCGTTATCCTGAGGCATGGGAGCCTTGCCCTTAACAAAATTTGACAATCTTTTAGGAGGGGCATTAAGTTTGACATTGTCCCCCTTTTGGAAGCCAATGCCATCCTTGATGCCAGGGCGTCTCCCACTATAGAGCATGCTTCTAACAAATTTAAATTTTTCGTTCTCTAAGTCATGCTCGGCAATTTTAGCATCTAATTTTACTATATGATCATTTTGTTGTTTAATTAAAGCCATATGATCATGAATAGCATCAATATCAACATCTCTACATCTAGTGTAAATAGAAACATGCTCAACGGTAGATGTAGAGGGTTTGCAAGATTTTAATTCTACAACCTTAGCATGTAATATATCATTTTCACTTCTAAGGTTGGAAATAGTAACATTGCAAACATCAGAATCTTTAGTCTTAGCAATTAATTTTTCATTTTCATTTCTAAGGCTAGCAAGAGAATCATACAATTTATCAATCTTAGCAAGCAAATTAGCATTATCATCTCTAAGATTAGAAATTGAATCATCACAAACATTAGAATCAACCTTAGAAATTAATATAGCATTTTCATTTCTAAGGTTTGCAATCAAATCATGGCATGTGCTTAGCTCACTAGTTAATTTCTCACATTTTTCAACTTCCAGAGCATAAGCATTTTTAACCTTAACATGCTTTTGTTTTCCTTGATTAGGAAGTTCTCTTGGGAGTCCAAGAGTTCATCCTTCTCATGGATGGCACTAATTAGTTCATTTAGTTTTTCTTTTTGTTGCATGTTGAGGTTAGCAAAAAGAGTACGCAAATTATCCTCCTCATCACTAGCATTATCATCACTAGAGGACTCATATTTAGTGGAGGATTTGGATTTAACCTTCTTTTTGCCGTCCTTTGCCATGAGGCACTTGTGGCCGACGTTGGGGAAGAGGAGTCCCTTGGTGACGGCGATGTTGGCGGCGTCCTCATCGGAGGAGGAGTCAGAGGAGCTCTCCTCGGAGTCCCACTCGCGGCACACATGGGCATCGCCGCCTCTCTTCTTGTAGTGCCTCTTCTTCTCCTTTCTTCTCTCCTTCTTGTCGTCGCCCCTGTCACTATCACTAGATAATGGACATTTAGCAATGAAGTGACCGAGCTTACCATATTTGTAGCACACTTTCTTGGAGCGGGGCTTGTAATCTTTCCCCCTCCTTTGCTTGAGGATTTGGCGGAAGCTTTTGATGATAAGCGCCATTTCCTCATTGTCGAGCTTGGAGGCGTCGATTGGTTGTCTACTTTATGTAGACTCCTCCTTCTTCTCCTCCGTCGCCTTGAATGCCACCGGTTGTGCTTCGGGCGTGGAGGAGGTGCCTTGCTCGATGATTTTCTTTGAGCCTTTAATCATTAGCTCAAAGCTCACAAATTTTCCTATAACCTCCTCGGGAGACATTAGCTTGTATCTAGGATCACCTCGAATTAATTGAACTTGCGTAGGGTTAAGAAAGACGAGGGATCTAAGAATAACCTTGACCATCTCATGGTCATCCCATTTTTCGCTCCCGAGGTTGCGCACTTGGTTCACCAAGGTCTTCAAGCGGTTGTACATAGCTTGTGGATCCTCCCCTTGGTGAAGCATGAAGCGACCGAGCTCCCCCTCGATCGTCTCCCGCTTGGTGATCTTTGTCACCTCGTCTCCTTCGTGCGCGGTTTTGAGTACGTCCCAAATTTCCTTCGCACTCTTTAACCCTTGCACCTTATTATACTCCTCTCGACTTAGAGAGGCGAGGAGTATAGTGGTGGCTTGGGAGTTAAAGTGGTAAATTTGGGCCACTTCATCCGAGTCGTAGTCTTCATCCCCCATGGATGGTACCTGTACACCAAACTCAACAACATTCCAAATGCTTGTGTGGAGTGAGGTTAGATGATGCCTCATTTTGTCACTCCACATTTTATAATCTTCACCGTCAAAAACCGGTGGTTTGCCTAATGGAAAGGAGAGTAAAGGAGTACGTTTTGAAATACGAGGATAGCGTAGGGGAATCTTACTATACTTCTTGCGCTCATGGCGCTTAGAAGTTACGAACGACGCATCGGAGCCGGAGGTCGATGGTGATGAAGAGTCAGTCTCGTAGTAGACCACTTTCCTCATCTTCTTGTGCTTGTCGCCTCTCCGATGCGACTTGTGGGAAGAGGATTTCTTCTCCTTCCCCTTCCCCTTGTTGCGGGACTCTTCCGATGAAGTCTTCCCGTGGCTTGTAGTGGGCTTGTCGCCGGTCTCCATCTCCCTCTTGGCGTGATCTCTTGACATCACTTCGAGCGGTTAGGCTCTAATGAAGCACCGGGCTCTGATACCAATTGAAAGTCACATAGAGGGGGGGTAAATAGGGCGAAACTGAAATTTACAAAGTTAATCACAACTACAAGCCAGGTTAGCGTTAGAAATATAATGCGAGTCCGAGAGAGGGTGTAAAAACAAATCGCAAGCGAATAAAGAAGTGAGACACAAGGATTTGTTTTACCGAGGTTCGGTTCTCTCAAACCTACTCCCCGTTGAGGTGGTCACAAAGACCGGGTCTCTTTCAACCCTTTCCCTCTCTCAAACGGTCCCTCGGACCGAGTGAGCTTCTCTTCTCAATCAAACGGGAACCAAACTTCCCCGCAAGGACCACCACACAATTGGTGTCTCTTGCCTTGATTACAATTGAGATGATCACAAGAAAGAATGAGAAAAAGAAGCAATCCAAGCGCAAGAGCTCAAATGAACACAACAATCACTCTCTCTAATCACTAAAGCTTTGAGTGGAATTGGGAGAGGATTTGATCTCTTTGGTGTGTCTAGAATTGAATGCTAGCTCTTGTAAGTAGTTGGAAGGTGGAAAACTTGGATGACTTGAATGTGGGGGTGGTTGGGGTATTTATAGCCCCAACCACCAAACTTGACCGTTGGTGGAGGCGGCAGTCGACGGGCGCACCAGACAGTCCGGTGCGCCACCGGACACTGTCCGATGCGCTAGCCACGTCACCTGGCCGAAGGGTTCCGACCATTGGAGCTCTGTCTTGTGGGCCCGCCTGGCTGTCCGGTGTGCCACCCGCGCGTGCCCTGCTCCTCTGCGCGCAGGCGCGCATTTAATGCGTTGCAGTCGACCGTTGCGCGCGAACTAGCCGTTGCTCCGCTGTCACACCGGACAGTCCGGTGAATTTTAGCGGAGCAGATTCCCGAAGCTTGAGTTCAGAGTCGCTCTCCCCTGGAGCACCGGACACTGTCCAGTGGTGCACCGGACAGTCCGGTGAATTATAGCGAAGCGCCTCTGAGATTTCCCGAAGGTGAAGAGTTCGGCTTGAAGTCCCCTGGTGCACCGGACACTGTCCGGTGGCACACCGGACAGTCCGGTGTGCCAGACCAGGGCAGCCTTCGGTTGTCCCCTTGCTCTCTTGATTGAACCCTTTTCATGGTCTTTTTATTGGCTTGTTGTGAACCTTTGGCACCTGTAGAACTTATACACTAGAGCAAACTAGTTAGTCCAATTATTTGTGTTGGGCAATTCAACCACCAAAATCAATTAGGAAATAGGTGTAAGCCCAATTCCCTTTCAAGCTCCAACGGTCGGAACCCAACGGCATGATGACGTGGCTGGCGCACCGGATAGTGTCCGATGTCGCACCGGACTGTCCGGTGTGCCATACGACAGAAGCCCTCACCAACGGCCATATTGGTGGTTGGGGCTATAAATACCCCCAACCACCACACTTCAATGCATCCAAGTTTTCAGCCATCTAATCTCATACAAGAGCTCCAGACTTCATTCCAAGACACAAACAAAGAGATCAAATCCTCTCCCAAGTCTAAAGATCATTCCAATCAAATAGTGACTAGTGAGAGAGACAATTGTGTTCATTTGAGTTCTTGCGCTTGGATTGCTTTTCTTCTTCCTTCTTTCTTGTTCCCAACTCAATTGTAATCAAGGCAAGAGACACCAATTGTGTGGTGGTCCTTGTGGGGACTTAGTGTCCCGATTGATTGAGAAGAGAAGCTCGCTCGGTCTAGGTGACTGTGTGAGAGAGGGAAAGGGTTGAAAGAGACTCGGTCTTTGTGACCACCTCAACGGGGAGTAGGTTTGCAAGAACCGAACCTCGGTAAAACAAATCACCGTGTCATCCGCCTTATTTGCTTATGATTTGTTTTTGCCCTCTCTTTCCAACTCGATTATATTTCTAACGCTAACCCCGGCTTGTAGTTGTGCTTAAACTTTATAAATTTCAGATTTGCCTATTCACCCCCCTCTAGGCGACTTTCAATTGGTATCAGAGCCCGGTGCTTCATTAGAGCTTAACCGCTCGAAGTGATGTCGGGAGAACACGCCAAGAAGGAGATGGTGACCGGCGAGAAGCCCGCCACAAGCCACGAGAAGGCTCCATCGGGAGAGTCCCGCAACAAGAAGAAGGAGGAATCACCTCCTCACAAGTCGCATCGGAGTGGTGACAAGAAAAAGAAGATGAAGAAGGTGGTCTACTACGAGACCGATTCTTCGTCGCCATCCACCTCCGGCTCCGACGCGCCGTCCGTAACTTCTAAACGCCATGAGCGCAAGAAGTTTAGTAACATCCCCCTACGCTACCCTCGTATTTCAAAATGTACTCCTTTACTTCCCGTCCCATTAGGCAAACGACCTATGTTTGATGGTGAAGATTATAATATGTGGAGTGATAAAATGAGGCACCATCTAACCTCACTCCACACTAGCATTTGGGATGTTGTTGAGATTGGAGTACAGGTACCATCGCTAGGGGATGAAGACTATGACTCGGACGAAGTTGCCCAAATCCGGCACTTCAACTCCCAAGCTACCACTATACTCCTCGCCTCTCTAAGTCGAGAGGAGTATAACAAGGTGCAAGGGTTGAAGAGTGCCAAGGAGATTTGGGACGTGCTCAAGACCGCGCACGAAGGAGACGAGGTGACCAAGATCACCAAGACAGAAACGATCAAGGGGGAGCTCGGTCGCTTCATGCTTCACCAAGGGGAGGAGCCATAAGCAATGTACAACCGGCTCAAGACATTTGTGAACCAAGTGCGCAACCTCGGGAGCACCAAATGGGATGACCATGAAATGGTCAAGGTTATTCTTAGATCACTCGTTTTTCTTAATCCCACTCAAGTTCAATTAATTCGTGGTGATCCAAGATATAAACTAATGTCTCCCGAGGAAGTTATAGGAAAATTTGTGAGCTTTGAATTGATGATCAAAGGCTCCAAGAAAATCATCGAGCAAGGCGTCTCCTCCACAACCGATGTGCAACCTGTTGCATTCAAAGCAACAGAGGAGAAGAAAGAAGAGTCTACTTCAAGTAGGCTCCCCATCGACGCCTCCAAGCTCGACAACAAGGAGATGGCGCTCGTCATCAAGAGCTTCCGCCAAATCCTCAAGCAAAGGAGGGGGAAGGATTATAAGCCCCGCTCCAAGAAAGTTTGCTACAAGTGTGGTAAGCCCGGTCATTTCATTGCTAAATGTCCATTATCAAGTGATAGTGATAGGGGCGACGATAAGAAGGGGAGAAGGAAGGAGAAGAAGAAATATTACAAGAAGAAGGGCGGCGATGCCCATGTATGCCACGAGTGGGATTTCGACGAGAGCTCCACCGACTCCTCCGATGAGGACGTCGCCAACATCGCCGTCAACAAGGGCCTTCTCTTCCCCAATGTCGGCCACAAGTGCCTTATGGCAAAGGACGGCAAAAGGAAGAAGGTAAAATCTAGAGCTTCCACTAAGTACGCAACTTCTAGTGATGAGGCTAGCTCTAGTGATGATGAGGATGATTTGCTCACCCTTTTTGCCAACTTAAACATGCAACAAAAACAAAAATTGAATGAATTAATTAGTGCTATTCATGAGAAGGATGAACTCTTGGATACCCAAGAGGATTTCCTTATTAAGGAAAACAAAAAGCATGTTAAAGTTAAAAATGCTTATGCTCTAGAGGTTGAAAAATGTGAAAAATTGACTAGTGAGCTAAGTACTTGCCATGACACTATTTCCAACCTTAGATTTGAAAATGATAAATTGATTGCTAAGGTTGAGAAATTAAATGTTGGTGATGATTCTCTTGTCAAACTTAGAAATGATAATGCTAATTTGATTGCCATGATTGACAAATTGAATGCATCCCTCTCTTGCCTTAAAATCGAGAATGAAAAATTAATTGCTAAGGCTAAAGATTTAAATGTCTGCAATGCTACTATTTCCAATCTTAGAGACGAGAATGCTATTTTACATGATAAGATTGTTGAATTAAATACTTGCAAACCCTCTACATCTACCGTTGAGCATGTCTCTATTTGCACTAGATGTAGAGATATTAATGTTGATGCTATTCATGATCACTTAGCTTTAATTAAGAAACAAAATGATCACATAGCTCAACTTAGTGCTAAGATTAATGAGCATGACTTAGAAAATGAAAATTTTAAATTTGCTAGAAGCATGCTCTATAGTGGGAGACGCCCTAGCATTAAGGATGGCATTGGCTTCCAATAGGGAGACAATGTCAAGCTTAATGCCCCCAAGAAATTGTCCAACTTTGTTAAGGGCAAAGCTCCTATGGTTCAGGATAACGAGGGTTACATTTTATACCCTGCCGGTTATCCCGAACACAAAATTAGGAAAATTCATTCTAGGAAGTCTCACTCTGGCTCTCATCATGCTTTTATATATAAGAGTGAGGCATCTAGCTCTAGGCAATCAACCCATGTTAAATTTCCTAAGAAGAAAACTCCTATTACATCAAATGAACCTAATATTTCATTTAAGACTTTTGATGCATCATATGTTTTAACTAACAAATCAGGCAAAGTAGTTGTCAAATATGTTGGGGCTAAACACAAGGGCTCAAAGACTTGTATTGGGTACCCAAGGTGCTTGTTTCTAATGCCAAAGGACCCAAGACCGTTTGGGTACCTAAAAACAAGGCCTAAATTTGTTTTGTAGGTTTATGCATCCGAGGGCTCAAGTTGGATAATTGATAGCGGGTGCACAAACCACATGACAGGGGAGAAAAGGATGTTCTCCTCCTACGAGAAAAACCATGATCCCCAAAGAGCTATCACATTCGGGGATGGAAATCAAGGTTTGGTCAAAGGACTTGGTAAAATTGCTATATCTCCTGACCATTCTATTTCCAATGTTTTTCTTGTAGATTCTTTAGACTACAACTTGCTTTGTGTTTCTCAATTATGTAAAATGGGTTACAACTGTCTTTTTACGGATATAGGTGTTACTGTCTTTAGAAGAAGTGATGATTTAGTAGCATTTAAGGGAGTGTTAGAGGGTCAGCTATACTTAGTTGATTTTAATAGAGCTGAACTTGACACTTGTTTAATTGCTAAGACTAACATAGGTTGGCTCTGGCATCGTCGACTAGCCCACGTTGGGATGAAGAATCTTCATAAGCTTCTAAAGGGAGAGCACATTTTGGGACTAACAAATGTTCATTTTGAGAAAGACAGGGTTTGTAGTGCATGTCAAGCAGGGAAGCAAGTTGGTGTTCATCACCCACACAAGAACATCATGATGACCGACAGGCCGCTCGAGCTACTCCACATGGACCTATTCGGCCCGATAGCTTACATAAGCATCGACGGGAGTAAGTACTGTCTAGTCATTGTGGATGATTATTCTTGCTTCACTTGGGTGTTCTTTTTGCAGGAAAAATCTCAAACCCAAGAAACTTTGAAAGGATTCTTGAGACGGGCTCAAAATGAGTTCGGCTTGAGGATCAAGAAAATAAGAAGCGACAACGGGACAGAGTTTAAGAACTCACAAATAGAAGGCTTCCTTGAGGATGAGGGCATCAAGCATGAGTTCTCTTCTCCCTACACGCCACAACAAAATGGTGTAGTGGAGAGGAAGAATAGAACTCTACTTAATATGGCAAGGACCATGCTTGATGAGTACAAGACTTAGGACTGGTTTTGGGCGGAAGCAATCAACACCGCTTTCTACGCCATCAACCGTCTCTACCTTCACTGAATCCTCAAGAAGACATCGTATGAACTCCTAACCGGTAAAAAGCCCAATGTTTCATATTTTATAGTCTTTGGTAGCAAATGTTTTATTCTTATTAAAAGAGGTAGAAAATCTAAATTTGCTCCTAAGGCTGTAGAAGGCTTTTTACTAGGATATGACTCAAACACAAGGGCATATAGAGTCTTTAACAAGTCCACTGGACTAGTTGAAGTCCCTTGTGACATTGTGTTTGATGAGACTAACGGCTCTCAAGTAGAGCAAGTTGATCTTGATGAGCTAGATGATGAAGAGGCTCCGTGCATCGCGCTAAGGAACATGTCCATTAGGGATGTGTGTCCTAAGGAATCCGAAGAGCCTCCACAAGCACAAGATCAACCGTCTTCCTCCATGCAAGCATCTCCATCAACTCAAGATAAGGATCAAGCTCAAGAGGATGAAAATGAAGATCAAGAAGATGAGCCACCTCAAGAGGAGGACAATGATCAAGGGGGAGATGCCCATAATCAAGACAAGGAAGATGACGAGGGTCCAAGACCGCCACACCCAAGAGTCCACCAAGCAATACAATGAGATCACCCTTTGAACTCCATCCTCGGCGATATTCATAAGGGGGTAACTACTCGATCTCGTGTTGCTCATTTTTGTGAACATTACTCCTTTGTGTCTTCTATTGAGCCATACAGGGTAGAAGATGCATTAAGGGATTCGGATTGGGTGTTGGCAATGCAAGAGGAGCTCAACAACTTCATGAGGAATTAGGTATGGCATTTAGTTCCACGTCCTAACCAAAATGTTGTAGGAACCAAGTGGATCTTCCACAACAAACAAGATGAGCATGGTGTGGTGACAAGGAACAAATCCTGACTTGTGGCCAAGGGATATTCACAAGTCGAAGGTTTGGATTTCGGTGAAACCTATGCACCCGTAGCTAGGCTTGAATCAATTCGCATTTTACTTGCCTATGCTACTTACCATGGCTTTAAGCTCTATCAAATGGACGTGAAAAGTGCCTTCCTCAATGGACCAATCAAGGAGGAGGTATATGTTGAGCAACCTCCCGGCTTTGAAGATAGTTAGTACCCTAACCATGTTTATAATCTCTCTAAGGCGCTTTATGGGCTCAAGCAAGCCCCAAGAGCATGGTATGAATGCCTAAGAGATTTTCTTATCGCTAATGGCTTCAAAGTTGGAAAAGCCGATCCTACTCTTTTCACTAAAACAGTTGCAAATGATTTGTTTGTATGCCAAATTTATGTTGATGATATCATATTTGGGTCTACTAACAAATCTACTTGTAAAGAATTTAGTAGGATCATGATTCAAAAATTCGAGATGTCTATGATGGGGGAGTTGAAGTATTTCTTAGGATTTCAAGTCAAACAACTTCAAGAGGGCACCTTCATTAGCCAAATGAAGTACATTCAAGACATACTCACCAAGTTTGGGATGAAGGATGCCAAGCTCATCAAGACACCCATGGGAACTAATGGGCATCTCGACCTCGACACGGAAGGTAAATCCGTAGATCAAAAGGTATACCGGTCAATGATAGGATCTTTACTCTATTTATGTGCATATCGACCGGATATTATGCTTTCCGTATGCATGTGTTCAAGATTCCAAGCCGATCCTAAGGAAGTTCACCTTAGGGCTGTGAAACGAATCTTGAGATATTTAGCTTATACTCCTAAGTTTGGCCTTTGGTACCCCAGGGGATCTACTTTTGATTTAATCGGTTATTCAGATGCTGATTGGGCAGGGTGTAAGATTGATAGAAAGAGCACATCAGGGACTTGCCAGTTCTTGGGAAGATCCCTGGTGTCTTGGGCTTCTAAGAAACAAAATTCTATAGCTCTTTCTACCGTCGAAGCCGAGTACATTGTCGTAGGCCATTGTTGCGCGTAATTGCTTTGGATGAGGCAAACCCTTAGGGATTATGGTTACAAATTAACCAAAGTCCCTCTCCTATGTGATAATGAGAGTGCAATCCGCATGACGGATAACCCATTGAACACAGCCGCACTAAGCACATAGCCATTCGGTATCACTTGTTGAGGGATCACCAACAAAGGGGGGTGTCGGCGTTTCGACCCCGGGGGGTCCCTGGACCGACGAGTAAATTGTCGAGGCGTGTCCCAGCCCAGATGGGTCGGCGCGAGATGGAACACAAGGGGGAAAGAGAACCGCGGCTCGTGTTATCCTGCGCCCAGGGCGGATGCGCTTGCAGTAGGGGGTTACAAGCGTTCGCGAGAGAGGGAGAGAGCCCGTTCGTCAGCCCGTCCTCCCGCGCGGCCACCCTCTCGTACGAGGGCCCTGGACCTTCCTTTTATAGATGTAAGGAGAGGGTCCAGGTGTACAATGGGGGGTGTAGCAATATGCTAACGTGTCCGGCAGAGAGGAGCCAGAGCCCTATGTACATGCCGACGTGGCTGTCGGAGAGGTGCTAGTGCCCTGTGCATGTGATGTCGTGGCCGTCGGAGGAGCGCTTGAGCCCTGTAGAGGCATAGCTGTCGGGGTTGCCGGGACCTTGCTGACGTCTCCTTGCTTCCGTAGGGGGCTGAGAACCGTCGTCGTCATGGGAGCACGCGGGGTGCCATCATTACTTGTTTACCGGGGCGAGCCAGATGGGACGCCGGTCTTGTTCCCCGTAGCCTGAGCTATCTAGGGGTAGGGTAATGATGTACCCCCCTGTGGCGTGGTCGGTCCGAGCCCAAGGTCGGGCGAGGCGGTGACTCCTCCGAGGTCGAGGTTGAGGCCGAGCCCTGGGGTCGGGCGAGGCGGAGACCGTCTTCCGAGGTCGAGGTTGAGGCTGAGCCCTGGGGTCGGGCGAGGCGGAGAACATCTTCCGAGGTCGAGGTTGAGGCCGAGCCTTGGGGTCGGGCGAGGCGGAGACCACCTTCCGAGGCTGAGGCGGGGGCCGAGCCCTAAGGTCGAGCGAGGCGGAGCTTCTTGTTGCGCCTGAGGCCGGACTTAGCTGTTGTCAGCCTCACCCTGGCGGGTGGCACAGCTGTTGGAGCGGGACACTGTTTTCCTGTTAGGTTAGTCAGTGGAGGGGCGAAGTGACTGCGGTCACTTCAGCCCTGTCGACTGAGGAACGTGTGTCAGGATAAGGTGTCAGGCGATCCTTGCATTGAATGCTCCTGCGATACGGTCGGTTGGCGAGGCGAACTGGCCAAGGTTGCTTCACTGCGAAGCCTGCACGAGCTGGGCCTCGGGCGAGTCGAGGGTGCGCCCGTTGCTTGAGGAGGCCCTCGGGCGAAGCGTGAATCCGCCTGGGTCTACTGTTCTGCCCGAGGCTGGGTTCGGGCGAGGCGAGATCGCGTCCCTTGAGTGGACGGGGCCTTGACTTGAATTGCGCCCATTAGGCTCTGCAGCTTGTGCTGATGGTGATTACCAGCCGAGTTTAGGAGTCTTGGGGGTACCCCTAATTATGGTCCCCGACAGTAGCCCCTGAGCCTCAAAGGGAGTGTTGGTACTCGCTTGGAGGCTTTGTCACACTTTTTTGCAAGGGGACCGGCCTTTCTCGGTTACATTTTGTTCCGGTGGGTGCGCGCGAGCGCACCCGCCGGGTGTAGCCCCCGAGGCCTCAGAGGAGTGGTTTGACTCCTCCGAGGTCTTAATGCCTTTCGTGATGCCTCGGCCGGTCTGGTTGTTCCCTCATGCGATCTGATCATAGCCCGGGTGCATGGTCAGGTTCTGAGTTCTCGGGCTGGTTTGTTGACGCTGTCAACGGTTTGGCCGGAGCCAAGTTTTGTGAGAGCAGCCCCCGAGCCTCTGCACAGAGCGAGAGGACGATCAAGGACTGACTTGGCTTTTATCATACGCCCCTTTGTCGCCTTTCCGCAAGGAGGAGGGGGGGAAAGCGCCATGTTGCCCTCGGAGGGCGCCGAACATGGTGTCTCCAGTGAGTTGCTAATGAGTGATCCGAGTGGACGCCCGTGCCACGTTCGATAAGGGTCGGCTAGTGGCCCAGAGGCACGCTCCAAAAGTACCTGCAGGAGATTTGCTGGACTCGGTATCGTTTGATAGGGTCTGAGGGCTCGATGCCTCCCTCTGATGGGATTCCGTTACAGAATCGCTCCTGCTGGTCTCGGAAATGTCCTAGGGTACCTCGGGAGCGTAGCCCGAGCCTCGGCCATGTATCGGACGTACCTAGAGTCATCCCTCGCTCTACGTGCTCTGGGGCGGCTGTCGAACCCTTCGAGGGGCCAGCCTTCGAACCCCTGATCAGTAGTGGGCGCGGAGCCCGAGTGCTCTGAGGCAGCTGTCGAGCCCATCCGAGGGGCCGGTCTTCGAACCTCTGATCAGTAGTGGGCGCGGAGCCTGAGTGCTCTGAGGCGGCTGTCGAAACCCTTCCGAGGGTCCAGCCTTCGAAACCCTGATCAGTAAGAGGGCTCGGGGCCCGCTTCCTTCGCGCAGAAGGATCCCTTTCGGAATATCCCCTTTCCCGGTCCCTGTAGCAAGAGAGAGGAAGGGGAGAAGGAAAAGGATATGAATTTAAACGGCGTGGCGCACCTTTTTTTGACGCGGTCATCATGGCGGAGGTGAAACGTCGCCTGCTTCGCCTGCCAAAGGTGTCGCTTGCCCTACCGCAAAGTTAATGCGATGGGACGGGTGGTTCGCGGGGTGGCCGTTGCGCGAGCCATTCGAGGAACGAGTGTTTCGTCTTTGAATTTGAACTTCGCGGCAGGTTCGGGCGAAGTGTTGAACGGGTCTTGCCCGGGCCTTTATATACCCGGAAGAGGGACCGGTGGTGGTTCTTTACTCTGATGCTCGCCTCCTGTTTTGGTTTTCGCAACCTAAGGGAATAGCCAGAGAAAGAAAGCCGCGTACCTTGTCTGCTCCGTCGCCACCCCCTTCATTTGGCGACGACCGACCGGGTGACCGTCGTTACGCCGCGCGACCCATGGCCTTTCTCCATCATCACGGTGGACGATCTGGAGGCCCTTGTCGCTGATGGTTTGCTCCATCCCCTCTCCGGTGACCCGCAGCCGGAATGGATGGTCCCTCCGAGCGGGGCCGACCCGACCCTGCCGCCGGGGTATGTGCTGAGCTTCGTCTCCTTCCATGAGCGGGGGTTCGGAGTGCCAGCAAGCCGTTTCATGCGGGCGCTCCTGCATTACTATGGAGTGGAGCTGCACAACTTCAACCCCAACTCCATTGCGCAAGCGGCCATCTTCGCGGCGGTTTGTGAAGGCTTTTTTGGGGATCGACCCCCACTGGGATCTGTGGACCCATCTCTTCTCCGTGGAGCTTTTCACCTTGATAACGGGGGAGAAGAAGGTTCGCATGGCGGTGCGGGCCGGTGGCTGCACCCTCCATTTGAGGCAGGCACGCGCGCAGCAGTACATCCCCGCCATCCTTGTGTCTTCGAACAAGGGGTGGCAGCGCCGGTGGTTTTACCTCCAGAATGATGATGGAAGGCTCCCGTCGTTTTCTCAACGAGTGGTGATGGCTCCCGGCAGCAATTGGCGCTATGGGGCCGCGCGCGAGAAACAGGAGAAACTCCAGCCCCTTCTGGAGGCCTTGCAGGAATTATGGGATGGGGGGCTCACCGCCGCGGGGGTGGTTGCCGCCATCCATCGCTAGATGGTGCTTCCCTTGGTAGAGCGGCGGTTGCCGCTTTCGGAGATGATGCCGGGGGTCGACTTGGAGGGTTCGCAGATGTCCTTGGTCCCCCTCTCTGTCGATGACCTCCGGAGCCGGGTAGCGGGCATGGTGGGGAGGCTAGACGCCGGTGCCCTTACCCAGCCCTTGATGCGTCCCGAGCGTGGGTGCATGTCCCTGGTGAGTGTCCGGTCCTTCTCCTTTCTTGTGTTAGGTTGCCCTTGATTCTCATGGTCGAGATTTCCGTTCGTCCCCAGGAGTTGGGGTGTTACAAGCCTTCCCTGCCGCCGGTCCCAGAGGACACGGTAGACCGAGCCGCGCGGAGGGTCGCTGTGGAGAAGATGAAGGAGAAGAAGGACGCGAAAAAGGCTTGGGCTCGCGAGTGGATGCGGGCTCGGGACGCCTTGGAGAGGCGTCGTCGGAGGCAGGAGAGGGACGGGCTCCCGAGGGAGCCATCGCCGGAGACGCCTAACGATGACGATGACGACGAGGATGACGAGGACGACGACATGGCGACTCGCCTTGGCCTTAGCTCGGATCTGAGGCTGAGCCAGGGGTCGTCGAGTCAGCCCCCGAGTGGGCTGGCGCCGTCGGTATCTGGGGTCGAGACATCAGGGTCCCGGTCCAAAGAGCAGGGGCAGGCTGAGGGGGTACTTGACCCCTTGGCCGAGGTAGTTGAGGTGACCCCAGGGAGTCAGGCCGACCCGCCTGTCCCCCAAGATCAGTCGCCCGTGCCGGCCGTACAGGAGGTTGATCCTCGGGCCGTCGTGACATCGCATGGGCAGGCCGTCCCTTTGGCGCCCCGGGCGCCCGAAGTGGGAACGGCGCTGAAGCCGGCAGCGGGGCGAACCTCGGCGGCGCCTGCGGGGACCGAGGCCCGAGGGGCCTCCCCACAGGCACGATTGGCCTTGGTCCGGAGCGGGTAAGTATCTGAGGATACCTGTGTCCTGGCTCTTTCTTCGTGTGTCCTGATCCTGCTTTACCTTTTCCTCCCAGCAAGTGGAGGCACGGTTCGGCCGGTCTGGCTCTTAGGAAGGCCCTTAAGACGGTGCCGGCTTCTACAGCCAGTGCCGCACCGCGCCACACCGGTCGGCTAGCCTCCGCACAAGATGCCCCCAAGCGGGGGGCCCAGGCGGCGCGAGTTGCCATGGGGCGAGTTCCCCAGGCTGACCCCTCCGTCGAGGCGGCCGTCATGCCGGGGGAGACTGCTGGCGCGGCCGCGGCCTTGAGCCTACCTGATGTGCTACCGGCGCCGGCACCAGCTTCTGCCGAGGCTGTTGCCGTTCTGCCCGTGGAGCCACCCGTCACCGCTGATGCTGAGATGGCTGAGGTGCCGCTGCTCGAGGTCAGTGATCGGAAGCCCGCCTCCTTAGCCGAGGGGGTACCCGATGCGTCGACTGCCGAGGGTCCCGATGCCCTGGAGGAGGGGGGCACAGAACCGCGACCCGTCTTGGGGAGCGGCGACCTCATCTCCGCGCGGCGCGATCCCAATGAGCGGCGTGGATAGGCGCTCCGGTTCTGGACCCGCGGCGCCTCGAAACCCCTCTTTGTCCTTGACGATGAGCGGGAGGAGCAGTCTCGGGATGAGCTCCGTTAGTATGCCGAGGCCGCGATGGGGTCGCTTCGGTCGACCATGGAGATTCTTTCCAGGGACGTTCCCAGGATCCTCCAGGTAAGGATTTCAGGCATACCTTTCGCGTGACCAGGGCATTCTTTGTGACGCCCTGCTTCCCTTCCTCAGGATCTGACGGATCTGAGCACCACCAAGTCATCGTTCATCCATCGCGAGGCCGACGTCTGGGGTTCGCTGTGGTTCCTGAGGGCCGCGCTTATCGAGGCTACCGAGCGCCTCTCCCAATGGAGCGCCGAGGCGACGGACCTTCGGTTGCTCTGTGATGAGATGGGGGTGGAGGCAGCGGCGGCAAGCGCAGAGGCGCAGCAGCGACAGTTGGAGCTTGGCCAGGTCATCGGCGAGCGGGACCAATCTCGGAACTAGGCTGCCGAAGCTGAAAGCCGGGCTGAGGCCCTTGGGGGCCAGCTAGCCGAGGTGTCTGCTCAGGCTGGAGCCCTTGCGGAAGACCTGGCCGTGGCTGTCGGGTCTGCCCAGTCCGCCCAAGCCGCAGCCTCGGAGCAGCGTGCCCAGGCTGAAGGTATGTATTGGCCACTTTGAGACTTCGATTCAGCTTCATTCTTCAACTTGTGTCTGAAGGATTCTGTTTGGCTGTTTGCAGAGTTCGAGTCAGCCCTCAACGAGTCCGCCAAGGCACTTGCCCAGGCGGCTGAGCAGAAGGAGGCCGACCGCGTGGCCATGTCTGAAGCTATCTCAGCCTTCTGCCAGGTCTTTGGTCTTGACGACGTCCCCTCGGGAAGCTCCCCCCAGAGTCGCTTGCAGGCCTTGGGTGGCCATGTGCGCGGCAAGCTCCGCGAGGCGCTGCATCATGGTGTTAGGCGGGCCTTCGCCGTGCTCGCTTCCCACTACGATGTGGATCTGGAGCGGGTCAGCGAGGGGTACTGTCTTCCCAACAAAGATGAAGTTGCCCTGGCCGAGGTTCAGAGGCTTGACGCGGCCGTCGCGGGCCCAAGCGCGGTGCTGGCGTCCTCCTTCGAGGTGGAGATCCTTCCGCTTGCATCACCGTCCAAGGCCGGGGTGGATCTCGCCGAGGGTGGAGATGGCGCTGAGGGTGGAGACGAAGCCGAGGGTGCCGCTCCTCCCCCGGGTGCTACCTGATTCTGCCGAAGCAATTTGTTTTGAACATGCATGTGTCTTTCACGGCCACCGAGGCCTAAACACTTTGTCGTTGTGTTATAAAGCTGCGTTTCTTTTCCTCTTGTTTCGAGTATCCGGACTTGTTCGTCGGTAGCAGAATCGCTTATCCGAGTAAGAGTTATTTTTCGCGGAAGGTGACGAGTGAGGCATCCGTATCCCGGAGGCGTAGGAGTCCCTCGGCTTGGTCGGCCTTACCGCTTACATGCGCTCTTATTCGTTTCGCAGGGTTCTGTTATCGATATAGTCGGGAAACACGAAAGTCGTTTTGGTAGAAAACTTTTCCGAGGAAAATTTTGACGCAGAGGGGGTTCCCCCCTTCTAGCCCCCGAGGGAGGGTCGGGCTTTGCCGAGGCAAGGCTGACCCTTCCTTGATGGTTAGACTCTATTTGTGTATGTAAAGAGAATGAGGTATATGAACGACTTGAAAACATCTTAAGGGTAAAAGCGATGTAGCTGTCGGATGTTCCAAGCGTTGTTGTAGACCTCGCCTTGACTGTTGGCCAGCTTGTATGTTCCGGGCTTCAAAATCTTGGCGATGATGAACGACCCTTCCCAGGGAGGAGTGAGCTTGTGGCGCCCTTGGGCGTCTTGCCGCAGCCGAAGTACCAAGTCCCCCACCTGGAGGTCTCAGGACCGAACCCCTCGGGCGTGGTAGCATCGTAGAGACTGCTGATACCGCGCCGAGTGTAGTAAGGCCATGTCCCGAGCCTCTTCCAGCTGGTCCAGTGAGTCTTCTCGGCTGGTCTGGTTGCTTCGGTCGTCGTACACCCTCGTCCTCGGGGAACGGTATTCTAAGTCTGTGGGCAAGATAGCCTCGGCCCCATAGACTAGAAAGAACGGCGAGAAGCCCGTGGCCCGGCTTGGCATCGTCCTCAGACTCCAGACCACCGAGGGGAGTTCCTTCATCCATCGCTTGTCGAACTTGTTGAGGTCGTTGTAGATCCTCGGCTTTAGTCCTTACAGGATCATACCGTTGGCACGCTCTACCTGCCCATTCGTCATAGGGTGAGCTACGGCAGCCCAGTCCACACGGATGTGGTGGTCCTCACAGAAGTCCAGGAACTTCCTGCCAGTGAACTGGGTGCCATTGTCGGTGATGATGGAGTTCGGGACCCCAAAGCGATGGATGATGTTGGTGAAGAACGCCACCGCCTGCTCGGACCTGATGCTGTTTAGGGGTCGGACCTCGATCCACTTGGAGAATTTGTCGATAGCGACCAGCAGGTGCATGAAGCCCCCGGGTGCCTTCTGCAAGGGACCGACGAGGTCCAGACCCCAGACAACAAACGGCCAGGTGATGGGTATTGTTTGCAGGGCCTGAGCGGGCAGGTGTGTCTGTCTTGCGTAGAATTGACACCCCTGGCAGGAGCATACAATCCTAGTGGCGTCGGCCACCGCGGTGGGCCAATAGAAACCTTGTCAGAAGGCGTTTCCAACGAGGGCTCGAGGTGTTGCGTGATGACCACAAGCCCCCGAGTGTATTTCTTGCAATAGCTCCTGACCTTCGGCGATGGATATGCATCGTTGGAGGATGTCCGAGGGGTTGTGGTGGTAGAGATCCTTTTCGTCACCCAGTAAGACGAACGACTTGGCGCGCCGCGCCAGTCGCCGAGCCTCGGCTTTGTCAAGGGGTAGCTCTCCTCGGTGGAGATATTACAGGTACGGGGTCTGCTAGTTTCGATTAGGCGCGACCCCATTCTGCTCTTCCTCGACGTGCAGTGCCTCACCCTCGGGGGCCGATGGTGCCTCGGGCTGGGTCGAGGCCTCCTCGGGCTCGGGCGTGTCGTTGGTCTTGACGGAGGGTTGATGTAGGTCTCGTGAGAAGACGTCTGGGGGAACCGTTGTCCGCCCCGAGGCTATTTTAGCCAGCTCATCCGCAGTCTTGTTGTACCGTCGGGCGACGTGGTTGAGCTCGAGCCCGTAGAACTTGTCCTCCAGGCGCCGAATCTCGTCGCAGTAGGCCTCCATCTTCGGGTCACGGCAGTGGGAGTTCTTCATGACTTGGTCGATGACAAGCTGCGAGTCGCCACGAGCGTCGAGGCGCCGAACCCCTAGCTCGATGGCGATGCGCAACCCATTAACCAGAGCCTCGTACTCGGCCACATTGTTTGACGTCGGGAAATGGAGGTGCAGCACATAGCGGAGGTGCTTCCCGAGGGGTGAGATGAAGAGCAGGCCTGCACCTCTCCTGTTTTCATCAGCAACCCATCGAAATACATGGTCCAGAGTTCCGGTTGGATCGGAGCTGTTGGAAGCTGGGTGTCGACCCATTCAGCCACAAAGTCCGCCAAGACTTGGGACTTGATGGCCTTCCGAGGGGCGAAAGAGATTGTCTCGCCCATGATCTCCACCGCTCACTTTGCAATCCTACCCGAGGCCTCTCGGCACTGGATGATCTCTCCTAGGGGGAAGGATGACACCACAGTCACTGGATGAGACTCGAAGTAGTGTCGCAACTTTCGCCGCGTCAAAATTACTGCGTACAGTAGCTTCTGAATTTGCGGGTAGCGGATCTTGGTCTCGGATAACACTTCACTGATGAAGTAGACCGGTCGCTGGACGAGCAATGCATGCCCTTCTTCTCGTCTCTCGACTACGATCGTGGCGCTGACCACCTGAGTGGTTGCGGCTACGTAGATCAAGAGGGCTTCTCCCGCAGCGGGGGGGTACCAAGATGGGTGCGCTTGTAAGGAGCGCCTTTAAGTTCCCGAGGGCTTCCTCGGCCTCGAGGGTCCAAGTGAAGCGCTCGGTCTTCCTTAAGAGGCGGCACAAGGGTAGGCCTCTTTCGCCGAGGCGCGAGATGAAGCGGCTCAGAGCCGCAAGGCATCCCATGACCCTCTGTACTCCTTTCAAGTCCTTGATAGGCCCCATGTTGGTGATGGCCGCGATTTTCTCCGGGTTGGCCTCGATGCCCCGCTCGAAGACGATGAACCCCAGGAGCATGCCTCGGGGGACTCCAAAGACACACTTCTCGGGATTGAGTTTCATGCCCTTCGCTCTCAGACACTTGAATGTCGTTTCAAGGTCAGAGAGGAGGTCGAAGGCTTTCTTTGTCTTGACTACGATGTCATCGACGTAAGCCTCGACCGTACGGCCGATGTGCTCTCCGAACACGTGGTTCATGCACCTTTGGTATGTCGCGCTTGCATTCCTCAAACCAAATGGCATAGTAATATAGCAGTACATGCCAAAAGGTGTGATGAAAGAAGTCGCGAGCTGGTCGGACTCTTTCATCCTGATTTGGTGGTACCCTGAATAGGCATCGAGGAATGATAGGGTTTCGCACCCAGCAGTGGAATCCACGATTTGATCGATGCGAGACAGAGGGTAGGGAACCTTCGGACATGCTTTGTTTAGACCAGTGTAGTCTACACACATCCTCCATTTCCCACCTTTCTTTTTCACAAGCACAGGGTTGGCTAGCCATTCGGGATGGAATACCTCTTTGATGAACCCTGCAGCCATCAGCTTGTGGATCTCCTCACCTATAGCTCTGCGCTTTTCTTCGTCGAATCGGTGCAGAGGCTGCTTCATGGGTCGGGCTCTAGCTCGGATATCCAGCGAGTGCTCGGCGACATCCCTCAGTATGCCGCCGAGGGACTCCATGCAAACACCTCGGCGTTCGCGCGGAGAAAGTCGATGAGCACTGCTTCCGGTTTGGGGTCGAGCTCGGAGCTGATCCGGACTTGCTTGCAGGCGTCGTTGCTGGGGTTGAGGGGGACGGACTTAACCGCATCCGCTGGTTTGAAGTTGCCAGCGTGGCGTTTTGCATCAGGCACCTCCTTGGAGAGGCACTCTAGGTTGGCGATGAGGGCCTCGGATTCGGCGAGGGCCTCAACGTATTCCACGCACTCCACGTCGCATTCGTACACGTGTCGGTATGTGGAGCCGACGGTGATGACCCCGTTGGGGCCCGGCATCTTGAGCTTGAGGTAGGTGTAGTTGGGGACGGCCATGAACTTGGCGTAGCATGGTCTCCCCAGTACTGCGTGGTAGGTTCCTCGGAACTGACCACCTCGAACGTGAGGGTTTCCTTTCGGAAGTTGGAGGGAATCCCGAAGCAGACAGACAGATCGAGTTGTCCAAGGGGCTGGACGTGCTTCCCGGGGATGATCCCATGAAAGGGCGCCACACCGGTCCAGATTGTGGATAGATTGATCTGCAAGAGCCCGAGGGTCTCGGCGTAGATGATGTTGAGGCTGCTGCCTCCGTCCATGAGGACCTTGGTGAGTCTGACGTTGCCGATGACGGGGCTGACAACAAGCGGGTACTTTCCTGGGCTCGGCACGCGGTCGGGGTGGTCGCCTTGGTTGAAGGTGATGGGCTTGTCGGACCAGTCTAGGTAGACTGGCGCCGCCACCTTCACCGAGCAGACCTCCTGGCGCTCCTGCTTGCGGTGCCGAGCTGAGGCGTTCGCCACCTGCCCACCGTAGATCATGAAGCAGTCATGGACCTTGGGGAACTCTTCTGCCTTGTTGCCTTCCTTCTTGTCGTTGTCGTGGGCTCTGCCACTTTCCGCCGGGGGCCCGGCCTTATGGAAGTAGCGCCGAAGCATGACGCATTCCTCAAGGGTGTGCTTGATGGGACCCTGATGATAGGGGCACAACTCCTTGAGCATCTTGTCGAACAGGTTGGCCCCTCTGGGAGGCTTCCGAGGATTCCTGTGCTCAGCGGCGGCGACAAGATCTGCGTCGGCGGCGTCGCGTTTCGCTTGCGACTTCTTCTTGGCCTTCTTCTTCGTGCCACGCTGGGCAGACGCCTCGGGGACGTCCTCCTGTTGGCATCCCTGAGGCTGCTTGTCCTTCAAGAAGATGGCCTCGACCGCCTCCTGACCAGAGGCAAACTTGCTGGCGATGTCCATCAGCTCGCTCGCCCTGGTGGGAGTCTTGCGACCCAGCTTGCTCACCAGGTCACGGCAAGTGGTACCGGCGAGGAACGCGCTGATGACATCTGAGTCGGTGATGTTGGGCAGCTCGGTGCTCTGCTTCGAAAACCGCCGGATGTAGTCCCGCAGGGATTCCCCTGGCTGCTGGCGGCAGCTTCGGAGATCCCAGGAGTTCCCAGGGCGCATGTATGTGCCCTGGAAGTTTCCAGCGAAGGCTTTGACCAGATTGTCCCAGTTGGAGATCTGCGCAGGAGGCAGATGCTCCAGCCAGGCTCGGGCGACGTCAGAGAGGAACAGGGGGAGGTTGCGAATGATGAGGTTGTCATCGTCCGTTCCACCTAGCTGGCAGGCCAGTTGGTAGTCCGCGAGCCATAGTTCCGGCCTTGTTTCCCCCGAGTACTTAGTGATGGTAGTCGGGGCCCAGAACCGGGTCGGGAACGGTGCCCATCGTATGGCCCGGCTGAAAGCTGGCGGGCCGGGTGGTTCAGGCGAGGGGCTCCGATCCTCCCCGCTGTCGTAGCGTCCCCCACGCCTGGGGTGGTAGCCTCGGCGCACCTTCTCGTCGAGGTGGGCTCGACGGTCATGGCGGTGGTGCTTGTTGCCGAGGCGACCTAGTGCTGCAAGCGTTGCGTCCCGCGTGCGCCCGGTGTGGACCGAGGCTTCCCGCATGAATCGGGAAGTCACGGCGCGATGCTGCGGGGGGTACCCTTGCCTTCGGGAGGCAGAGCTCTCGGCCCGTCGGACCGCGGCATCCTCCAGGAGATTCCTGAGTTCTCCCTGGATACGCCGCCCCTCAGTGGTGGATGGCTCCGGCATCGCTCGAAGTAGAATTGCCACTGCAGCCAGATTCTGGCCGACCCCACTGGAAGCCGGGGGCAGCCCTGCCCTGGCATCGTCAGCGATGCGGTGCTGGACGTCCTGGGCCTGATGACGCGCTTCTCCGGCTAGTGCTCGGCCTGCCCACTCCTGCCCGATGTTTTGCTGGAGCTGCACAAGTTGTCCTGCTTCCTCGTCGAGCTTGGCCTGCATCTCGCGGATTTGCTCGAGCTGTGTGTCCTGACCCCCCCCCCCCCCCCCCGCAGGGACTGGGACCACAGCTAGCTCCCGCAGGATGTCAACGTGAGGCGCAGACCTAGGGGGATCGTCGTCCTCCGGCATACCAAGGTGGTTGCCTTCGTCGAGACCCCCTAGATCGACGTGGAAACATTCACGACTTGGGCCACAGTCCTCGTCGTCAAGACTGTGGCCATTATCGGAGCAATCGGAGAGGCAGTAGTCACATGCGGTCATGAAGTCCCGCATGGCACTAGGAGCACGGAGCCCGGAGAAATCCCAACCAGAGTCGGGCTCGTCATCTTCCTCGGAACCCGGGGGCCCGTAGGTCGAGACGGCCGTCAGTCGGTCCCAGGATGACCACATATGGTACCCCGGAAGGTTAGGGTATGCCTTTATGAAAGTGTCCACCGAAGCGGGATCGCTTTTTGGATCGAAGCTGAATCTAAAAGGCACAAGGTGGAAAGCGGACGGTACCTGTTGATCGACGGACGGTGACGAAGTCGCATTGGGGACGGACTGCACCGTTATCTCAGGTACGAGGCTAACGCCCAACAAGCCCTTCGCGAGCGCGCTGGCATCATCTGTCCGCTTAGGGTTGGCGTGTTGCGGGGAAACGAAGCTCGTTGTCATCTCAGGCGCGAGGTCAACGCCCGACGTGTCCCCCGCTGGGGTGCCGGCGCCGTCGACTCGCTCGACGGCCGATGAGGTGCCGCCTCCTGCATGGCCATGGTTGCCCTGCCTCCTTCTCCTGTGGCAAGGAAGGCGACGGGACAAACCCGGATGCTGCTCTTCCGCCATGGGGGGAAGACGTCGTCGAGTCTGCCGCCGCCGGGCGGGCTGACGGCCACCATTGTCGTTGTCGCGTGGCGAAGGAAGGAGTACCATGTCGTAGCTGCTGTCGAGGGACATGAACTCGAGACTCCCGAAACGGAGCAGCGTCCCGGGCTGGAGAGGTTGCTGGAGACTACCCATCTGGAGCCTGACGGGAAGTTGTTCGTCAACACGCAGCAGGCCCCTACCTGGCGCGCCAACTGTCGGCGTTTCGACCCCGGGGGTCCCTGGACCGACGAGTAAATTGTCGCTGCGTGTCCCAGCCCAGATGGGTCGGCGCGAGATGGAACACAAGGGGGAAAGAGAACCGCGGCTCGTGTTATCCTGCGCCCAGGGCGGATGCGCTTGCAGTAGGGGGTTACAAGCGTTCGCGAGAGAGGGAGAGAGCCCGTTCGTCAGCCCGTCCTCCCGCACGGCCACCCTCTCGTACGAGGGCCCTGGACCTTCCTTTTATAGATGTAAGGAGAGGGTCCAGGTGTATAATGGGGGGTGTAGCAATATGCTAACGTGTTCGGCAGAGAGGAGCCAGAGCCCTATGTACATGCCGACGTGGCTGTCGGAGAGGTGCTAGTGCCCTGTGCATGTGATGTCGTGGCCGTCGGAGGAGCGCTTGAGCCCTGTAGAGGCACAGCTGTCGGGGCTGCCGGGACCTTGCTGACGTCTCCTTGCTTCCATAGGGGGTTGAGAACCGCTGTCGTCATGGGAGCACGCGGGGTGCCATCATTACTTGTTTACCGGGGCGAGCCAGATGGGACACCGGTCTTGTTCCCCGTAGCCTGAGCTAGCTAGGGGTAGGGTAATGATGTACCCCCCTGTGGCGTGGTCGGTCTGAGCCCAAGGTCGGGCGAGGCGGTGACTCCTCCGAGGTCGAGGTTAAGGACAAGCCCTAGGGTCGGGCGAGGCGGAGACCGTCTTCCGAGGTCGGGGTTGAGGCCGAGCCCTAGGGTCGGGCGAGGCGGAGACCGTCTTCCGAGGTCGAGGTTGAGGCCGAGCCTTGGGGTCGGGCGAGGCGGAGACCACCTTCCGAGGCCGAGGCGGGGGCCGAGCCCTGATGTTAGGCGAGGCGGAGCTTCTTGTTGCGCCTAAGGCCGGACTTAGCTGTTGTCAGCCTCACCCTGGCGAGTGGCACAACAGTCGGAGCGGGGCATGCGGCGCTGTTTTCCTGTCAGGTCAGTCAGTGGAGGGGCGAAGTGACTGCGGTCACTTCGGCCCTGTCGACTGAGGAACGTGTGTCAGGATAAGGTGTCAGGCGATCCTTGCATTGAATGCTCCTGCGATACGGTCGGTTGGCGAGGCGATCTGGCCAAGGTTGCTTCACTGTGAAGCCTGCACGAGCTGGGCCTCAGGCGAGTCGAGGGTGTGCCCGTTGCTTGAGGAGGCCCTCGGGCGAAGCGTGAATCCGCCTGGGTCTACTATTCCTGCCCGAGGCTGGGTTCGGGCGAGGCGAGATCGCGTCGCTTGAGTGGATGGGGCCTTGACTTGAATTGCGCCCATTAGACTCTGCAGCTTGTGCTGATGGTGATTACCAGCCGAGTTTAGGAGTCTTGGGGGTACCCCTAATTATGGTCCCCGACAGGGGGATATCGAGATTGCATATATTAGCACCAAAGAACAATTGGCCGATATCTTTACCAAACCATTAGATGAGAAAACTTTTACCAAACTTAGGCATGAGCTAAATATTCTTGATTCTAGGAATTTTGATTGATATATTGCACACATAGCTCATTTGTATACCTTTGATCATATCTCTTTCATGTGCTATGACTAATGAGGTTTCAAGTACATTTCATGCTAAGTCATAGATTGAAAGGGAATTGGAGTCTTCGACGAAGACAAGGCTTCCACTCCACTCCATCAAATTATTCATCCTTCACCGTCGCTCCACACCGTTCTCCAATTTGTTATAATCTTCACTCCTATATTATTTACCAAGGGGGAGAAAGTAAAAAGGGCTTGTATTTCACTCACAAGTATCCGTTTTTGGCGATTCATGCCAAAGGGGGAGAAAGTATGAGCCCAAAGCAAAAGGACCGCACCACCACCAAATTTTAAAAATAAAGTTTTTAAATTGGTACCTTATTGTGTTCAAAAAGGGGGAGAAAGTAGTATCTTCAAAACTTGTAAAAACCCTCTTGAACACTAAGAGGAGGATTTTATTGAGGGGGAGTTTTGTTTAAGTTAAAGGAAAAGCATTTCAAACAGGGGGAGAGAATTTCAAATCTTGAATATGCTTCTCAAAAATCGTATTCATTTACCTTTGACTATTTGCAAAAAGACTTTGAAAAGAATTTACAAAAGAATTTGCAAAAACAAAACAAGTGGTACAAGCGTGGTCCAAAATGTTAAATATGAAGAAAGCATCTATGCATATCTTATGAAATGTATATTGGTTTAATTCCAAAGTAACCTTTGCACTTACATTATGCAAACTAGTTCAATTATGCACTTATATATTTGCTTTGGTTTGTGTTGGCATCAATCACCAAAAAGGGGGAGATTGAAAGGGAAATAGGCTTACACCTTTTCCTAATTGATTTTGGTGGTTGAATTGCCCAACATAAATAATTGGACTAACTAATTTGCTCTAGATTATAAGTTTTACAGGTGCCAAAGGTTCACAACAAACCAATAAAAAGACCAAGAAAGGGTTCAAACAAAGAGAGCAAAAGACAACCCAAAGGCAGCCCTGGTCTGGCGCACCGGACTGTCCGGTGTGCCACCGGACAGTGTCCGGTGCACCAGGGAGTTCAACCCTGAACTTGCCACCTTCGGGAATTCGGGAGGTCGCTCCGCTATAATTCACCGGACTGTCTGGTGTAGCACCGGACTGTCCGGTGCACCAAGCGGAGCAACGGCTCCAAGCGCCAACGGTCGTCTGCAACGGCTACAGTGAACAGTGCGACTGCGCGCGCAGAGTCAGAGCAGACGTCAGATGGCACACCGGACAGTGAACAGGACCTGTCCGGTGCACCACCGGACTGTCAAGTGGCCCACCTGTCAGAAGCTCCAACGATCGAAACCCAACGGCCTGGTGACGTGGCTGGCGCATTGGACAGTGTCTGGTGTCGCACCGGACTGTCTGGTGCGCCATACGACAGAAGCCCTCACCAACGGCCATATTGGTGGTTGGGGCTATAAATACCCCCAACCACCACACTTCAATGCATCCAAGTTTTCAGCCATCTAACCTCATATAAGAGCTCCAGACTTTATTTCAAGACACAAACAAAGAGATCAAATCCTCTCCCAAGTCCAAAGATCATTCCAATCAAATAGTGACTAGTGATAGAGACAATTGTGTTCATTTGAGTTCTTGCGCTTGGATTGCTTTTCTTCTTCCTTCTTTCTTGTTTCCAACTCAATTGTAATCAAGGCAAGAGACACCAATTGTGTGGTGGTCCTTGTGGGGACTTAGTGTCCCGATTGATTGAGAAGAGAAGCTCGCTCGGTCTAGGTGACTGTGTGAGAGAGGGAAAGGGTTGAAAGAGACCCGGTCTTTGTGACCACCTTAACGGGGAGTAGGTTTCCAAGAACCGAACCTCGGTAAAACAAATTACCGTGTCATCCGCTTTATTTGCTTGTGATTTGTTTTCGCCCTCTCTTTCCGACTCGATTATATTTCTAACGCTAACCCCGGCTTTTAGTTCTGCTTAAACTTTATAAATTTCAGTTTTGCCTATTCACCCCCCCTCTAGGCGACTTTCAGATATGCAAGATGAGCCGTCATGCAAGTCAGGAACAGTCGCACGAAAAGCGATTCCCAAAAACCTTATTCATCATCCTCCACTGCAGGATCACAGAAACTAACGGTTCAAGAGATATGCTTTTCTGATCGCTAGTGGACGCAGATGTTCGGGATAGAGAGACGATATACAAACATGAATGAGACAAAATTAACCTTTGTTCGAATAGAGATGCATTTCTAATATTGACCGGGTGTTTTGAAATTTTAAGTGTAAATGAGGTTTTTGAAATTTTATTTGGTCATTGAGAATTTCTATAAAGTCCCGTTTGTTTCCTTTCATTTTGAGGAATTGAAATCTTACTAATGGAATAAACTGTTTTTTTAGAATGTAACATTTCACCACTTTCCAAAGTTATCATATAAGTCTATCTCAAATTCATGGGGTGAGAGATGAAAATTGATTATATAGATTTACATGCTATTTTTTCGATATACAACTTATAGCACACTCTTCTACTTGCTTTGCTATAACATAAATATAGTATATAACTATCTCTCTCATATGATTTAGGATAATATACAAATATATTAAATATATAAATATATGAACTTAATTAGTTTTGTCTAAATTATAATTATTAAAATGGAATTCAATTCCAATGAAACAAACATGGCATAAGATGAATTCCATATATTGCGACATACATCACTCCACGGTTCAAGCTGTGTCTAGCAGATCGTGTATATGATCGTGTAAAACATTGTTTTGCACTCTGTTTGCGGTGACAAGTGAACGTTAGTACGGTAGTTATGGGGGACAAGTGACATGTCGCCGCATCATGATTAGTAAGCGTATGCCAGGTCAAAGTAGCATTAAAATGATGCGTTCATTAGGAAGCTGTTCCAACTAGATCTGTGTTGAAATGTGTGGCATATATACAAAATCTTGAGAATTTTTTTAAGACATCTCATTCATCTGCCTCGTTAACTAGCTAGAAGCATGCGATCGCAACAATGAAATGTTGTCGTCGGCACTCAGCTGGCTTGGACGACGTGACGTGCATGCATATGCTTAAGTAAGTGCTATAAAAAGGCCCAAATAAAGCTGATCGAAGCGAAGAAACCACAACCGAAACCCACAACAAAAGCATCGCCCAATGCAAGGTACGTAGAACGTAGCAGCCATGGTGTCGTCCGGAACTGGAAGCATTGCCAAGAGGTGGCGCGAGCTCCAGGGCGAGAAGTCGTGGAAGGGCCTCCTGGAGCCGCTGGACATGGACCTCCGCAAGTCCATCATCTCCTAGCTACGGCGAGCTCGTGGCGGCCACCGGCGACGGCTTCAACAACGAGCCGCACTCGCCGCACGTTGGCCTCTGCAAGTACGGCCACGACGACATGCTGACCAAGTCGGGAGTGGCCGCCGCCAGCCACTACAAGGTGACCAAGTTCGTGTACGCGTGGGAGGATTCGAAGCTCACCTTGGATAGGGTACGTCGCGGTGGCCACGGACGGCGAGGGCGTGGCAGCTCTAGGGAGGCGCGACATCGTCGTGGCGTGGCGCGGGTCGATGACAGGCGTGGAGTGGTGGAAGGACGTCGACGTTCTGCCGACTTGTCCCTGGCCGGCGCTGGGCCTGGAGGACCACTCCATCGGGCACGGGCACCCGTGCGCCCGCGTGCACAGTGGCTTCCTGTCCTTGTACACGGAGCCGCCCAAAGACACCAAATCCGACATGGCGTTCTTCGTCAACGACAGCGCCAGAGACCAGGTTCTTGCGGAGGTGAGGAGGCTGATGGAGCTCCACAGGGACGAAGACACCAGCATCACCGTCGTCGGCCACAGCCTCGGATCGGCGCTGGGCATCCTGAACGCCATCGACCTCGTCGGCAACGGCGTGAACTCCTCCGGCCTCCTCGGCGGGCGGCCTCCGTGCCCGGTGACGGCCATCGTGTTCGCGTGCCCACACGTCGGGAACGACAGTTTCAGAGACGCCTTCACCTCGTTCAAGTACCTCAAGGTCCTCCACGTCAAGAACCAGCAAGATTGGGTGCCGTTTCTCATGGGCTGGCTACATGACCTGGGCGTCACACTGCACATCGACACGGCCCTGTCGCACTACCTCAAGAAGCCCAACCTTGTCACGGCCCACAGCCTCGAGAGCTACATGCACGCCGTCGCCGGCGAGGTGGGAAGCGACGGCAAGTTCAGGCTGCTGGTGGACCGCGACGTGGCGCTGGTGAACAAGAGCGCCGACGCGCTCAAGGACGAGTACCATGTGCCGGCGAGCTGGTGGGTGCCGCACAACAAGAACATGGTCAAGAACGATCAAGGCAAGTGGGAGCTCAAGGATTTTGAGCAATTCTGACCTGAACGTCCATATATATATATATAATAATAATAATCTCTCTATTTTAAATTATAAGGCGTTTTGATTTTTCAAAATATATCATTTTTATTATACACATAGACATACTATATAATAAAAACTATGTATTTAGAAAAAACATCAAAATATCTTGTAATTAATTAGAAAGACCGACGAGAGTATATATATGTTTGTGTTGTTTCCTCTTCAATAATGCCACGCGAGGCACCACAAACGATGGAGTGTATGCCATATTGTACCATGTTTGCATTTTCGAATATAAATAAACAGCTAGATATATATTTTATATATTTCCTCAACTTGTTTTTCCTCGATCCTTTATTTGGGTCATTTTCTTTATCCGGCATTATTCCATATTTCTGAGACACCTTTGATACTTGTTGTGTGAACTAGTCTGATGGCGATAGTAAAATGGGCACTACTACGTGCCTTTTTTTTTGTCTTGTCTTGAGTAGTTCTTCACAAATTGCTACACTGAATTGGTGAATTCTTCCACAATCATAACTACAACCGAAGGACACTACGTTCATTTCAGTCAATCAGATTTGCAGAGGCGCTCAATGCACCGGCCTCTGTAATAAATTGATAAATAAAAGGACAAAAAGACTACCACCAGCCAATAGAGATGTTAACTGAACTAATTAACATGGAATCGGATCCGAATATCACCTTTTACCGCATTTTAATTCACAGATGAATACAAATATTTTCGAAATACGAATACAAAATGGATATCTTAATTAAATTCAGATTTCTATTCAGATATTTGCTCAATTTAACTAAAAGTATGTATCGTTATTCAGCATACCTGAATAAAATTTTACTACTAAATTCATCGTTAACCAAAGTGATCTAAATGAAAGTAAACTTGTAAGAATTGCCAATATCAAAGTAAACTAAATTATAATAGATAATATTCAGTAAAATAATAGGTCAAGTGAAGAAATTTAAATAAAAATAGTAGAAAACAAATAGTCATTATGCTTTATTAATATTTTTGAGATTACGAAATTATTATACAAGTAGAGACTAAAGTATTTTTGAATATAACATAGACAACAGTAGCTCACAAAAACAACATAGTTATCAATGAATATTCAATAATTAGATATATCAATTAATCAATCAATATTATATTTATATAAATATTTATCATGAAATTATAAATCCTATAAAATAATTTAAATCAATAAATAAATACACTAAAGTACTAAAATAATTTACAAACACACATATTAGATTTAAACTAAATAGAAATACTATAATTAATTTAATTTTTATGTATCATTAACAATTTTAAATCAATACTAAAAATATTAATAGATATACTATTAAAGGGTTTCAATGCATCATTCATAATAATAAAATTAAATAATTGACCACTTTTTGCTAGGGAAAAGTTTTAAATAAATAAATTTATGATACCCGCTTCTTTCTTTGCGGATATAGATACCGTCAAATATTATCGAATACAAATATAGAATAAAAATAGAAAAAATACTAAAAATATCTAAACATATATGTTTGATATCTATTGCCGTCGCGAGGGGCAATAGTGTCGGTCCACCACTACAAGGATACAAATATCGTGGGAGAAAAACCTTACGGTCAAACTTACCACATAAACCGATGAACATATAGTAGACGACGTGTTTTCGACGAACTTAATAGATTAAGGTAGTGTTTGGTTGAAGAGCTAAGTAATACGGAGCCGTTTTATCCCAGTTTTATTGTTGTTTGGTTACAGAGTAACTAGAACGGAGTGGCTCCAATTAGGGAATATTCTCCTTAGATCCGGAACCATCCCACTCCAAAATATCAACCGGACGGAGCCGCTCCGTTTCCAGCCCGCTCGCACAGTCTGCAACCAAACAAAAAATAGAGCCGCTCCGTTCCAGCTTACCAAACACAGAACAGAGCGGCTCCGTTCCTAAAATCAGGGATGGAACGGCTCCATTCTACTTGGCTCCTCAACCAAACACTACCAAGTTCATAGGGTTGATGAACTTAAAAGTTAAGTTTCATGGTGACACATGCACCGATGAATAACATGGGTATAACATAGACCAGGATTAACAGGAAGTCACAAGTTAGCAAATGAAAGAACCCCATCTCAATCCAACACGAATGACATGCTTTATATGACCCGACCCCCATAAACAGTCCCGCCTCGTGGCTCTACCTTGAATGACCCTCAAAAAGAGCCCAGGGTAGGACAGACCGACCCTAGGTCCTCGCCTCGTTCGACTCCTGACCACCCAAGGGGTCAGAGTTCAAAGCCGCGTCCTGTAGAGTTCACCTCGCCCGACCTAGGGCTCGAGGGTTGTGCCTGACCCCCGAATCCGAAATCCGTAGGATCATACCAATGACCATTCTGAGTAAGGGTACGTGCCGGTTATGCTTTGACACGGGTGTGCCATTCGAATGATGACACAAGAGTTTGTACAGACTCTCCTAGTGTAGGATGGTCTGTAGTACCGGATCAACAGATCCGTCCCAAAGGAGTCAAACAAGGACATCATGGCAGTCACTGCAAAGACGAGACAACACATAACGACAACCTCGACAACGCTACAACATAATGACGGAAGGAGGAAAGGTCATCCGTAGGAGTCCCTCGGTCGGCAAGAATCCTAGGGGACAAGAAGCAACACGATAAGACTCGACCTCCATCCGTCCTGCTTGACCTCAAACTTATGTAACAGGGCCTCCCCTCTCCTTGGTCTATAAAAGGAAGGGGAGGATCATGACTAAAGAAAACAGGCAACGAGCTAGCACAAGTAGCTAACACCCTTCTAACACATAGATAACTCCACTCCACTCACCCATGCATTCGGCAAAGACCTAGGAACTTGTCCCTCTCTTGCCCTTTTTGTAACCCCCTATTACAGATATAGTGTAGGGTAACATAAGTTACTCAACTAGACATACTGACTTTTAGCTCGAACCAATATAAAATCCTTATGTCTTCCTTGCACACTATCAACGTGTCAGTTAAGGTTGACGATGCCTCCTATATGGACACAACATTTTTCTTGCTAGTTTTTGCTCACTAACGATGTTTTCTCTGAAATTTCTACACCCATGAGGAGCTTAAACACATGGGGTCATGTTTTTTTCTATTTTGTTTTTCATTTCTTGTTTTTTGAGCACACTACAATATGTAGTTTTTCTTAGGCTCATTTTCTTGTGTAGATTTTGACATCCCAAGCTCTCAGACTTATTCTCATGTTTTCACTATTTTTCATGAGCTGCTCACTGGTTTCAGGTGTTTTGGGGTCCAGAATCTATTGAGTCCTAGACATTCTTACACAACTATTTAGGCCATTGTGATGTATCTAGACCGAGACAACATTTTTCTAGCTAGTTTATGCTGACTAACATTGAGTTCTTTGGATTTTCTACGCCAATGAAGAGCTCAGATACATGGGATCATGAGAGAATTTTTGCTATTTGGGGTTTCGGATCAATCGAATCCCAAACATTTTATGATACTATTAAGTCCACTAGGATGTATCTAGACTGAGATATCAACTTTCTAGTTAGTTCATGCTTAAAACAATGTCTTCTTTTGATTTTCTACGCCCATTTGGAACTCAAATACCCAGAGTCATGAGTTTTTTTTGATATTTTGCATTTAGTATTCCTTGGCGTTTTTGTTTAGGCACTTGACAACATGTTTTTTCTTGGACCCATTTTCTTGTGTAGATTTTTGACGTCCTGGACCGATTCTCACATTTTCAACATTTTTTGTGAGCTATAACTTACTGGTTTAAGGTGTTTGGGGGTCCAAGATCTATCGAGTCCCAGCCATTCTTAAGCAACTATTAAAGCCACTATAGGATGTATCTAGGCTGAGACAACATCTTTCTAGCTATTTTATGCTTACAAACAACGCGATCTTTGGATTTTCTACATTTGTGAGGAGCTCAAACACCCGAAGTCATGAATTTTTTGTTGCTATTTTGGGTTCTTTATTTATAGGATTCTATTTGTTCTAGAACTAGCCACATGTTATTTTCTTGGGCCCATATGCTTGTGTAGATTTTTGACATCCCATGATCTTGGACCAATTCTCAGGTTTTCACTATTTTTTGTGAACTATTGAGTCCCATAGGTCACCAGTTTTAGGTGTTTTGGAGGTATGGATCCATTGAATCTTATACATTGTTAGGCACCTACAGAATTCACTAGGACATATCTAGGTCGAGACAATCATTTTTCTAACTAGTTTCTGCTGACAAACAACGAGTTTTTTAGACTTTCTACACCTGTGAGGAACTAAAATTCATGGGGTCATGAGGTTATTTATTTGCTATTTGGGGTTTTTTATTTCTTGGTTTTTGTTTGTTCTGGTACTTAGTACCATGTTGTTTTTCTTGGGTCCATTTTCTTTTGTACTTTTTGATTTCTCATGCTCTCAGACTGATGTTTTCACTATTTTTCATGAACTATCGAGTCCCATACATTCTTAGGCTACTATTAAGGCCACTAGGACATATCTAGCTGGAGACAACATTTTTCTAGCTAGTTTCTGCTCACAAATGACATCTTCTTTGGGTTTTCTACACCAATGGGAAGCTCAAATATCCAGGATCATGAGGTATTATTTTTTGCTATTTTGGGTTTATTATTCCTATGTTTTTTGGGCAAATGGAAACATGTTGTTTTCTTGCCCATTTTCTTATGTAGATTTTTACGTCCGGTGTCCTCGAACCGATTCTCATGTTTTCACCATTTTCGTGAACTACAGGTCACTGGGTTCAGGTGTTTTGGGGTTCCCTGACCTATTAAGTCCTAGACATTCTTAGGCAACTATTACAACCACTAGGATATATCTAGGCCGAGGCAACATTTTTCTTGCTACTTTCTTGTAACACCCCAAAATTCTATTTTGGGTCTAAGAATTTTTCCCTTTAAAAAAGATATTAGATTAAAGTGTGTTTTAATAAGGAGTTTCTTACTTTTGAAATTCTTTTTCTAGAACAATTAATTAGTGATGTTAAAATTCTTAGTTTCAAATTTAAATTTGAATATGTAAAACTCTGAAAAGAAATAAAAGGAAGACTTTCCAATTCGTTTATAGATTGAATTATTTCCTTCATGAGCTATATAATTAGAAACACTCCTTAAACATATTCATAGCTAGGGTAACTCTTAACAAAGATATACATTACCTTTTCAGTAATAAATATTGAATTTCTAATGAACTTTTAAACTACATAATCAAAATAATGAATTCTTTAAAATGGATAATGCACATATTTGGATTGTTTACTTAAATGGTTAAAGGAAAAATTAATAAATAAAATGCATAATTATGCATCTCGTGCTGGGTTTTCTGTATTGTTGCATTTATATTTAAATTTGTAACTCAGATTTGAATTGGAAGTATGAATTTAAAATCTAAATTTGGAATTGAAATCAGAAAAAGAAAATAGAAAAGAAAAAGAAAGAAAACAAATTGTACCTGGGCTGTTTCCCCTCTTTTCTAGGACCACTTGCATGCCCCAGCCAGCCGACCCTGCTGATGAGCTCAGCGCTGACATGCGGGGGGCACCACCCTGGAGCGCGCACACCGCGCATACCAATGAATGGTGGACTCGTATTCTTGGATCCTCTCCTTTCCACGCGCTGGCCAATGTCGCTGATGTGTGGGCCTCGTAAAACAGACACTTCTTCCTCATATTGTATCTGACTCTGGCGGATTTCGTGGATTCTGTTGTAACCGCCGCATCACAAAAGCCCCGCATCTTGCCAGCCATGGAGTTATGCCCCTTCCCGCTTATAAAAAGCGATGCCATATTCCCTACCAAGACCTAGAGAGAGGGAGAGTAGAATGGGGGAAAGAGAGATGGAGCTCGTGGCCACCATAGCCGATCTCCGTCCATGCCACAGGGGCGGGCTCAGGATTTAGACAATGGGTATTCGAAATTGTACTAGAGAAAAAAATAGATGGCCTAAAGCCTATCCTAATAGACTTTATACATATATATAATTGATTCACGTATAGATAGTCATAGCATATAATAGAACATTAAATAGTATAAGGAAGCTTACATATTTGTCGGCGTTTCGGACCCAGGGGGTCCTTGGACTGACGAGTGAAATCACTGCGTGCCCCTGCCCAGATAGGTTGGCGCGGGATGGAACACAAGAGGTGGTACAAGCCTTGTATTATCCTGCACCAGGGGTGCCGCTCGTAGTAGGGGTTACAAGCGCGTCGCGTGAGGGAGACAGAGATAGAGAGCGGGAGCCCGTTTGTCCGCTCCTTCCCCCGCGCGAACCCTCCTCAGGGTGGCCCTGGACCTCCCTTTTATAGACGCAAGGAGAGGGTCCAGACGTACAACGGGGGGCGTAGCTATGCGCTAACGTGTCCGGCAAAGGAGTGCCTAAGCCCTGCGTACATGCCAACGTGGCTATCAGGGGAGAGCTTGGGCCCTGTACACGTGATGGCGTGGCCGTCGGAGGAGCGCCTGAGTCCTATAGGAGCACAGCTGGCAGTGCGGCAAGGATCCTGCTGACGTCTCCTTGCTGCCGTAAGGGGCTGAGAGCCACTGGCGTCATGGTGCACGTGGGGCACCATCATTACCCGTCGCCAGGGTAAGCCAGATGGGACGCCGGTCTTGTTCCTTGTAGCCTGAGCAGGCTAGGAATAGGGTAATGATGTATCCCCTGTTGGCGCGGTCGGTCCGAGCCCAAGGTCGGGCGAGGCGGAGACTTCTCTTGAGGCCGAGGCCGGGGTCGGGCGAGGACGTGATTCCTCCCGAGACTGAGGTCGAGGCCGAGTCCGGGGGTCGGGCGAGGCGGAGACCTCCTCCCGAGGCCGGAGCCTGAGGTCGGGCGAGGCGGAGACCTCCCCCCGAGGCTGGAGCCTGAGGTCGGGCGAGGCGGAGCTTCCTGTCGCGCCCAAGGCCAAACTCGGTGGTTGATCGTGACTTGTTGTCAGTCGTGGCCTAGGTGGTTGACACGGCAATCGGAGCGGAGCGGGCGGCGCTGTTTTCCTGTCACATTAGATAGTAAAGAAGAGGGGCGAAGTGACTGCGGTCACTTCGGCCTGGTCGACTGAGGCGCGTGTGTCAGGATATGACGTCAGGCATCCCCTGCATTGAATGCGCCTGCGCAACGGTCGGTTGGTGAGGCGGTCTGGCCAAGGTTGCTTCACAATGAAGCCTGCCCGAGCCGGGCTTCGGGAGAGTCGAGGGGGCGCCCGCTGCCTGAGGAGGCCCTCGGGCAAGGCGTGAACTCGTCTAGGACTACTGCTCCAGCCCAAGGCTGGGCTTGGGTGAGATCGCGTCCCTTGGATAGACGAAGCCTTGACTTGAACCGCACCCGTTAGTTGGTCTGAGGGTGTTTACCAGCCGTGATTAGGAGTGTTGGGGGTACCCCTAATTATGGTACCCGACAGTAGCCCCCGAGCCTCGAAGGGAGTGTTGGTACTCGCTTGGAGGCTTTTGCCGCATTTACGATGAGGGGACCGGCCTTTCTCGGTTTTGCTTTGTTCTGGTGGGTGCGCGCGAGCGCACCCGCCGGGTGTAGCCTCCGAGGCCTCGGAGGAGTGGTTTGACTCCTCTGAGGTTTGAATGCTTTTTGTGGTGCTTCGGCCGGTCTGATCGTTCCCTCATGCGGCCTGGCCGTAGCCCAGGTGCGTGGTTGGGTTCCAAGTTATCAAGCTGGTTTGTTGACGCTATCAACAGTTTTGGCCATAGCCGGGTGCGAGAGCAGCCCCCGAGCCTCTGCACGGAGCGAGAGGACGATCAAGGACTTTCCCGACTTTTATCATACGCCCCCGCGTCGCCTTTCCGCAAGGAGGAGGGGGAAAGCGCCATGTTGCCCTCGGAGGACGCCGAACATGGTGTTTCCAGTGAGCTGCTAACGGGTGATCCGAGTGGACGCCCGTGCCCCATTCGTTAGGGGTCGACTGGTGGCCCAGAGGCGCGCTCCAAAAGTACCTGCGGGTGATTCGCCAGACCCAGACCCCTTCGACAGGGTCCGAGGGCTCGATGCCTCCCTCCGGTGGGATTTCGTTACAAATCGTTCCCGCCGATCTCGGAAATGTCCTAGGGTACCTCGGGAGCGTAGCCCAAGCCTCGGCCATGTATCGGACGTACCCAGAGTCATCCCTCACTCTGCGTAGTCTGGGGCGACTGTCGAACCCTTCCGAGGGGCCAGCCTACGAACCCCTGATCAGTAATGGGCACGGAGCTCGAGCGCTCTAGGGCGGCTGTCGAACCCTTCCGAGGGGCCAGCCTTCGAACCCCTGATTAGTAATGGGCTTGAAGTTCGAGTGCTCTGGGGCGGCTGTCGAAACCCTTCCAAGGGGCCAGCCTTCGAACCCCTAATCAGTAGGAGGGCTCGGGGCCCGCTTCCTTCGCCGAGAAGGATCCTTTCCACAACATCCCCTTTCCCGGTCCCTGTAGCAAGAGAGAGAGAGGAGGAGGGGAAGGATATGAATTTAAATAAGGCGGCGCACCTTTTTTGACGCGGTCATCGTGGCGGAGGCGAAGCGACGCCCGCCTCGCCTGCCAGAGGTGTTGCCTGCTCCGCCATGGAGTTAATGCGACAGGACGGGCGATTCGTGTGGCGCCCGTTGCGCGTGCAAGCCGTTCGAGGAACGGGGCACGGGTGCATCGTCTTCACGCCGTGGGACAGGGCTCTCCCGTCGCTTCAGGAGGGGACACGAGCCTGTAGGTGACTTGACCGCTGCTTCCGCTCGTCTGCCGCTGCAGTTACTGCCGGCCCACTTTTGGCCATGCCCATCGTCGTGCCTACCCTGCGGCTGACTGACCCATGGCCGTCGCCTTTAGTTGGCACTGTTGGGTCATGCACAGGGCTGCCTTGAGTCGCAGTACTGGTTCCACAGTCGAGGAGGCGCGGCATTGGCGCGAGTGGCGGTGTAGCTTCTTGCACGTCGTAACCGGCGCGCCGGTTACATGACATGCGGGCCCGCTTCCTTTGCGCTGGTCCACCCGATGTGGTCGAAGTCGAAAGGGCGCACGGTCGCGGTGCAGTTGGATGCCTGTCGCGTGGCGGTCCACCCTTTCGACCACCGGTTTCTGCGAAGATGGGAGAGCGCTTGTAACCGTGGGACGGTTACATGCCTCGCGTGCGGCGGTTCACCTTCTTCGCGCTTCGGATCAGCTCATATGACGCGTGGGTCCTAGCCCCCGTGTCGTAGGGGGAGAACCCTGGAGTATGTCAGTGGAGACTTTGCCCGTGACGCCAAGGGGTGCTAGTGAGGAGGTCTGCCTATAAAAGGGGGATCGATTCCCCAGGCCATGGCCATGCCTTCGTTCTCCCCTCATGCATTGCGGCCTTCCACCTTTCGAGCCCCCGGATGGGGTGCACCAGCGTCGCCTTGCTCTTGCTGTCGTTAGAGGAGTGCGGCCTTGTGGAGATCGGCACCTTTCGGCCATCGCTCGGCTTCAACGATTTTCGTCGTGCAGCCCGGCTGCATTCCCTCACCAACGGTCAGTTTGGTGGGGAGAAGCAAGCCGAGCTGTGGCCTCCGCCCCGCCCTCAGCTTCAAGGATCTTTGTCATCCTTGCTGAGGCGGAGGGCGAGCTGAGCTGGGGTTCTACCTCCCGCATGGGCCGGCAGGCCATCTCCTCCTTCAGCATTCAGGGGAGAAGGCGCTCACCGACCTTGCGGAGGGGCGGACTTCAGCAATGCGGGACCGGTCGGCCGCAAGCGTCGTCAGCTCCAGCGTGCCTAGCTCGCTGGCTCAGCTGGCTCTGGCGCGGCTCCAGATGCTGCCTCCTGCCGCTTGGTCCTCGTGGGGACCGACGCTGGCCGGTCCTCGAGGATTTGAGTGGGGATCTGCTGATGAGCCGTTTGGAGTTAGTCATCCCGCGGACCCCTGGTGTGGAGGTTGTTCATACCTGCGGGAGTGGAACCGGAGTCCCGTTCGTAAGGAGATATACCGGGTTTTTGCCGGAGCAAAATGTAACCGCTTCAAGTACTTAGACATTTGTCGTAGGTCGGGAGAACCGCCGAGGGTTCTGCCGATGTCTAAGTCTGTGTAGCATAGTTACCCCAAGTATATGTTTTGTTCTTTGTGGCTGTCGAGGCCTGAACATTTGGGTATTTCGAGTATAAAGCTGTGTTTCTTCCTCATTACGAGCACTGGGACTTGCCTGTTAGTTAGCCGAACCACTTAACCGAGCGTGAGTTGCCTTTCGCGAAAGGTGACGAGTGAGGTATCCGTATCCCGGAGGCATAGGAGTCCCTCGGCTCGGTCGGCCTTGCCGCTCTAGGCCTCTCTTGCTCAGTTTTTAGAACCCTCGGCTGCTCTGCGATGAGCCGGAGGCAGCGGTGTTAGCGTGGATAGAGGCGGAGTCGGCTTGGAAAGAGGCTTCGTCGGCCCGGGAGCTGGCGGCTTCCCAGGCCGAGGAAGATGTGGCAGCAGCCGCTGGAGCTTGGCTAAGACATCTGCTGGTGCGATGCTGGCGTCCTCCCTTAGGTGGAGGTCCTTTCGCCCGGGTTGCCGTCCGAGGCCGGGCTAGGTCCCGCCGAGGGTGGAAACAACACCGAGGGTGCTGCTGCTCCCCCTACCGATGCCCGAACCTCTTGGAACAGTTTGTCTGTAGCATGCGCATGTTTTTTCGCGGCCGCCGAGGCCTAAACACTTTATCGTCGTGTTAAAAAGCTACGTCTTCTTTCCTCTTGTTTTGAGTATCACGACTCGTCTGTCAGTAGCAGAATCGTTTATCCAAGCGAGAGTTACTTCTCGCGGAAGGTGATGAGTGAGGTATCCGTATCCCAGAGGCGTAGGAGTTCCTCGGCTCGGTCGACCTTGCCGCTTACGTGCACTCTTACTTGGTCATTGGATTCCGTTATTGATACAGTCGAGAAGGCACGAAAGTCGTTTTCTACCCGAGTGTTTGGACTTGTCCAGTAGCAGGATCGCTTATCCGAGCGTGAGTTACTTCTCGCGGAAGGTGATGAGTGAGGTATCCGCATCCCAGAGGCGTAGGAGTCCCTCGGCTCGGTCGGCCTTGCCGCTTACGTGTACTCTCGTCGTTCTCAAGATCCTGCTATCGATACGGAAGTCGAAAGCACAAAGGTCGTTTTGGTAGAAAATTTTTCCGAGGAAAATTTTGACGTAGAGGGGGTTTCCCCCTTCTAGCCCCCGAGGGAGGGTCGGGCTTTGCTAAGGCGAGGCCGACCCTTCCTTGATGGTTAGACTTTGTGTATGTAAACGAGATACATGAACGACTTAAAACATCTTAAGGGTAGAAGCGACGTAGCTGTTGGATGTTCCAAGCGTTGCTGTAGACCTCGCCTTGGTCGTTGGCTAGCTTGTATGTTCCGGGCTTCAAGATCTTGGCGATGATGAAGGGCCCTTCCCAGGGAGGAGTGAGCTTGTGGCGCCCTCGGGCGTCCTGTCGCAGACGAAGCACCAAGTCTCCCACTTGGAAGCCTCGAGGTCGAACGCTTCGGGCGTGGTAGCGCCGCAGCGAATGCTGGTACCGTGCCGGATGTAGTAAGGCGACGTCCCGTGCCTCCTCGAGCTGGTCCAGCGAGTCCTCGTGGCTGGTCTGGTTGCTTCGGTTGTCGTACGCCATGGTCCTCGGGGAGCCGTATTCTAAGTCCGTGGGGAGGACGGCCTCGGCCCCATAGACTAGAAAAAACAGCGAGAAACCCATGGCACGGCTCGGCGTCATCCTCAAACTCCAGACTACCGAGGGTAGCTCTTTCATCCACCGCTTGCCAAACTTGTTGAGGTCGTTGTAGATCCTCGGTTTGAGTCCCTGCAAAATCATACTGTTGGCACGCTCCACCTGCCCATTCGTCATGGGGTGAGCTACGGCGACCCAGTCCACACGGATGTGGTGGTCGTCGCAGAAGTCCAGGAACTTTTTTCCGGTGAACTGTGTGCCATTGTCGGTGATGATGGAGTTTGGGACCCCGAATCGATGGATGATGTTGGTGAAGAACGCCACCGCCTACCCGGACCTGATGCTGGTCAAGGGTCGGACCTCGATCCACATGGAGAATTTGTCGATGGCGACCAGCAGGTGCGAGAAGCCCCCGGGTGCCTTCTGCAAGGGACCGACAAGGTCTAGACCCCACACAGCAAACGGTCAGGTGATGGGTATCGTGTGCAAGGCCTGAGCGGGCAGATGCGTCTGCTTTGCGTAGAATTGAGACCCCCGGCAGGAGCGTACAATCCTAATGGCGTCGGCCACCGCGGTTGGCCAGTAGAAACCTTGTCAGAAGGCATTTCCCACGAGGGCTCGGGGCGCTGCATGGTGGCCGCAAGCCCCCGAGTGTATTTCTCGCAACAGCTCTTGTCCTTGAGCGATGGATATGCATCGTTGGAGGATGCCCGAGGGGCTGCGGTGATAGAGTTCCTTTTCATCACCCAGCAAGACGAATGACTTGGCGCGCCGAGCCAGCCGCCGAGCTTTGGTCTTGTCGAGGGGAAGCTCTCCTCGGAGGAGATATTCCAGGTACGGGGTCTGCCAGTTCGGATCTGGCGTGACCCCATTCGGTTCCTCCTCGATGGGCAAGGCCTCTTCCTCGATGGCCGAGGGTACCTCGGGTTCGGCTGAGGTTACCTCAAGCTCGGCCGAGGGTACCTTGGGCTGGGCTAGGGATGGCAACGGGTCAGATTCGGATCGGATATTGAAAATATCCGCCCGCAGTCATATCCACGGTCATAGATAATATCCGCCCGCGACTATATCCACGGGTAGAAATTCATATCCATATCCATGCCCATCGGGTTTCGGATATCCATCGGATATCCATCGGATATGATAAAACCATTTTCAGCAATTGAATAACATAATCAGTGAGAGAGAGAGATCGACTTCAGTGGAGGAGGAACTGAGGGGCTGGCAGGGGCGAACCTGAAGGGCGGCGCGCCGTGCTCCCGCGCAAAGCAGGGCGGAGCTCAGGCGCTCAGCGCAGCTGCGCAGGGTAGAGCTTAGAGCGGGGCAGATTTCAGATTTTCAGAGCTGCGTGTGCGCGGGGGCCGGCGGCGCTTAGAGTAGAGGGAGGAGCTCAGAGCTGCGTCTGCACGGGGGGCCAGGGTGGTGCGGGTGGCTTGCAGGTTGCGGCTTGCCTGGGCGGCGCGGGTAGCTTGCGCGTGAGGCTGCAGGATGACTAGGAGGCTGGGATTGAACGATTAAGGCTAAGGGATGGTCGGATGGGGATTGGGGAGGGTGGGCTGGTGGCTTGGTGCTTTGGTTGGCTGAATGTTACTTTGGTGGGCTGGCGCCTAGGCTCAATAATGGACTAATGGTTAATTTCGGATATCCAACGGATTATCCGCGGGTGAGATTTAATATCCAAATCCATGCCCACTTTATCTCGGATCGGATACGGGTCTAACCCGCGGGTCAAAAAACATATCCATATCCTAATCCGTCGGGTCGGATATCCGCCGGATATCCAAATCCACGGATTAAATTACCATCCCTAGGCTGGGCCGAGGCTTCCTCGGGCTCGGGCGCGTCGTTGATCTTGACGAATGGTTGATGTAGGTCTCTGGAGAAGACGTCCGAGGGAACCACCGTCCGCCCCGAGGCTATCTTCGCCAGCTCGTCCATAGTCTCGTTGTACCGTCGGGCGATGTGGTTGAGCTCCAGCCTGTACAACTTGTCTTCCAGGCGCCGGACTTTGTCGCAGTAAGCTTCCATCCTCCGGTCGCGACAGTGGGAGTTCTTCATAACTTGGTCGATGATAAGCTGTGAGTCGCCACGAGCGTCGAGGCGCCGGACCCCTAGCTCGATGGCGATGCGCAGCCTGTTAACCAGAGCCTCGTACTCGGCCATGTTGTTTGACGCCTAAAAATGGAGGCGAATGACGTAACGAAGATGCTTCCCGAGGGGTGAAACGAAGAGCAAGCCAGCGCCTGCTCCTGTTTTCATGAGTGACCCATCGAAGTACATGGTCCAGAGCTCGGGTTGGATTGGAGTTGCCGGTAACTGGGTGTCAGTCCACTCAGCCAGGAAGTCTGCCAAGACCTGGGATTTTATGGCCTTCCGAGGAGCGAATGATAGCGTTTTGCCTATGAGTTCCACCGCCCACTTTGCTATCCTACCCGAGGCCTCACGGCACTGGATGATCTCCCCCAGGGGGAAGGATGACACCACAGTCACCGGATGAGACTCGAAGTAGTGTCGCAACTTTCGCCATGTTAGAATCACTGCGTAGAGCAGCTTCTGGATCTGTGGGTAGCGGACTTTGGTCTTGGAAAGCACTTCGCTGACGAAGTAGACTGGCCTCTAGACGAGCAGTGCATGCCCTTCTTCTCGTCTCTCGACTACGATCGCGACACTAACCACCTGAGTGGTCGTGGCTACGTAGATCAAGAGGGCTTCTCCTGCAGCGGGGGGGCACCAGGATGGGTGTATTTGTAAGGAGCGCCTTAAGGTTTCCGAGGGCTTCCTCGGCCTCGGGGGTCCAAGTGAAGCGCTCGGCCTTCCTTAAGAGGCGGTATAGAGGCAAGCCTTTCTCGCCAAGGCGTGAGATGAAGCGGCTCAGAGCCGCAAGGCATCCCATGACCCTCTGTACTCCTTTCAAATCTTTGATCGGTCCCATGTTGATGATGCTCGTGATTTTCTCCGGATTGGCCTCGATGCCCCGCTCAGAGACGATGAATCCTAGGAGCATGCCTCAGGGGACTCCGAAGACACACTTCTCGGGGTTGAGTTTCACGCCTTTTGCTCTCAGACACTTGAATGTCGTTTCAAGGTCAGAGAGGAGGTCGGAGGCTTTCTTCGTCTTGACAACGATGTCGTTGATGTAAGCCTCGACCGTTCTGCCGATGTGCTCTCCGAACACATGGTTCATGCACCTCTAGTAGGTGGCGCCTGCATTCCTCAAACCAAATGACATTGTAGTGTAACAGTACATGCCAAAAGGTGCGATGAAAGAAGTCGCGAGCTGGTCGGACTCTTTCATCTTGATTTGGTGATAGCCTGAGTAGGCATCGAGGAATGACAGGGTTTCGCACCCAGCAGTGGAGTCCACGATTTGATCGAAGCGAGGTAGAGGGTAGGGAACTTTTGGACATGCTTTGTTTAGACCAGTGTAGTCTACACACATCCTCCATTTCCCATCCTTCTTCCTTACAAGAACAGGGTGGGCTAACCACTCGGGATGGAATATCTCTTTGATGAACCCTGCCGTGAGTAGCTTGTGGATCTCCTCGCCTATGGCCCTGTGCTTTTCTTCGTCAAAACGGCGCAAGGTTTGCTTCATGGGTCGGGCTCCAGCTCTGATGTCAAGTGAGTGCTCGGCGATATCCCTCGGTATGCCGGGCATGTCCGAGGGACTCCACGCAAAGATTTCGGCGTTCGCGCGGAGAAAGTCGACGAGCACTGCTTCCTATTTGGGGTCGAGCTTGGAGCCGATCCGGACTTTCTTGCTGGCGTTGTTGCTGGGGTCAAGAGAGACGGACTTGACCGTCTCAACTGGTTCGAAGTTGCCGGCGTGCCGCTTCGCGTCGGGCACCTCCTTGGAGAGGCGTTCCAGGTCGGCGATGAGGGCCTCGGACTCGGTGAGGGCCTCAGCGTACTCCACGCACTCCACGTCGCATTTGTACGCGTGGCGGTACGTGGATCCGACGGTGATGATTCCGTTCGGGCCCGGCATCTTGAGCTTGAGGTAGGTGTAGTTGGGGACAGCCATGAACTTGGCGTAGCATGGTCTTCCCAACACCGCATGGTAGGTTCCTCGGAACCCGACGATCTCGAAGGTGAGAGCCTCCTTTCGGAAGTTAGAGGGAGTCCCGAAGCATACGGGTAAGTCGATCCGTCCGAGGGGGAGGATTCGCTTCCCGGGCGCGATCCCGTGGAAGGGTGCCGCACCGGCCCGGACCTCGGACCGATCAACCCCCAAGAGTTCCAGGGTCTCAGCGTAGATGATGTTAAGGCTGCTGCCTCTGTCCATGAGGAC